>JASEVX010000014.1:3807288-3891528 GCA_031761405.1 Serripes groenlandicus
TGTAATTATTACACGTGTTCATGAGCAGTGATCAAGGATAACCTACATTAGCGTTATTATAACACATGACTAGGAGCAGTGATGAATGAAAACCCACCATAGTGTAATTATAACAAGTGTAGAGGAGCCGTGATCAAGGACACCCCACACGTGTGTAATTATTACACGTGTATATGAGCAGTGATCAAGTATAACCTACTTAAGTGTCATTATAACACGTGTATAGGAGCAGTGATGAATAAAAACCCACCTTAGTGTAATTATAACATATGTATAGGAGCAGTGATCCAACAACCCACCTTAGTGTAATAATTACACGTGTATAGGAGAATTGATCCAGGACAACCTACATGAGTGTAATTATTACACGTGTATATGAGCAATGATCAAGGACAACCCACCTTGGGGAAATTATAACACGTGCATATGAGTAGTGATCTATGACAACTCACCTTAGTGTATTCATTACACGTGTATATTATAAATTATCCAGGACAACCTTCTTAGTGTAATTATTACACGTGTATGGGAGCAGTGATACAGGACAACCCACATGAGTGTAAATTATTACACGTGTATGGGAGCAGTGATACAGGACAACCCACATGAGTGTAAATTATTACACGTGTATAGTAGCAGTGATCAAGGACAACCTACTTAGTGTAATCATTACACGTGTATAGTAGCAGTGATCAAGGACAACCTACTTAGTGTAATCATTACACGTGTATAGTAGCAGTGATCAAGGACAACCTACTTGGTGTAATTATTACACGTGTATAGGGGCAATGATCAAGAACAACCTACCTTAATGTAATTATAACACGTGCATATGAGTAGTGATATGGGACAACCTACCTTAGTGAAATTATAACACGTACATATGAGCAGTGATCAATGACAACCCTTCTTAGTGTAATTATAACACGTACATATGAGCATTGATCAAGAACAACATATCTTAGTGTAATTATAACACGTGCATATGAGCAGTGATCAAGGACAACCTACCTTAGTGTAATTATAACACGTGCATATGAGCAGTGATCAAGGACAACCTATCTTAGTGTAATTTTTACACGTTCATATGAGCAATGATCAAGGACAACCTATCTTTTTGTAATTTTAACACGTGCATATGAGCAATGATCAAGGACAACCTATCTTAGTGTAATTTTTACACGTTCATATGAGCAATGATCAAGGACAACCTACATTAGTGTTATCAAACACGTGTCTACTAGCAGTGATCCAGGAAAACTTACCTTAGTGTAATTATAACACGTGTATAGGAGCAGTGATCCAGGACAACCCACCTTAGTGTAATTATTACACGTGTATAGTAGCAGTGATCCAGGACAACCAACATTAGTGTAATTACTACACGTGTATAGAAGGAGTAATCTAGGACAACCCACATTAGTATAAATTATTACACGTGTATAGTAGCAGTGATCAAGGACAACCTACATTGGTGTAATTATTACACGTGTATAGGAGGAGTAATCTAGGACAACCCACATGAGTGTAAATTATTACATGTGTATACTCAGTGATCCAGGACAACTTACCTTAGTGTAATTATAACACGTGTATATGAGCATTGATCAAGGACAACTTATCTTAGTGTAATTATTACACTGCATAGCGCAGTGATCAAGGACAACCTACCTCAGTGTAATCATTACACGTGTATAGGAGAATTTATCAAGGACAACCCATATGAGTGTAATTATTGCACGTGTGTATGGGCAGTGATCAAGGATCATTGTTGTTATTACTCGTGTATAGGAGCAGTGATCAAGTACAACATACCTTAGTGTAATTATTACACGTGAATAGTAGCAGTGATCATGGACAACTCATCATAGTGTTAGTATTAGTCTTGTCTAAGAAAAGTGATCCAGGACAACCAATCTTAGTGTAATCATTACAATCGATAAGAAGCATCTGGTCAGTTCTTTTATACTAGAAGTTTTTGATAATTTAATAGACACATGTTTTTAATAGATCGGACACATTTGAACAATTGTGGTAGAATTGAAAGAGGGTCATCCAAGGCAACTTTGTTCCAATTAATTTTCGAATCTAGCAAGTACTTTTTGACAAGAAGTCTTTTAAAGATGTGACACGTTTTCACCCAAGGTGAGCTCAAAATCCAAACAACAATTTAGGAGCAGGTGTCAATTAAAGAAAAATATTCTCTAGGTCGTCCGGACGACTGGGCGATTGGACGATAAGACGACGACCATCATGCCATCGCAATAGCTCTTCACTTTGTGCTCAGATGAGCTAATACATTTGGAGGTATATGTACTTGTAAATTACATAGAAAAAAGTTGAAAACGAACTTAAACACCATTCAAACGAAAAGAATTACACATGTATTTTATTTGGCTGCCGACACATGTCGCCACCTATACTGAAGCAAGAAAACAAATCAACAATTCATTACTGTCCTTTATTAATCTCAAATAAATACAAATCATCCTTGTCAAGAAGATAAATAATGTTCGAATACAAAGTTAGTTATACATATCGCAGATGCTAAATTTTATGTGGTATTCGATGATTGCTACATACGATGTGTTGCGGTTCAAGTTGTTTACCTTTTTGTTGAAAAAAATCAACAAACACCAAAGATAACGATGAATAGGTGTAAAGCAATTTCAATAATAAGTTTATGTTATGAAAGTTTCTTTATCCGAATAATTGTAAAGACAGAAATCGTTGAAGAATTATAACTATATGATCTGGTATGTGTTGTGACAGTGCCAATATCCTAGTAATGAAAGGCATTGGGACTGGTTACTTCCACAGTAATCGCTGTGATATAACTGAAAAGTGTTGAAAACGGCGTCAAACACAATACAATCAAAAGAATGTAATATGGCACATCACGGTTTTAATTATATAGCAGTTCAACGACAGGGGATAAAGAAATAAAAAAGGTAATACGCACTGCAATGATGATCAAAATGACGATCGCAACTAATGCTAAAATAGTTACAGTGTAGCAGACATCGTTGTAACACCTATGACAGATAAAACAATATGTGCCGTGATATAGTCAGGGTAAACTTGACTTCTCTCATAATATCATTCGTATTATCTACGTCAAGGGTTTACACGTCAGATAAAGCTCTTATAATATGAAGTACACAGATTATTTACAGCTCCGTCCGTTAGAGATGCCTAATCCAGGCATTGAAGTTCAGGTGTGTAGTAATTAATCACGATGGCCGAAATATAATCTCATGTTCCTGTTTAAGGCCAGATTTGGATTTTATTCAAGATTGAAATAATTGTAGAATGAAACATTAAATGACTGCGCTGAAATGATATACCTTAATGTTGAACAGAAAATACATTATTCTAATAATGCCTCGAAGATTTCAATTTTCCAAGGTGGCGTAAATCATTTAAATTGTCTTTCATTGTCTTTTGTCTAATTGTGTAACCAATCTGTTATTCTGACTATTTTTCAGACTTAAAAGTTTCCTACATGCAGACGCTTTCTGACGTCTCTGCAGCAAACTACTTTTGAATGCGTTGTGGCAATAAAAAAAGATTTCTCATAAAGAGTGAATGTTGCTTTTGTCGCGATGCTTTCAACTCTATTCAATGCTAAACTTTCATTAAAAGACGTTGACCATATTTTCACTCAGATTAATTCATCGTTTGACAGATGCTAAGCGTTAATGTATCGATTTTGTTGAGGTTTATACCACCTATACGAGCACCATGTCTAGCGAAAGTATAATGCTTTTTATGGTCGATTATGATTCCGACGAAATAATCAATCTTGTTTACGTCACTTCCTGTTGCAATGTATCTACATAGCCAGCCGGACGTTGTTTACCCGAATAAAAACCGAGAGTAGCTAACAGGAAATCCTTCTTAACATTTTATATTTATTCTTTTTATTTCTTTACCAGTCAAAAAGCAGTTATTCGATGTCAATATCGCATGTGTACATTCAATTCGATGATAGTCTATCAAGCCAAAGCAATGCCTATTTACACTACTTTCCATTTTATGAGAAGATAAATATGAAAACTGCGTGGTGCGTTCCTTATATTGTTAGGTAAAATATAATTAAGAGAGCAAAGAGAATTAATCCTTTACCAATAAATTCAAACTATAGTCTGGGTTAACATTAGGGTTTTCCCAATCATGTTATCATTGTTTGCCATTTACCCGAGGTAGAGGGGCATTTTAGGTGTTTCTCAATCTCTATACAAATATAAGCCCCCCTGATCCCGAGTGATACAACTGTTCTCTGTATATGTTCATATACAGTTCATATACAGTTCACATATAGTTCATATACAGTCCATATATAGTTCATATACATTTCATTTACAGCTCATATACAGTACATATACAGTTCATATATAGTTCATATACAGTTCATATATAGTTCATATACAGTTAATAGACAGTTCATATACAGTTCATATACAGTTCATATATAGTTCATATATAGTACATATACGGTACATATACATTTCATATACAGTTCATATACAGGTAATATATAGTTCATATACAGTTCATATATAGTTCATATACAGTTCATATACCGTTCATATATACAGTTCATATACAGTCCATATACATTTCATACATAGTTCATATACAGTTAATATACCGTTCATATATATAATTCATATATACAGTCCATATACAGTTCATATACAGTTAATATACAGTTCATATAACTTGAATAACTCCTGTCGACCGATAAAACACAAAACATGTTATGTCGGTCGAACGAACCGCAACGTTTTTCGGTTAACGTAGTAAAATGGAGTTTGCGTAAAATATAACTTTTTAAATAAAAAGGAAATTAAGTAATACTTGCATGTCTATAAACTCTTGTTTCTTCCTTAACCGGCGAAATAGTTCTGATTATTGCGAGTAGATCTCTTAACCCTGAGAGTAAACGAAATGCGTTAAATCTACCTTATGCAACAGAAATCGTGTATTTCTTATTATTACTAAGGTACCATAATGTCTTGTTTCGCAGAATTATTTTTTCCTTCTATGAATGGAAATAGTTTTCATTTGTAGACATACCAATGTATCAATTAGAATTCACAGTGTGTGCGCTTGTTCAGTTAAAGGTGATTTTTGCGCGGGTTGTGAAAAAACTGTCACTGGTACAATGGGCTTGCGCATGTGCCGTGTTAATCGTCTTGATCGCGCATGCGCCGTTGTTTACAGTCAGCTCTCGGATATATCTGTAGCAGTTCGTCACTAGACTGATTCTTGTTCGAGTTTGTATGCGAGTAGTTTTTTTATAATTAAAATGTAAATTAAAACCATAGTTTAACGTGTACCGGCCTTAAGACATCGCGGGTCACCCATCTAAGCACTAACCTCGATGAACTTTGCTTAACTTTACGAAAAGGTCAACCACTCTACCAACATCTAATAAAAAACCGGCTTCCAAATCAAGGCTGTAGAAGTGATATTTATACCCGTTCCCGTTACATTTTCCCCTCTCTTCTCTTGACTTCGACCCGAAGTCACACAACTGAACACAAGCAGTATACCAGATGGGAGTCTATGTAACATCACTGGGAACCACCGGAGTTTTAGTATTAGGAAAATGAGAATATTTTTATCAATGCGAAGTTACTGTTCTAAAATTTTGCGATTTTAAGGGGGAAAAAAGGACGCGCATGCGCAGACAAATGTTTACAATAATTTTGGGAGATCGAGGTCAACACGTTGGGAAAAGGTATTTTTATTTTCGATTTAAGTATTTAACTAAAAAACATTATATATTTATATCATATATTTAAAAGCGGGTTTCGTGTTTTTCGAATCAAACAGTATTTCTTTTGCCATAAAATGCTGATTCCCGCGCTAACATCGAACTGCTGCATTTTGCAGTAACTCTTGTTTTAATAAGTGTTTGTGATTTAGAGATAACTATTTCCCTTGTTATTGTCCTTGTAATTTAAACTGTCGCGTGACGATTACATAAAAAGTGGGTTCACTTTATATCTATGTAACCTGACCCTGGTGTGTGTTCATCATGGAACAGGTCGATTTACATGAACGATACTATACTGCAACGAATATTACCTCTTGTTTACAAGTGTTGCCTTGCTTAATACAAACCTACTCGTGTAAACCCACTGCCAACCTACTCGGGTAAACCCACTGTCAACCTACTCGGGTAAACCCACTGTCAACCTACTCGTGTAAACCCACTGTCTACCTACAACTAAATACAAACCTATACGGATTAGCCCACTGTCAACCAACCACTTAATACAAACCTGCACGGGTTAGCCCACTGTCAACCTACCACTTAATACAAACCTACTCGTGTAAACCCACTGTCAACCTACCACTTAATACAAACCTACTCGTGTAAACCTACAGTCAACCTACTTGGGTTAAACCACTGTCAACCTCATTATTAATACAAACCCACTCGTGTAACCCCACTGTCAATCTACCACTTAATACAAACTACTCGTGTAAACCCACTGTCAATCTACCACTTAATACAAACCTACTCGTGTAAACCCACTGTCAATCTACCACTTAATACAAACTACTCGTGTAAACCCACTGTCAATCTACCACTAAATACAAACCTACACGTGTAAACCCACTGTCAATCTACCACTAAATACAAACCTACACGTTTAAACCCACTGTCAATATACCACTAAATACAAACCTACACGTGTAAACCCACTGTCAATCTACTACTTAATATAAACCCACTCGTGTAACCCCACTGTCAATCTACCACTTAATACAAACTACTGGTGTAAACCCACTGCCAATCTACCACTTAATACAAACCTACTCGTGTAAACCCACTGTCAATCTACTACTTTATACAGACATACTCGTGTTAACCCACTGTCAATCTACCACTAAATACAACCTTATTTGGGTAAACCCACTGTCAATCTACCACTCAATACAACCCTACTCGGGTAAACCCACTGTCAATCTGCCACTAAATAAAACCTACTCGGGTTAAGCCACTGTAAATATATCACTTAATACAAACATACTCGTGTTATCCCACTGTCTCCCTACCACTTAATACAAACCTATTCTGGTAAACCCACCGTCAATCTATCACTTAATACAAACCTACTCGTATTAACCCACTGTCATTCTACCACTTAATACAAATATATTCGGGTATACCCACTGTCAATCTACCACTTAATACATACCTACTCTTGTTTTACCACTTAATACAAACCTACTCGTGTTAACCCCTTGTCAATCTAACACTTAATATAAACATTATCGTGTCAATCTACCACATAATAAAAACCTACACGGAATAATTCACTGTCAACTTACCACTTAATATAAACCTACTCGGGTAAACCCACTGTCAACCTACCACTTAATACAAACCTACTCGGGTAAATCCAACTGTAAATTTACCACTTAATACAAACCTTCTCGGATAAACCTACTGTAAATCTACCACTTAATACATACCTACTCGGGTAAACGCACTGTAAATCTACCACTTAATACGAATATACTCGAGTAAGTGAACTGTCAACCTAACACTTAATACAAACCTACTCGGTTAAACCCACTGTCAATCTACCACTTAATAAAAACATACTCGTGTAAAACCAATGCCGAAATATTGTTTAATACAAATCTACTCGGGTAAACCCACTTTCATTATACCACTTAATACAAACCTACTCCGTTAAACCCACTGTCAATGTACCACTTAATACACACCTACTCGGGTAAACTCACTGTCAACCTACCACGTAATACAAACCTACTTGTGTAAACCTAGTGTCAACCCTACCACTTAAAACAAACCTACTCGTGTTAACCCACTGTCAAACTCCTTCTTAATACAAACTTACTCGGGGAAACCCACTGTCAATCTATCACTTAATACAAACATTCTCAGATAAACCCACTGTGAATATACCACTTAATGCAAACCTACTTCTGTTAGCCCACTGTCAACCTAACACTTATTACAAATCTACTCGGGTAAACCCATTGTCAATCTACCAGGTAATACAAACATACTCCGGTAAACTCAGTGCCAACCTACCACTTAATACAAACCGACTCGGTAAACCCACTGTCAACCTACTCGGTTAAACCCACTATCTCAACCTACTTGTGTAACACCACTTTCAACTTAACACAAGAGCTATGTAATGATCGGCTAACTATCCGAAATCAACACTGTGTGCTTTTTTAGGTATCGAAATATTTCAAAATGTTGTCACATTAAAAACAGTACCGCCTGATTTGAAAATGAAGAGGAATATAAAGAATTCGGATCTGGACGAGTTAAATACCCGGTACATAGCCCAGGTACCGTAGACTGTTACAAACAAATAATTTGTTTTTCATATTACCTAAAAGATTTAATGTGATAAAAATATCAACGAGGTATATTTTCTTTTGGACGCTTTTTTCTTTTAAAAGTGTCATAAACAACAACTACTTTGAAATCTCTCCACGAAATTTCCATTTTCATAAAACGTACCCTAAAAAAATCACATTCAATATGGTTGGATTATTTGCGAGATATTGGACGTCAAGATAATATTCCTCTACATTACTGAGGAGTTCGCGGGTTTGATCCCCGCCCGGGTCATACCAAAGACCTTAAATGCTGTAGTAATGGCTTCTCTTATTTGCGTTCAGGTTTGCGGGGCTAGCATTTCGACTGACTAGCTGGTGTTAGGAATAACGGACCAGTAGTACTGGTAACTGACCCAGGAAACGCCGTGATTTAACTGAACAAATTGTTTCATGCATACTTTATAGCAAATATTATGTTGCAGTAGCGATATCGGGTTTGGTATTGTTCTACTACGGACGCGGAAAAGTGATATCTCGCTCGGCCGAATCCGTTGTGTTTGAACTGTGACAGTATATATCAGATTTATTTTTGCACTAACTCAGGGTAATGTTATAGATTAATAACTCTTGAATACGTAATTTGACCATTTCAAAAGATAACACTTGTTGTATATGTATGGTCATAGATAATCGCTATTAAACCTTTCCCACATACAACAAATCTGCAGCAGAAAACATTTAGCCAGAAACATGGAAAATCTTTATAAATGAAGGTGTAATTACTGAAAATCAATTTGAGCAGTTTCTTTTTATGACACAATGTTTTCAAAGTTCGTTTGCTGCAGAGACGTCAGAAAGCGTTTTAATATGGGAAAGCGTAACTATATGCCCAAATTGTAATCTGTACTGTAAACACACTAGCAGATAAAAGCACCCTTTGCAGAACAAGTTCGTAATTACTTGGATTTTATAATTAGGGTTTCTTTCTAAATGCTAATGGTATTTGTATTATAGATGGAAAATAGAAAATTACATATAAAACAATGTGTGTTACATTATAATATAAATAAACAGTCTTCAAATACAGTAGATGGTTTCTGTGTTTAGGGAAGATGGGTTCGTAATCAGCTTAATTCGCTATCATCATTTTTGCCTCTTTAAAGCAAGGTTTTACTCTTTTCGTGATAATAATAGACTGGGTCTGGTACAGACTGTGCCTATTATTCTCGTTGAGTCCCACCAGCCACATGTACAAACTGTGCATGTTATTCTTGTTGAGTATCTCTTAGCCACAGGTACAGACTGTGTCTGTTATTCTCGTTGAGTCTCCCCCAAACACAGGGATAAACTGTGCCTCTAATAATCATTGAGTCTACCCCAGCCACAGGAACAGACTGTGCTTGTCATTCTTGTTGAGCCTCCCCCAGCCACAGGGATACACTGTGCCTGTCATTCTCGTTAAGCCTCCCAAGCCAAAGGGACAGACTGTGCCTGTCGAGCCTCCCCAGCAACACGGACAGACAATGCTTGTCATTCTCGTTGAGCATCCCCCAGGCACAGGGATAGACTGTGCCTGTCATTCTCGTTGAGCCTCCCTTGGTCACAGGGGCTGAAAGTGCTTGTCATTCTCGTTCGGCCACCCCTAGCCAGGGACAAACTGTACCTGTCATTCTTGTTGAGTGTCCCCCAGCCACAGGGACAGACTGTGGCTAGCATTATCGTTAAGCCTGCCCAGCCACAGGGACATACGGTACCTGTCATGTTTATTGAGCCTGCCCAAGCCACATGGATATACTGTGCCTGTCATTCTTGTTGAGCCTCCCCCAGCCACATGGACAGACAATGCCTGTCATTCTCGTTGAGCCTCCCCCAGGCACAGGGACAAACTGTGCCTCTAATAATCATTGAGTCTCCCCCAGCCACCGGAACAGACTGTGCCTGTCATTCTCGTTGAGCCCCCCCCCCCAGGCACAGGGATACACTGTGCCTGTCATTCTCGTTAAGCCTCCCAATCCAAAAGGACAGACTGTGCCTGTCGAGCCTCCCCCAGCAACATGGACAGACAATGCCTGTCATTTTCGTTGAGCTTCCCCCAGGCACAGGGATAGACTGTGCCTGTCATTCTCGTTGAGCCTCCCTTAGTCACAGGGGATGAAAGTGCCTGTCATTCTCGTTCAGCCACCCCCAGCCAGGGACAAACTGTACCTGTCATTCTTGTTGAGTGTCCCCCAGCCACAGGGACAGACTGTGGCTAGCATTATTGTTAAGCCTGCCCAGCCACAGGGACATACTTTGCCTGTCATGTTTATTGAGCCTGCCCAAGCCACATGGACATACTGTGTCTGTCATTCTTGTTGAGCCTCCCCCAGCCACATGGACAGACAATGCCTGTTATTCTCGTTGCGCCTCCCCCAGCCACATTGACAGACTGTGCCTGTCATTCTCGTTGAGCCTTCCCTAGCCACAGGGACATACTGTGCCTGTTATTCTCGTTGCGCCTCCCCCAGCCACATTGACAGACTGTGCCTGTCATTCTCGTTGAACCTTCCCTAGCCACAGGGATAGACTGTGCCTGTCATTCTCGTTGAGCATCCCCCAGTTACAGCGGTAAACTGTGTCTATAATTATTGTTGAGCCTCCCCCAGTCACAGGGGCAGACTGTGCCTGTAATTGATTTTTAGGCTCTCCCAGCTACAGGGGAATACTGTGCCTGTCATTCTCGTTAGCCTCCCAAGCCACAGGGACAGACTGTGCCTGTCATTCTCGATGAGCCACCCCAAGCCACAGGAACAGACTGTGACTGTCATTCTCGTTGAGCCTTTCCCAGCCACAGGGGCAGACTGTGCCTGTCATTTTCGTTGAGCCTCCCCAGCCACAGGGGCAGACTATGCCTGTCATTTTCGTTGAGCCACCCCAAGCCACAGGGACAGACTGTGCCTGTCATTCTCGTTGAGCCTCCCCAGCCACAGGGGCAGACTGTGCCTGTCATTTTCATTGAGCCACCCCAAGCCATAGGGACAGACTGTGCCTGTCATTCTCGTTAAGTCACCCCAAGTCACAGGGACAGACTGTGCTTGTCATTCTCGTTGAGCCTCCTCAAGCCACAGGGACAGACTCTGCCTGTCATTCTCGATTAGCCTCCCCAGCCACAGATATAGACTGTGCCTGTCATTCTCGTTGAGTCTCCCTTAGTCACAGGGACAGACTATGCCTTTTATTCGTGTTGAACCTCCCAAAGCCATAGGGAAAGACTGCTTGTTATTCTCAGCCACAGGGGCAGACTGTGCGTGTCATTCTCGTTGAGCCTCCCCTAGCCACAGGGACAGCACGTGCCTGTCATTCTTATTGAGTCTTCCCCAGCCAAGGACAAACTGTGCCTGTCATTCTTGTTGAGTGTCCCCAAGCCACAGGGACATACTGTGACTATCATTAATGTTTTTTAAGGCTGCCCAGCCACAAGGACATACTGTTCCTGTCATGTTTATTGAGCCTGCCCGAGCCACAGGGACAGACTGTACCTGTAATTTCTGTTAAGCGTGCCCCATCCACAGGGGCAGACAGTGCCTGTCATTCGTGTTTAGCGTCCCCCAGCCACAGGTGCAGAATGTACCTATAATTCTTGTTCAGCCTCCCATAGCAAACGAAAGAGAATTAGTCATCAGTATTTGTTGAGTCTCCCCGAGCCACAGGGAAAAACTGCGCATTTCATTCTTGTTGAGCGTCCCCAAGCCACATGGGTAGACTGTGCCTGTCATTCTTGTTGAGCCTACCCCAGTCACAGAGGAAGACTGTACCTGTTATTCCCGTTGAGTGTCCCAAGGCCACAGGGATAGACTGATCCAACATTATTGTTGAGACTCCCCGAGCCACAGGGACAGAATGTGCCTGTTACTCCCGTTGAGTCTCCCTTAGCCACATGGACAGATTATGCCTTTTATTCTTGTTAAATCTATTGCAGCTACAGGGACAGACTCGGCCTGTTATTTTCGTTGAGCCTCACCCAGTCATAGGGACAGACTGTGTCTGTTATTCTCATTGAGTCTCCCCAGCCACACGGGCAGACTGTACCTCTGATACTCATTGAGTCTCCCCCCAGCCACAGGGCAGACTGTGTCTGTCTTTTTTGTTAAGCCACCCCTCGTCATAGGGATAGACAGTGCCTGTTATTCTTGTTGAGCCTCCCCCGCCACAGGACAGACTGTACCTGTTATTATTGTTGAACATCCCCCTGCCACAGGGGCGACTGTGACTGACATTCTTGCTGAATCTCCTCCAGCCACAGGGACAGACTGTGCCTGTTTATTCTTGTTGAGCTTTCTCCTGCCACAGGGGCAGACTGTGCCACCCCAGCCACTCGGACAGACTGTACCTGTTATTCTTGTCGAGCTTACTTCAGCCACCCCAACCACTTGGATAGACTGTGCCTGTTATTCTTGTTGAGCCTCTCCATCCACAGGGACAGTTTAAACCAGGTTTGGACTCACATGACAGCGCACATTTCCTCTTGCATGGAATCTAAGACAGTTTATAACGATTTCGATTTATGCATGTATCTGATATATTTTCTTCTTTGTACATACATTATTTCATAATCGAAATAGTGGAATGTTCCCTTATATTTAAAAAGGGAACATGTAATTGAATGTGAGAAGTCTTTCACTGCTTAACAATGCTAACATCGAACTGGCATGTTAAAACACTGATTGTAGCATTGATATACAATGTACAAGAAGACAATTTATAGTAATATACACGGATGTGAACAATTTATTTCATTGTGAAAGATTAGTCCAGTTGGATGGAATAATCTGACCTAATGATGAGGTTTTATTTCGTTACCGCCCATATTAAGAACACTAGTAGAGTCATAAAACTGCAATAATTGATTGATTGATTGAATGTAATGGTGATTCACGCCGCTTTCAACAGTTTTTCAGTTATATAACGGCGTTAGTTAGGTAAGTTACCATTTCCACTGTTCCATTCATCCTGACACCAGCCAGTCAGTCGTAATGCTAATCCCACAACTCTCAGCCAAGGAGGTCAGATATTACTACCATTTTAAAGCATTTAGTCTGACCCGGCCGGGGATCGAACGCGCGACCTCCTGCACCCGTGACGGTGATACTGCAATAAACACATCTGATTTAAAAAGATATAACATCAGTGTCAAGAAACGAGATCAATTGATAGAGATCGTATATGTATTATAGGATTTTTATGATTTAACTTTCCCTTTTCATGTAAATTGTTGTCCTTATTGTGAATCATATTGTTCAATGTTCTTGTAGTTACAGAGCATGGGGATTGTACGATATTTTAATTTTCAAATTCTTTAATGTAATATTTTATTCAAACCCCATGGTTGAATTGCTGACTTTTTTCTTTCAAAATTAAGGTTCTATGACCCTACCTGAATTTTGAATATCTTCCTCTCGAAATATTTTGGAATAGATTCATCGAAAAAAATTATGTCGTCGAACTAGATTTCTTCTTTAAATCGAGGTTGAAAACAAAATTGTCTGTAACATTTCATGTGAGTAAAGTTGACGTCATAATTACGAGTGATTGTTATGCGGTTTGTACAATTATCGCACATTATAAATGTTTTTTTAGACTCTATTACTTCAGATTGAGCTGCCCCTGGGATTAAAAGTACATAGTTATATAGATAAAATGTCATTTATTTACGATATTCAGCCTAAACATTTGAAACATTGAGTTAACTGCATTTCTACTGAACTATTTAAATAATTTTTACTAACTGTAATGACTACATATTACACATAACACATATCAAAAACACAACAGAAATATAATTTACTGCCATGTCTATACAACGATAATGAGACAAGGGATCAAAAGAACGTACGGGCAAATACAAATGGTCAACTTTTTTCCTATGTATTCATGGATTTGCATATAACGTCATCCAAATGCAAGTCTTGACTGATTTTGTCAGGATATATATACCGGAAGGACTGGTCAAAAACACAGGAAACTGGCTCTAGAAATGTAAATTTAACAAAAAGCAAACACAGTTTTGCTTACAGATCAATCAGAGGGCATTCAACGTTATAAAAACACTTTTAACTTTCACCAAAAAAAAATTAGTGTTCAATCGGAAACAACTTCAGTATTATGTATTCTTCTGTAATTGTGTGCCTGACAAGCCGAATAGAGTTATTTCCCTTTTACTATCCCCTGGCGCCTATATTATCCGACCAATGAAGAGTAAGCTTTGTAGATGGTCATCCATGGAAAATCTCCCTTATTTTCTTTGAAATCGGCGTTGCACAGAAAGAAAACAAAAAGCAGAGGTGCACGAACGAAGGGAACATGTTGTGTAGGGAGCATATAATAAATAAAACCATTCATATAGGGAGGCTATTTTCATTCCATGAGACTACGGTATATAACTAAATACCGTTTACTAACTGTAATTACTAGCATATAACAACTAACTATGACCAGTGGAGAGCATACATAAAACATGTCATGTAGGCGGGGCCTGTGTATACAGTAGTACTCAAAGGGTGTGGCTTATCAGACATAAGTATCATATAACTGACTGATTTGCAACATGTATCAAAAACACAACAGAAATATAATTTACTGCCATGTGTATACAACGACAATGAGACAATGGATCAGAGAACACACGGGAAAATACAAATGATCATGTATTCAATGGAATTACATATAACGTCATCCAAATGCAAGTATGGACTGATTTTGTCAGGATGTATGTACCGGAAAGACTGGTAATAAACACAGAAAACTACATGATATCATTTAGGTTATTAAATGGAAGCAATTCATTTTCAAAAGGCGCCCATGATAGCGTTTTGGGCTATGGATCTTTTCCAACAATTAAGAATCACAGAAACCTATATTATATTAAAGTTCATTCTTTATACTACCAAAAGTGCACCAAAAAAATCACATGTTCGCCTTCCTTTTGTTTTTATAGCTTTGACGTCAAATTAAAAGCCATCCTTATCCAGCAGATAAATTTACTTTCAATTTCAGGAATAAATGATGTTCTGAAAATGGCCCTTGAAATGTAAATATAGCTAAAAGCAAACAATATTTTTCTTACAAATCAATCAGAGGTTATTCAACGTCATAAAATACACTTTTAACTTGCGACAAAATCATTTGTGTTCAATGGGAAATAACTTCAGTCTTGCGTATTCTTCTGTAATGTTGTGCCCGACAAGCCGATTAGAGTTATTTCCCTTTTACCATTTACAGCAGTTTAAAAAGAGAGAAGCTACCAATTAGGACTGTATGGATATAAAGCAAACTTCGTGCGCCCCGACCAATGAAGAGAAATCTTTGTAAATGGTCATCCATGGAAAATCTCCCTTATTTTACTTTGAAATCGGCGTTGCACAGAAAGAAAACAATGGTTGTAATGGCTTTCCCGTGTTGGCGCTCGGGGTTGTGGGGTAACTATTACTACTGACTGATGTCAAGATAAATGGACGCCGTGAAATAACTGAAACAGTGTTGCAAGCGTCGTTAACAACAATGCAAAAAGTCACACAAGCCGTCCGAACACAATGTTAAGCCTATTGGTGACATACAAATACTCCCGGACACATAACTATGAAACGCCTTTACTGTCTTATGATGTTGTTTTGTATTATAATCAATACATTTGCATGTATACGAGGTACATAATTCATTTGACATTGTACATTGTTCATGATATGCAGTGTCTTTTCCGTTAAATATGGTGGTAATTTAATAATATGAAGTGCAAAAGTGTGCAGACACAGTAGAATAACAAGTATACGGAGTGCAAACAACTTCATATGCAATACATACATCATTGTTTGCAGTAAACATTATAGTATATGCAGTCAGTGTTTCAATACAGTGGTAGTATTGTTATTGTATGACTGCCGACACGAGATTTTGGGCCTGCGGACGTCAAACGAAAACACCGTTTAAAACTCTGCGAAAGATGCCGTCTATTTAACGCTAGTATTAACGCTAGTTTTAAAGCTAGTGTTTACAAACACATCGGTGTCTCTATCAGCTTGTAAAAACAACAACATATATATATACTCAGACTTGTTTAATGGACCAGTTTAATGTAAGTAATCATTTTTAGACACGTTTTTTGTTTTCTGTCATTTTAATAAGTAAGATAACAGATCGTAACTATAATTTTGAAATAACATTTTAAATTGTTCGTGTGTGCAACTATCTTTCACTATACTATTTTAGCCTACTTTAGTACCATTAAGGTGATAACTTCTTATTATATGTTAAAAAGACTTCAAGGGGAAAAGGATTAATACATTGTTTATGTTAGTTGATATATATTGAATCAATATTTTCTGCAAAAACGTCTTTTACTCCGAAAATATTTATTTGATATTTTTTCTTTTTTTTCTTTTTTATCTCTCATTCAAATCAAAACCAAAGTATATATTACATTAAAACGTTTATAAACCAAATATTACATATTTACAGGAACTAAATACACGTTTTGAAGCATTTGGCTTGCCAGATGAGGACAATGTCTAAGTATGTCTTACGGCTACAGAGTCAGATGATCAAGATGAATTGGGGGATGAATCCAAATTAGAGAATTACGGGGAAATTGAAACATCTGGTGTGATAGACAGGATTCAAAATTATGTAGAATTTAATGCCGAGAACTAATAACACAACGTAAACCCATTTTTGCATTGAGGGAGATGGAAAAGGAGCAAAATACAATGTACATCATGGGCAGTTAACTTAGATACAATCGTGAAGAGACAAGAAATGGAAAAAGAAAAAAGAATTCGTTATAAATTTACCCATAATCGTACAACTGTGTGTAAAGGGGCATTCTTTCTCAAGTTCGAACACACGTCGTTTGTTATCTTCGTCGATCTGAAACGCGCGTCACCGCGTTGTCGCTCATCCCAACGCTGATCAAGCTCTTTGCCGCAGTCTCTGCGAAAACTTTTAAAATCTGTCAGTCATTCAGACTGACTGGAACTAAAAATCTGTTAGTCCGAAGGAATTTGTGTCCGAACAAAATAATAAAACAAGAGCGCCATGATGGCCCTAGTTCTATCACCAAAATGATCTAATGTACTGCAATGCAAAAACATCAAGACAATTATTCTGAATGCAACCTCCACAGTGTTAACAAGATTTTCCTTCGTTTGGCCTAGTGATCTATATTTTTTACCTGATATGACTCATATCCCAACATGGACTAGATATCATCAAGACAACATTCTGACAAAGTTTCAACTTGCTCAAAGTAAAAATGTGGCCTCCGGAGTTTGAACAATATTTTCCTTTATTGACGTTGTTTCTGACCAAATATGACTCCAAAAATGCGGCATCCAAAGTGTAAACAAGATGTTCTTTCAATTTAGCCTAGTGACCTAGTTTTTGACCCTACATAACCCATATTCAAACATGGCTTAGTTATTATTTAGATAAACATTCTCATCAAATGTCAAGCTGCTGTATTGTAAAATGCGGCCTCTACAGAGTTAACAAGACTTTCCTTCAATTTTGCCTAGTGACCTTGTTTCTGACCCAATATGACCCATATTCGAACTTGATCTAGATATCTTTAAGACAAACATTCTGACAAAATTTCAAACTGCTGAAAACTGCCGCCTCTATGATGTTAACAAGATTTCCATTCAATTTGACCCAGGGACCTACTTTTTGACCCAACAGGACCCTGGACCCTGGTTGTTGACCTAACCTGACCCATATTCGAAGCTACCCTAGATATCATCAAGACAAACATTCTGACAAAGTTTTTGACCCGACAATACCTATATTCAGAACTTGGCCTAGATAGCGCTAAGACAAACAATCTGACATAGTTTCAACAAGCTCAAGCCAAAACTGTGGCTTCCAGAGTGTTAACAAGATTGTCCTTATATTTGGTCTAGTGATCTTGTTTTTGACAGGACATGACCCATATTCAATCTTGACCTAGATATCACCAGGACAAACTTTCTGATAAAGTTTCAACATGCTCAATTTTAAATTTGGCCTAGTGACCTAGCTTTGACCATGACCCATATTCAAACTTGGCTTATTATAAGGACAAACGTTCTGACAAAGTTTCATTATGCTCAATCTTAAAATGAAGCTTCCAGAGTGTTAACACGATTTTCCTTCAATTTGGCCTAGTGACCTGTTTTTGAACTGACCTGACCCATATTCAAACTTGGCCTAAACATCACTAAGATAAACCTTCTGACACAGTTTCAACATGCTCAAGCGTGGCTTCCAGAGTGTTAACATCTTAATATCTAAGCCAAGTTTGAATATGGGTCATGTTCGGTCAAAGCTAGGTCACAAGGCCAAATTTAAAATTGAGCATGTTGAAACTTTATCAGAAAGTTTGTCTTGGTGATATCTAGGTCAAGATTGAATATGGGTCATGTCCTGTCAAAAACAAGATCACTAGACCAAATATAAGGACAATCTTGTTAACACTCTGGAAGCCACAGTTTTGGCTTGAGCTTGTTGAAACTATGTCAGATTGTTTGTCTTAGCGCTATCTAGGCCAAGTTCTGAATATAGGTATTGTCGGGTCAAAAACTTTGTCAGAAAGAAAAACGGTAAATAAAATTTCACTTTTGCATTATTCTATCAAATGTGGAGCAATAAACATTCCCTTTCTTATACATTTTTTTTTGTCCTTAGTAGGGAAAGGATATACAGTCCAAGCGTGTTGCAGATGGCCTGTTGTACAGTTTACTAAGAAAGAATGATTACAACTGGAAATAGTTTGAACTTTAAGCCGTGTTTTGCACTACCAGTTTTAAGCTCCACTAGGTGAAAGCCAGTCAAGCTTATGTCATGGCGAATTGTCCGGTGTGCCTGCTAGTGTCAACTTTTTGTTTCAAACGAATTTTGCTCCCTAACCATTTAGATGAAACTTCATAGGAAGCATCTTCTCAATTGATTGGTGGAAAAACATGGCTGCCAGAGAGCGGGGCTATTTTTGCAATATATGGCTATAGTGATTTTTTTAAAAAATACAGTACACAAATTCATTCAATAGTATATTCGATTGTTATGATTAGAAAAATGTGAACTTCGGTAATGTCAAGGGATGATGATAACGCTGGCGATACAGGCGACGGAAACAACAACATAGACAAAAAAGGAAATGCGAAATATCGAAATATTTCAGAAACAATTTGCTGCCTCATAATATTTTTTTAATCGAATGATAAATTTCAATTAGGGGCCTATTGATTCTCCATAACGGAATGCTATAAATATACAATGTAGAACAAAACTAATTAAACAATAACTTAAGCTAATTGCCAAAATACGTAATAGCATGTAGATTTTCAATGACTCTTCTGGTGAGACTGTGTGGATGTAAAAGCTCACATCAATTTTCACTGTACGCGGATGAGTGTAGACCTGGTACAAATTATTCACGTATATAAATTAAGGGGTGTTAGATTCGACACAATTTATTCAGTCGTGAACTCACACTTGGTGTAAGTTTATAGATTTACTTAAGCATGGTATTTATTTACGATCGTTTTCTTCTATGAAGTAAAGGATTTCGGATATGTAGAATGTAGATGAGACGTCCCGGAAGTATCAAAAGTATATTATTGTGCTTTCAAAAGAACTACCGAGTACTAAATATTAAATATGAAATATTATATCTTGGTTTTCAGAATGTCCTCCTTTTTACACTTAAACATGATCTGTAAACACGGAGTTCATGAAATATTATTCCTGTTAACAAAATGTATTCATTGCTAGCGGCCATATCCTTTATTGTCTTTAATTTTTGAAACAGTTAGTGATTGGACATCCCTGTAATCCTAAAGGCATGGCCTTACGATTGGAAATTAAAAGGACACCTTTTTATATAAAAGTCAGTTCAGGATTGTTCAATGACGTTGCGAAAGGATATCAGCCCTATTTCATTTGTCGCGTTACTGACATTTAAGTTGTCTAAATTATAATTATTATAAACAAAAAAACAGTAAAAGATGATATACAGCCTAAATATTCCAAACATAATCTAAAGTATCACAGTACGTTATTTGTTTTAATTCTTATTTTATACAAAACAATTTAGGCGCGTTTTTAATGATGTTAGAAGTACAACGGAGCTCTCAATACTAATGAATTGATGAAGTTTCATCAACGATTTAATTTTTGGCTGGATGATGTGGGAAACGTTAAATTCGTACAATCGACTCTTTAATGGTGCCACTACAAAACAAACAATGAAAAGGTCAGAATCAGGATTAAAAACAGGTGCATCAGATTTTTACATTTTAACACATTTCTTTTGAAATTAACGTATATTGTTTTTCTTTTTTAAAGTAAAATGTTCTGTTATGACCTTTCAGTTCATCCACTTTCTTGAATCATTTCAAAATTTCTGTTGGAATTAAGTATCCAAAAATGGAATTTAACGCTGTTTTCTGTGTTTTAAAAAAGTCTTGAAATAGTCCTTTTGCGATAATTGTTCTACTTATAATATAATAATATATGATATGTAGCGGTATAACGGTATTTACTGTGAAATGAAACAAATCCACTATTCCTTTAGTTGAAGTTACGAAATTGAATTAAGAGATAACTGCCAAATAAGTAAAGAAAGAGAATGTTGAAAGTCATGTTAAAATAAGCAGTGGGGAATTACAATGAAGCAATTTCTTATTAACGCAACGCGATTGTTTTACCCTGATTTTGACGTTACAATGGTAGGTAGAAATACCGTGCGCAAGGTTTATTGTATATTGATGAAAATTAACATTATATATTGATCAATGAAATTTCTAGATTTGTGATATTTCATACATGACAGATCAGGTCAGTTGCATACGCATTTCGACGAAAGCGTAATATGTGTACCTCAGAACATATTTCAAGACTTCTCGGTTGACGAATACTACTTAGTCCCTAGAGGAAAGGAAGGGGAAAACTACTACAGGAACAAAGGATAAAACAATCAAGTTTAAATACACAAAGAAACATTTTGATGCTAGATGATAACTATATACAGTGGACTAGTGATATCTTGAAATGGACCATTAATTTATTCTACGTAATGGAGTGATTCATCGATTTATGTATAACTTACGTGTGTATTGATTGATCCGTTTCAGATAATAGTTCGAGTTAACGATATATTCAAATTTTGCCATTTTCGAATTATCACAATCTCTCGGTGGTATCGTGGTAGAGCGTCCACGTCGGCTGCGGTAGGTCGTGGGTTCGATCACCGACCGGATCATAACAAATACTTGTATAAGGTTATTAATGGCTGCCCTCCTTTGCGCTCATGCTTGCGGGGTTAGCATTGAGACTGACTCACTAGTTTCAGGATTATAATTGACCACTAGTACTGTACTGGTAACTTACACAAGAAACTTCGTGATATAACTGAAACAAATGTTGAAAGCGGCGTAAAACGTCAAAATATCAACGACTGTTTTGTATTCGTGTCCTAACAACCTTGTTTTGGTCTAATTCAAGTACGTGTATAAATGTACTGTAAAGGTCAATAGAACGTCACTCTAGACAGTATGATGACTTATTTTAGGTGTTATTTCGAGTTTAACATTTGATGTCATCTTTCGTTTGTCCTAACATGTATATTTTGGTACAGATATAAGAGTATAACACGAAATTTCCAAATTATACAGCAAATAATGTACAAAGGGCATTATGTCAGCTGTGTAATTTGACAATTTCGTGTTATACTCTTATAACTTCTCCAAAATATACATTTGACAAGGTACGTAGATTTACGTCTCTGATTTAACCCATATTGTTGCAGATTGGGGGAAAGATTATTATTTACAAAATATAGTTTGAAAACGGAAATATGAATTGAAAATTGATATCTCTTTCCTATATTCAAAGTAGTGCCGTATGCTGGTCATGTGATCAATTTCTTTTACCGGAACATTAAAGCAATTACTATATTATTACGTAATCCGTTTTAAACCAATCAAAATAGGCGATTCACAGTGCATTTGAACGAACTGCAGTTTTCCAAATTTTTTACAATATTCTGAAAATAATTTCCGTCGAATTACTATAACTTCTTTATTGAATATTGACGTTTTATTTTCAGGAATACAGAAGCCATTATCCGGTAAAGTCTTCGTAATATATTCATGTCTACTAACATATTTTAACTTCTGTTTTCATTTACGCTATTATTGTTGGTATGTTTCTTTGCATTACTTATAGCATGACACAATTTTGCAAATGGAATTAACTAAGAAAGATAAATCAAAGCCGCATTCCTGTCATACATACGTACATACATACGTATATCGATACATTGGTAGTATAAGCAGCTAAACGGTTCAAGCAGTTATTATATCAACATTTTCCAAATACATCTTTACTCACACTCACACCTTTTTCTTCGAAAGTAATCATTTATAATTTATTATATTTAAGGTTGATTTTCGAAGCTATTTAGGTAATATTTCTAGGAACTATCCTTGTGATACTTTTGAGTATTAATTTTGCAAATATACTGCTCTAACACTGTATTTGATCATCGGATAGCTTACGGATTAACCTCCATAATAAGGCAACTAAGCAATTCACTTGTACATTAAAATCAGCCATGTCAGCTTCGAATAACCAAACGACTATAATTGAAAAATATAGAAAGTACATTGAGTAATTAGATATTCGAATAAAGGGTTCTGTGTCGAATTCAAATCTGTATCGTATTCAAAATATCCCGTAATCCAACAATTGACAATTAAAAAAAACCGACTTCTCTAGCAAATCAATCAATGGGTTGAAGCAAATATGAAATGCAAGCCATGGATACAAAAGCATATCTAGAAAACAGTGAAGAACTGCTGCGATGCTGTTCTCAAAATACGGGTCCGTTGTATGAATTGTCTCACTGTAACACTCCTTTGATACAGGTAATCATGTATTGCAAAAGAAGAAAGGCAAGAACGAGTCAAAGGCCCCAACACCTTATGGTATCATTGGACATTCCATTTTCGTTAGCATCCCTTTTTCGTGACGTCACTATTTTCGGGCTTATATCACGTGACTTTGTCCTTGCAGCCGATTTGGAACTGTAAAATTATTTCCTAATGGCCAATGTATTTGCTGACATATTTCAACAATAGAATGCATCTTCAACAGTTTTGTAACTTGTTGTCATGGGAGGAATAGCCAAAATACCCTTATTATTTATATACCAAATTTAAAGAACAGTTTAAACCCCAAAAAGTGGAAAAATCGGACATGAAAATTTACCGTAAAAAGGGTATTTTGTTGTTTACAAAATGGCGGCTAGGGTCATTGATTTGTTTGACCTAGTTAGGTCAATGCAATTTCTCATTGGATTTCACATTCCTAAAGGTGCTTACGCATAGAGATGTAAAATAACTAACATATTTTAAATAATATCCCATTAGAAATATGGCAATTTTGAAATCTGTATTGATCTTTGTGATGATATAAATATAGGATGCTTACAGGGTCCAAACATCCATGCAAACCCTTTAGGTTGACACAGTGGGATAAAAAATGAGAAAGGAAAATAAGTTTAACGAAGATTCAAAGTGGAGTAATTAAAAAAAAAAAAGTTCATATTTATATCAAGGATAATTTCAAATTAATTGATTTAAACTATATAAAATGTTTAATTACTTCAGTTTTTTAGTTTTCAATATGTTACGACCTATTGCCCCTTTTAAAAAAATAATATTTTTTGTGTGTGTTGTCTTTATGGAAACTGCAAAGTGCCAAAATAATGACGTCACGAAAATAGGATAACAATTTCGGCTTCTGACTTGTTGAACACATGTGTATTCAAGATTATTTGTTTTGTGAATTATTAGTTTTCAAAGGATTTTTTGCTCGAAACTTGGAGGAAATAAATAAATCTTTCAGATAAGACATGAAATTTCGTATCATTCACTAAGCCTTCTGCATATTTTGTCTTTGAAGCCTTACACTCACGAATTACGGATGCTCGAGGATATGTAAAATGTTTTTAGTACATCTTATCATTACGTATATCCATATGTTGAATATGGAAGGATTCAATGAACTATCATTAACAGATAAAACAAAATCTTTAATGAATATTATTGTACAACACAAATGCGTATGTGTATCATTATTGTGCTGACAAAGGATGTACTATTGTAGTTCTGGGGAATTTGTTAGATACGATTACATTCCTTAAAGTACCGACAGGAACGAACTTGGGACTTTTCCTATTTTGAAAATGAGCGCTTTACTACGTCGCTACAATATCATAAGCCATTAGTACAGATGCATTCATCTTGAACAGTAACGGTATTCGTATCCGTTATAGTACAGCAGACTCACGATTACTCGAATATGCGATTATTTGAACATATCGTTTAACTCAAACTCAATTTTCTATGTGTATCATGATTGGCAGATATATTATCAATATACGTTATTCATGCCTATTAATTCTGCTTATCCGAATTGCCGACAAAGGATGTAAAATTGTACTTCTGGGAATTTTGTAAGATACCATAACAGTCCTTAAAGATCCGACACGTACGAACCTGTGACTCTAAGATCCGATTTTGCAATTGAGCGCTCTACTACGTCGCTACAAATGCTAGCAAGGCGGTAAAAGCGTCCCCAATATCATAAGCCATGATTACAGATGCATTCATATTGAACAGTAACGGTATTCGTATTCATAAAAGTACAGTAGACTCACGATTACTCGAATATGCGATTATTTGAGCATTTCGTTTAACTCAAACCAATTCTTGGAAATTATCAGTCATTTGAAAACATCGTGACCACATGTAGGATTACTTAGAGGAGCTGTGGCGCTGTTTTCCTGCTATGACTTTATCCATGATTTGCTTTTCGTAATAAGCATTTAAGTATAACTGAATTACGAAGATCAAAATATATATCTATGAACCGATGGATCACTCGAGCATGTCGATGTATTGGGGTAATTCCTAGTTCCCTTTTGAGTTATCTCGAGTATATTGTACCACATACCGATTATACTACCATTAACCGAAAAAAAAAATTCCACACCATATCCGTACCGATCGAAAGCTCTCTTTATTGACTTTTACATTATACTCTTGTAAAAATACAAATGTTTATGCATGCGTTATATAGGGACAGTCTATACAACGAACGCTTTTAATTTTATCTGAATTAAGAATAAAAAAAAAGGGAATGACAACAATAATGATTTGCTTCAAATAGGTTAAGCAAATTATCATCAATTCATAATGAAGCACACAACTTAACATAACTGATTACGTGGCGTTGTGATATATATATATATATATATATATATATATATATATATATCAGCCATGCAGACTCACTGTTATTTTAATGGTGTTTTTCTTATGGTCGCAGCCTATCAATAACATGCTCCAAGTAGCTTTCATAAATATGTCAAAAATGTATCGTACACGACCCTTTTGATTCCCCATCCGATTGGAAGAATAATTGGAAGATATGATAATGTTGGTTGTTTTCATTATTTTACCCACTGCAAAGGCAAATCTACGTCTGGATAGCTTTTATGTGGTTCTTTACATGATTTTGAGATATATAAAGTAATAAATTGAATGATGCACGTGCCGAAAGCCTTATGTAAGTCTTAACGAACAGTGAAGACTCTGCTGCGAATGTAGAGGCTCGCCGTATGCATATGCATTGAGACACACAATCTCCCGACAAGGCTTAATTATGTTATGTGTGATCTGAGATATTTCCAGCGTCAAACCGTATTAACCAAGTATTCAAATTCCATTGGTATACCTTTATAAGGTTAATCGATTAAGATTAAGATTGTTGTAGCTCTTTCTCACACACTACTCCAAACAGCACTCTTCCCGTGTGGCCGGCATCCTTCCCGCATAGACTATTTTAACCATGGGTGAAAGATAAATGATGCTTTTCCATTGAAATTTGTCAATCGTGGGAAGAATAAGCCAGTGTTTTCAAATGTAGTCTGCTGTATATGCGTCAAATTCTGTGTGCAATCGGAAATTGTTAATTGTTAAAGCCTTTCCGTTATGACAAATGTATCAAACAAAATTTGCGATATTTTGGGAAAATTGAACATTCGCTTAAATTGCTCTGTTTATTGAAAAGATTTGAAAGGGATAATTATAAGAATTTTGAAAATATTGTGGGAAATCAAGCTATGGCTGAAAAGACCAGTTTCTCCTGTTCATACAATGTTTGAACAGCTGATTCAAGTTGATTACTTCAATATTCTACGTTTTCAACAGGTACTATTTATCCTTTCTCCATTTTAGACTCATTTTGACTAATTTAACAGACGAATGCTGGTGAGTAATTTCCACTCTTTCCATACTGTTTTGATCACAAGTCAAAACTAATACTTTCATAAATACAGATTATCAACTTATTTGCAAAGATATTTTCAAAGTGATCTGCTGAAGATTTAGTCATTGTGATTTTACCTTCAAATAGTGTTATCACATGATATCTTTGATTATATTAATCACGTCTACCATTCATAAGTTAAATTGAATATCTCTGGAAAAAAAGGTTTCCTCTTTCTTGAATATGCGTTTGAATTGTATGCATTTCTGCATTCATGTTAATATAATTTGAAAATAGCTAATGTGTTGTTACTTCCAAAAATAAGCAACAGGTGATGAGCTTTTCTTCACTCATACCAAGGCTACAGTCCCATAGCACAGTGCTTTGATTCTATTTCGTGACTCAAGTTCAAGTGGACCGTGCTAATTCCCCATTTACCTATTTAGGTTCAGCAGCTTGCATTATAGGCGTAGTAAACAATATGTAAATTTAATCCAATTTAGTTAAGCAAAAGAGTTTCGATTGCATTTGATGATGTATCAATCTTGGGAGATATTTTGAAATTTCGTCAGATCATTTAGCATGTTTAAAAGAAATGTGAAAAATTATCAAGCAGTAGTTGTTCTTCTTTTTGATTGAATACAATCGACCCAAGCAAAATCGGAACGATTACAGAAACCAGTCATATACGTGTACGCGCGTATTCCAAACTAAATGATTTGGAGTTTTTTAGAAAAAAGGTTAGGTACTGATTACTCTCTGGAGATATTAAAGCTGAATATTCCATTGGTAATGAAGTGCTGTTAGTGTATGAAATATTTATGGGAAGGGATGAAGAAACCATCACATCCGCTTTGACTAAGTCACCTGGTAAGTCATATAATTAAATATATAAGGGAAATGAGGGTACTATTTAAAATGTCCGTCGTGACACGAGATAAGAATTTGAATCTAGAGCAGAGTTGTATGAAGTCTTCAAATGTAGCGTTTAACTTGCAATTTGAACGCGTCAACATCAATCTAGTTCCAAATTTATAAAATGAATAAACATGTTTAATATTTTATATCTAAATTCCAAGTATAACGAACATTATCACCATTTTTATCATTATTATCAATATTATAATTAGTATTATCTTTTATTGTATTATTATTATTTTTATTATTATCATAATTATTTGTTTTATTATTGTCTACATGTTCTGCATCATTTCAGGCGATGGAATCAAAATCATTGTGATGTTTAAAGATGTTCCTCTGGAAAAGAACATAAGCAAACATTATGATCATTGTTCGAAGAAGGATGGTGCTTCTAACATCGTTCGCTTGGAATACTCTTCTAGAAACAACACGCTTTACACTTCTGGAGCAAACGAAGAGGCCTTAGCGGTCCTGTCTGATGCACTTAAGACACTTACGCAGTTTCAAGAAGTTTAATTTAAAAAATCTTAAATGTTACCTATTGTATGATTATAAAACAAAAATGGACTGAATATATAGATGATTTCCTGATTGACCTCTATGCTCATATCAGTTTCTACGATCATTGCATTTACCTTGATCATCATACAGAAAAAGCCAGCGGTGTGACCTGTCTGATTTTCCCTTTGTACATTTGCAAATTGTCTTTACTTTAGTATATTAGAGAATGAAGATATTATTTATACAAACGAAAACTTTGAAAAGGAAGTGACACGATTTGCTACGATAAAAGGATTTTGCAACTACAATATTTTATCATAACAAGTGACACGATTTGCTACGATAAAAGGATTTTGCAACTACAATATTTTATCATAACATAAACGATATCAGAGACGACAGTATATCCAACTATACTGGTCTAAACTAATAAAAGTATATTAAAATGAATTTGAGCTAAAGCCACATGGAAGAAACAAAGAGCAATTAAACTTGTCTGTGGCATATTGATCGTCCTACTGTAAGCATCCTAAATGCTGTATGTAAGCTTTATTTACTGATTTGCAACGCTACACGTGGTTTGTAGATTAGGAGTGTGCATTCCTTGTTTTATTGACATTGTTGATGGTACATGTTTTAATAAAAACAAATATAGAAATAAAACTGGATTACAATTGTCCACTCTATAACTGTCTATGCGATCTAAAGAAAACACACTTGTATTATTACATATGCATTTTTCGATAACACAAACAACAAGTGTATAGTCAAGATAAAATACTTCTTCGTCGTCGTTTGGTATACATATATATGACCGCACGAATGTGTCAAGAGTAATTGTTTCCTATTATATCTATAAATATGTATACCATATACATTGCTGATTGATCGATTGGGGAGTTAACAGCGTTTTCAACATTGTATAAATCACATAACGGCGATCAGTTCACCTACATGAATTGTGCTTGTTACATTCACTTTTGCAAAACGTCGGAAAATATGTGGACATAGATTGTGTTCAAACCCACAGTCTGATCATTGCTTGAACCATACGAGACGTCTGATCGATTGGAGTCTGGCAATTCTTGAGCTCCAGCTGATAAAGTGGTATTGGTTTCATACCTTATACATTTTTATCGCAATGTAAATATTACGTGTGGGAAAACTTTTAACATCAAAGTACATAATTGTTATTCAATGATCGCTACAATGGGAAACCCTTTCCTTAAAGATTCAGACCAGCTCATGACACTTGATATCAATAAGTTTATTACGGACACTGTTAAGCAATTTGTTTAATATATATTCACAACTGATCAATGTAAATATGTAGAATAAGTCAATGAAGTATTCGTAAGAACATTTAATTTCCCCTTCCCTCTTCCATGGCTTTCTTCTTGTCTACAGCCTGTACATAATTTTCCTGGCAGTATTGTGCTACCTTTTCCAAGTTATTGAAGTGTTCCTGAAGGTTCTGCTTGCCCTCCGGAATTTCCTGCTCAATCAATTTCATAAATTCGGGCATTTTTCCTGTTATTTCAATTTTCTAAATTTAGGTTTTAGTAGCCAATAATAAAATCATGTCAAAGAAACTGTTTCAATTCGGATTTTCTTCCTATAAAAAGGATGACAACTGTAGTAATAATCAATGAAAGGGAAAGGAAGAGTTAAATAAACTGTATGAGCAGAATGAAACGGAAATGAGTATTTTGTAGTAAATGGAAAAATGAGTTTAAATGGCTCGAATATGAAGGTGAAACATGCGTAATATACTGTATTAACCCTTTCCTACAAAGAACAAATCTGAAGCAGAGAAACTCTCCATAAATAAAAGTACAATTATCGAAAACATTGCCAGGTATAAGAAAAGGCGAAAAATAAAAAAATAAAAAAAATACATTCTTATGAAAGTGCTTGTCTGATTTCAAGATAATATAAAGAACTGTTCATTCAATGACACTCTACATGTTTAACGTAGTATTGATTGGTTGAAGGTTGTAGAAACCAGGTGGCATCTAAAAAGAAGGAAATTGAAAGTATAGCTTCAAATAACATCTCATCCTTATCCACTGGACACACAATCAAGGAATATTCTTTAAGCGGTCCTTTTCTTAATTATGTTAAAAGATATGTGTAAACTCTTGTTTGTGCGGCATCTGAGAAAGGGAGTACAATGCAAAATACTAAAACCTTATTGTCCGATTCCAGTTATTTAGTAGAAATGTTCCTTCAAAGACTCTCTATGAAAATTGTTCAAGCCATATCAGTTAGTTAAAAAAAAAGGAGCGAGGCGGCATAAGAAAAAGGCAAAATGACAACATTCCAAAACTTTATTCTTATGAAATGCTTGTCTTATTTGTTCCTTCGATAACCATCTTCATATTATTTAAGCCATATTGACTTGTTGGAAGACAATACAAGAAAAGGAGTAAATTGAATTTTTAGCATAAAAAGATATCTCATCCTAATCAACTGAGAAATATCAACAAAACTTAACAGAAAGTTCCTTCGGTGGTCCTCTTTCAAATGTGTTCAAAGATATAAATTATAAACACCACTTTTGTTGCTGCTGCGGAAGGAAGGGAGTAAAATGCAAAGTTTGTAAACAATTTCTTGTCAGATTCTAAGATAATTTAGTACAAATATTCCTTGTTTGACCCTCTACTGGATTGGCATAAGTTGCATTAATTGAATGAAAGACCTGGCAGCAGCAAAATTTGCAGAATGACAACTCTTAGTAGGTCCCTAACTTTACGAATTTTTGTCTGATTTCAGGAAACATTTGTAATTTGTTCAAGCCATATTTTTTGGTTTGAAAAGACAGCTGCCTTGCTCCATCATAATATGAACAAAATGAACTTTCAGCTTTAAAAATATCTCCTCCTAAACCATTGGACTGATATCAACCAAACTTCACGGGAATTATACTTTGGTGGTCCTTTTACAAACTGTTCAAAGTTTTAATATCATAACAAATATCCTTTATTGATAAGTTTTCTTTACAGTGTTTACTCCTAGCAGTTTCATTCACGCTCTTGATTACATTTTCTCTGATATTAGCAGTTACACATATACTACATAGCTATTAATAAGGTTATCGATTCAGAGCCACGCTTGCTCTCTGTTTTGGAGATGCAAACATTGATATATGATATAAGTAGAGTGCATACTCTGAATTCAGTACAGTCAATACATAGGAAGACAATGCACTGTCATGATTGTATTTGTTGGGATTTCCGTGGGATATATGAAAATTAAAAAAGTATTATGTGGACCGAATGATATACATGTATTCGGAGTTTAGTTCAATTAATTTTCACAAGACCAATGAGAATTTATGATCTTGGAAATATTTCATTCTAGCCTGATGCATCATTACTTGTCTGCCATGGTAGGGCTTTGTTTAAGATAAATATTTATATATGCACTCCTACATCTCCTCTTAACCAATCGCAAATCTACTTGTAGTACTTTCTGTACTTTGATTTCTAAAATAGAAATAATATCATTTATATCAGTTGTAAGTAGTTTAGAATAATAAACATCATGTACGCCTGCAGACAGACTGCATGCTGCTCTTTCTTTACTGATATCTAGACAAGTAGAAACATTGCATTATTAATCTAATCTGCATATGTATTCATGAATGCACGTCGTTATTTCTTACGTCATTTGCTTTCAAATAATAACGAGCACAGCGAGTTATCAAATAACATCTTTAGTCAATATCAAGATATAGATCAGAATTCGATGATTTATCAAATTCAGTATGGCCTTTTTTCCGGATGTAAACTTTTGTAAAAAGTGTTAACTAATGAAAACAAAGAAGACAGAGAAAAAATAGTTGTGCTTCTTGAGGGATTCGAACCACAACCTTGAAACGCGCAAAAGATTTGAAGTCCTGTGCTTAACAACATAGGCTAAAGCATTAAGATTGAAGAGTTTCAGGTGGAGGTTTTCATTAGACTTCTACTACCTTAAGGGATAACAACAATTTAAAACATGCAAGATTATGCCAAGAATACATAAACAAACACAGTTACTAGCTGGTTTCCTGCTTTCTCGATTCATTGAAAGTGAATCGGTAACTAGAACTTTGCCTTGACATTTCGCCCACCAGATCTACAAGTAAGTGTCACTTTAAAATCGAGTGCACTTTTGCAAACAATATACGATTTGTTAATTTACAAACACTATGATATATAAGAATTCAAAATGTTTTGGTATTCAGTCGCGGATGTTCCCGGTGACGGAAATAGCATTTTGCATTGCTAGAGTTTAGCACTGCATAAACAATTGATTGCAACAGCGATGTTACGAAAAGTTATGCATGCGAAAAGTGGCTTGCGCAAACCTGTCAGCAAACCTGTCACGGCCCACATTCACAAACTATATGTATGAAAATGGCATGATTAAAGGGAACAAGTGGGCGGCTGCTAAATGATTTCAATGGCCTTTTAATATAAAACAAGTGACAGGAAAAAATGAGAATGTTCTTTTCGTTCTAGGAGATAAGTTTGTCACAGGTCTTTTATAGTACTTTCGTATGTCTACTTGTCACAAAACCATATATGGGCGAAACGTTAGATCTTGTTTACATTTGACCAGGTTCTGGTTAAGAGTTACTGTTCGTGTTTGAAACACTAGTACAGCAAACTAAATTGTGCAGATTAGGAGTGATTTGCTGGTCCATAATGTAAGTTTGGGCTGCATCCTCACACTCGCGATTATACAAATAATATTTAAACACCTTGCAACATTATTATCATGTGAGACATGTTCATTGCTTTGTATTGCCTAGGTCACTAGGCTAATTTTGAGAAAAATCTTTTTAACAATCAAGAGACTGCATTATTTGCATGAACAGCTTGACACTTTGTAAGACTGTTTGTCTTGTCAATAGCTAGACCAATTTTAAAATATAGGTCATGTTGGTTTAAAATGTAGTTCACTAGGCCAAATAAAAAAATAAGTCAAGACTGGAAACCGTATTTTTAACTTGATTTTTTTTGAAATTTTGTCTTAAATATTGTCTTGAGGATATCTAAGCCAAATTCAAATATGGGTCATGTTAAGTAAAAAACAAGCTCACCAGGTCTGATAAAAGGTAAATCTTGACTGCAATATAAGTTATTGTGATTGACTATGTGCTTTGCATAACTCAGGGCAGCGATCCGAGTAATGATAATTTGGAGATTTGGGTATTTTTTTTTTTTTTTTTTTTAAATTACATTATATTTTGGTTAACACTTTGTAACATTTTTGGCCTGTTTTCAAAAGTGTGCTCTTTCATAGTTGGCCTACACGTGGCAAGGCTGGGCATCATAACTTAAGATAGTGATTGCTAACAATCTAAAAAAAAAATCAAAATTATACTTATGTGTTCACGAAATGAAAATGAAGTTAACTGAAGCAAGGCAGGTGATTATATAATGTAAGATTAGTAATTTGTTCTTATTTTATGCACAGGAATTCGCCGTGGCCCTGTGGTTTTGCGTCCATATTGTGGAACCAGGCATCCCTGGGTTCGATCCGCAGTTGTTTTTTGGTCACGGCAAGGTACGTGTACTAGCCAAGTACTGGTTCATTTATTGAGTGATCATGAATAAGAAAACAGTTTCTGTGATACAGCTGAAATAATGTTTAAGTTTAATGCATACAATAATTTTGTTTTTATAGGGATTTTACATAATTTTCAACAATATTTCAGTTATATCACCGAAACTGCAAGCCACAGGGCCACGTCGAATTCCTGTTGGAGTTAAAAGTGTGTATACATAGACTTCAAATTACATCAGGATTAAAGTTGCTGTAGAGGTAGGTTATTAAATATACCTTGACCCCATGCAATGTATTACTAGTATAAGTCTTTGTCTGATAAGACTGTAAATTGTAATTTTGCAGATAGTTTGCAGAAGGGAGAATATAACAAAGCTACAAATAGACAGAAAAAATGTTGGAGAGTTCATCCATAATAGGTGTATTAGGTTATAATGGGACAGAGCTGTCAATCACAGAGTGAATCCCGCTAAATAAATTTGTATTCTATGATTTATTAGACCAAAAATAGAATCGGTAGTAAAACGCTATGAGGGAAATCGATATGATGATGTCATCACTTTGGAATGTGATTTTTCGATGCTTAAAGTTGTAAACAATAGTGGTTTGGCCGTTGTAGAGATGCTTCCACTAAGACAAGTCTGTTTTGACGTATCCGAGTGGACCCATCCAAACAATCAATTAAGAAGTGCAATATGTAATTATATTAAAATTATTTGTGTAAAAATTAAACATTTCATTTCATCTTATAATAACTAAAATAGTAGTTTAATATTGAGAGTTTGGAGTATCTGACAATTTAGAGGAGTCATCCACCCGCATGTAGACCCCGACCACATGACCACATCCGGGATTTGAAGTATGATTACCAATCACAATCAGTGAAGAAAAGACCTGCCAACACCATGAACTTACACGACCAGGGATATGATCAGAGTTGGAACTTTTTTATATAGTCCCCTCTAGTCATGTCTAAATTTGTGCTGGTTTTAAAACTTAAATGTACAACGTTGGAACTATATAAGAGAGGTTCACTCCATGATCTAGATACTGCAGATCATATTTTATCTGTCATCTGACAGTTTAGCAGGTAAGTCGTTAGAGCGACAAAGGTGGATGTTCGGAGCGCTTTAGATGGAAACAATAGTTTGTTTTAGATTCAGAGCAACTCCTATCCGTTTTATGTTAGTGACCCAAAGAGCTTATTTTGTGACTTACTAAAAATATCCTTCAGGATTGAGCATGGATTATACAAAAGTCCCTGGTCATAAAGATTTAAGTGCTCTTTGATACAATGTAACTGCAGGCATGGGAGAACTGTTTTGATATGTAAGAATAACTGAAGGTAAGGTTTTTGATATGTTTCTTCTGTTGCATAGTATTATGTAATATCTTGTTCGCTTCTGTTTTTTGCTCGTTTTGAGGCTGTGCCTTTTCCATATTACATTCAAGGCCGTATTGGATTCTTTTTAAAAAGCAATAGACGTCATAGATCTGTACAATGATGAATGGGTTGAACGAATTTCTAGACAGGCATTGGAAACATTAGCAGTGGCTCAGTACAATACTCTTAAGTACTTGCCTTTGGTGGAAGATGTGGTTAAACTCACAAACCATATAATTAATAAAATTGTTCAACTCACACAGCCAGAACAAGAACTTAGCAAAGAATATACCTATAGGGAACTTGCTTCAGCTTCACTTGCACAACTTATTTTATTCAACAGGAAAAGGTCAGGTGAGGTTTAATAATTTATGAAGGCCCAATGTAAATCATGAAGTTAAAGTAAGCTTAACAAAGTTTGAACAACAACTCTGTGAAAATAATTTCCAAATTGAAACCCGGGGGGAAAAGGGAAGAAAGTTGGCCATACTTCTCACACACAAAATGAAGAACACAATAGACATGTTACTAAAGCAACATCAAAATCTGGGTATGGAATCCCAATATGTGTTCAGCAAGCCCAATTCCAATCTAACATTTCGAGGCACAGATGTTCTGAGGGGGCTTTCAAAAGAAACTGGACTTCAACATCCAGAAAGGATAACCTCTACCAGACTGAGGAAACAATTGCCAACAATGTCCCAACTTCTGGGACTAAGTAAGACGCATCAAGACATTTTGGCTCGAATAATGGGACATGATATCCGTCTTAACGGGAACTTCTATCGATTGCCTGAAAGTACATTATAAATTGCCAAGGTGTCGAAAGTACTACATGCCTTAAATACTGGGAATGTGGCTAAAATCGCTGGCAAGGATTTTGACTCAACGTGAGTTCTTTGTGATCACATCTTGGCAGTCGTTCGTCGTCAACATTTGTTTGTTAATAATTTAGAGGCTACATTTTGCATCCAATCTTCATGAAAGAACATACATATCCATCAAATATAGACCAAGTTCGAAACTAGGTCATGTGGGGTCACAAACTAGGTCACTATATCAAATTAAATGATTATCTTGATAACACTCTGGAAGCCGCACTTCAAACTCGAGCATGTTGAAACTTTGTCAGAATGTTTGTCTTAGTGGAATCTAGGCAAAGTTCGATATACCTGATAGGTCATGTCGGGTTAAAACTAGGTCACTAGACCTGATTGAAGAAACATCTTGTTTACACTCTGAAGCCGTGTTTTTTAACGTGGACATGTTACTTTACTTTAAACAAATGTTATTGATCACGAAATAATTGAAAATATAGAAACAGAATAAGCTTTAGCTTTACAAATATTCATGTTATAGGCAAACAGGTCTAGCCAAAAGTTTTCACCACTTAGATATGGCCATCCCCTTTAATAATTACAAACACTTTTTATTTTGTCTTTTAATACTACTTAATTTGAATATTGGAGACAACGTTTCCGGGGTAGTCTGTCACACAAGCACAGCCATATCCAAGGCAGGATAAAGCTGGGCACGCAAACACAAAGACGTGTACATGTTGAAACTTTACTAGCATGATTGTCTTGATGATATCTAGGCTAAGTTCAAATAAGAGTCATGCCTTTAGAATTTAAGGAAAATCTTAATAACACTCTGGAATCCACAAATTTGGCTTAAGCATGTTGAAACTTTGTTAGAATACTTGTCTTAATCTAACCTCGAATATGGGTCAGGTCAGGTTAAAAACTAAGTCACTAGGCCATATTGTAGAACTATATTGTTAAAACTATAGAGACCACCTTTTTATCTTACAACTAGAAATGAAATATAATGAAATATAATATGATAGCACGCACATAATTTAAATTACAGTTGCGTTGATAAGATTTAACACTTCTTTGTAACAAACCGTTAAAAATCAATAAGCTTTAGTCAGATAATGCTCCCAGTCAAAAAACCTTGCTGCCAGGCAAACACCTCATATTGCCATTGGCGCTGAAAGAGTTCTTAAAGTCTTAAATTGCCCATTCTCAGGTGAGCAATCTAGGGCCTCATAGCCCTCTATTTTTACTGTTATGTGTGACTACAAGTTGGTGTTTAATTGTATGCACCTAGAAATTATTTTACTTGTCCGCATCAATAACTTAAGATATGTATATCTTTCCTATGATGTGCATTGATATCGACAACGCTAAGTCACCTACTGTATACGGTCTTCGTCCGCCCAGGATCAAGGTCACTTTTTCTAAAAATATATTGTTTATTACTGTTGCGTTAAAGTTTTTAAGTATCTCTGCAATGATATGAAGGATTGACTTAACACTTCACATGTTTGATTATCCTCATCCATAGTTTCATTCTGTGCGCGACCCTTGCTCAATGACTCAATGACTATGGCTCAATGTCGAATTACTTTATACTATGTAAACATAAATGTTTATGGGGTGCTTTATTATGTAACTATTCCACATGGAGCTAACATCGAAAGTGTCAGATTTTACAAAATATTGACTACTATTTCCAGGCTGTATTAGAGTGACCATGGTCAGTTTATGTACATGTGAAGACGGTGTGATTAGTTTTAATTATTTGAACCAATTATGTTGAGCAATTTAATAACAACTTCGGTTGATATATAAAATATACTCATTGCACACTATAAAATGCATTGAATGAATCAATATCGATTTCCTTTGAATATTTTTTTTGTCAAGCCGGCTTTACCAGAAAAGGCGACGGCTATAGTTGGCGCTTCTTAATCTTTTGTCGTCCGCATCGTCGTCATCTGAAATGTCAGAAAGTTTGTACAAGCTTTGTAATCATGCTATAACTTTATTTGTTCATGCCTTTAATTTCACATGACATATTTCTTTAATATTTAATATTTCCCGACTTAATGTATGTGAGCCTTAGGAATACACTCAATATTTGTGAAAACACTTTTTGCAAAAAATAGTTTTAGTCAGGCTATAACTTTAATATTACAAGACGCGGTGATTTAATATTTGGACACTTGATATATTAGGAAGACACTCGTGATTGAAAATAATGTTGATTTTATTTTCAGAACTTGAACACGATAGTGTTGTTGAATAATTGGATGCATCTGGTGACTACACACCTACATCAGGTTAGTGAGAATTTACATCTGTATCCATGATCTTTTTTTGCCCAGACAGTTTTAACTGAAGCAGGATGGACATTGGAGATTAGGAATGTGTATTAGTTTGGTATTGGCATTAATTTGTACATGTATTTATTATACCCCCACACATTTATTTTACATTATCATCAAACAAGCAATAAGCATCCAAAGGTAGAAGATTGAAATAATGCAATAAATTACTTGGAAAACACCTATTACTGTTTTGTATCACAACTCCTAAAAGATTTGGTATGAGGGTTATTATAAAAAATTAAAGAGTACAACCTGAATCTAGATTATTGGGAACCACATTTAAGTATGTTCACTTATAAATATGTAGATTTCAGATTGAGGATTAGTCCCACAATGGAAGCTAATCCCACAACGAGTGCCAGTTTTACACACTATGTGCAATTTTGCATTATAATATTTCAGTTTGACGTCAAACGTAAAATGCTGATCAATGTCAATTGTTTAAATAAGACCCTGCATCGATGCATGTACATCAAAATCTATCACAAAATGATTTTCTTTTTCAAGTACTGTGTCTATGTTAATTTTTCGATACATTTCAAACTGTTGAATATATTCCTTGAAATTCTGAGACGTTTGTCATGTGTGCCGCCAGTTTTAATATGGTTGAAGGACTTTGGAGTCTGTCATTCACGTTTGACGTATAACAAACCAAAAGAACGTGCAATTTGGCCCACGTTGTGGGACTGACCCCACGTTTGTGTCCTACAAATATACAATTTGCATTACAAAAGAGGAAATGTATTTACTGCTTCCATATTAACCTATTTTCATGCCCTGTTACCGAATGGTACGGAGGCATATAACGTTAGCCATGTCCGTCCGTCTGTAAGTAAGAAGATATTCTCTAAATATGACCAAGTTTCACCGTAACTTCTGTTTGCCCTATGGAATCTGCTCATATTTGGCTAATGCATTCTAATCATCATCATGCTTCATTATGTATCAGATGCTCTAGCTCCACACAACCCTAAAGTCAAGGTCATTCACTAATTACGACCAAGTTTCTCCTTGCTGCTCTAACTTCTGTTAGCCCTCATGGATTTGCTCATATTTGGCGAATGCCTTCTTATCATCATCATGCTGCATTCTGTATCAGATGCTCTAGCCCCGCACAACCCTAAAGTCAAGGCCATTCACTTATAGATATTCACCAATTTTACGACCCAGTTTCTCCTGGCTGCTGTAACTTCTGTTTGCCTTCATGGAATCTGCTCATATTTGGCTAATGTCTCCTTATCATCATTGTGCTTCATCCTGTATCAGCTGCTAAAATCCCGTACAACCCTAAAGTCAATGTCATTCACTTATAGCAAATAACTTAATTCATTAAGTACGACCAAATATCTCATGGCTGCTGTAATTTTTGTTTTCCCACATATAATCTGCTCAGGGTCAAGGTCAAGGCTGCCAGCGAGGTAATTTTGCGCCAAAAGCCAAGTCTCTAGTTAAGTAAACAATACATGTACATGTATTATTTATTTCCATCAGTCTTGGAAAATCTAATACATAGACTCATACTTTACACAGTTGTTTATTAGACTTCTCTGCCATGGAAGTTAATTTTTTTTATAAAAAATGACAGTTGAGTTAAGTTCAATTCATGCAATCAATCAATCCTCACATGTTTAATGCTTTATTGACAGTGAAGAAACAGAAGTCTGTGTCACCATCTAAAAATAAATCAGGTAAATGAACATTTTGTTATACATGTATTTACCTAGTACCAGTAAAGTTATGTTTATAGCTTAATACATAATTTATATATAACAAAATCAAGTTAGTAGTACTTAATGGAAAGTTAGAATTAATTATGTTATCCTTTGTGCTGGACTGCTGACCAGCATTGAGCGCTTCTGGTTCTACAGTGCCAGGCTCATCATGTATACCAACAACAGCAACAAAACATAACTTAATAAAGACAAGTTAATGTCCAGTTTTATCTGAGAAAAAACATTCATAAACATATATTCAATGAGGTGCTTGCTTTTTTTAGCCGTTCTATAAAGTTTGCATTTCATTGATTCTCATACTGCACCAAAAAAAGATTTATGGAACATTTCTGGTCACAATTAGCACTATTCCACATGCACTAAATGTGCTACTCTCTAGTCCAATGGGTTAGTAACATGTTTGTTAGGAAGATCCTTTACCCAGAACACAGTTATTGGCACAGACCACTATGTATGTTGGATAATGATGTAGTTCCGAATGAGCTAGTTCATCTAAAGAGTCTTCTTGTAAGGAATTGCAATGAATGGACTGGTATTGGTGTGATTGATTTCATTTGTTTATATTTTTATGTCCCTGATATCACAAACGGTACAGGGACATATATTATTAGCCATGTTTGTCCGCCTTCTATCTAGGTATTGATACATATGAACATGTCTTATATACTACAACAATCCTGACATTTTACATTGACCTTATCACCTTTAAATGCATAGACGCTGACTTCATTCTTGGTTCATTATTGGTGCATTTCGATGATAATTAGCTGCTCATCCTTATGATGTTATTATAACACAAAAAAACAAGGGTTTTGGGGGGTGGGGGAGGGGGTTATAGGAGTCACTGTGTCGGGCTGTCGGACGGTTGGTCGGTTGGAAGCCATGAATCCCTATACATTTTACTTATTAAGTTGTTGGTAAGTCAAGGTGCTGTTTTCGGGGTATTTTTATTACCTTCAATGATAGTTCTAGTTTGTTTAAACTTCTTAATGTTTTCTTAACAGTTTACAAACATCGGAAACCCAGTTCAGAAACAGACTCTGACGACTCGGATGCGCATATGAGCCACAATCTAAAAAGAAATCAGGTAATATGGGTGTTTGCTGACTGTTTGAGGTGCATTGTGTAAAATGGTGTGAGAAAGTGCACACCCACTGACATGAAAGCCTGTACCTGTATACATACACCATGTACATACTGACTGAAAAAAGTAGATTAATGCATAGTATATTGTTGGGCCATAAAACATGCACACATTGCTTGAACAGAATGCTTTGATATTTCACTGATGCAATCTCTGATACGCACACATCCTTCTACAACACATTTCTTCCATTTCTTACGGCCCACATGATGGGTATCCATTAAACAGTATTCTTCCAATATAAAAAATAGCAGTTTATAGTCAGAAAATCTTGTAAAAATGATAATCAGAAATTTAAATTTTCAAAAAGAAGCTTGAAACCATTATTACATCTTTAACTGATTATGGTCATGCAGCAATGATTATACTATTTTTATTTATTAAACGGAACTTGGGTTCAAATGTTACTCCCTTGTTTGGGTACACGAAGGTGCACATGATTAACACTAAACTTGCTGACAAGTGACAATACTACATGTTATATTTGCTTATATTGATGATACCCTTATTTTCTGTCATGCTAGCTTGATGATCAGTCAGGATGTGTCATGTCTTGCAACTGTCTGTCCATCTGAATGTACAGTTCAGAACATCATGCAATTGACAATCTGAGCAAAAATTATTTTATCCTGAGCGTGATTGGAACAAAGTTGTAAACAATCTATACGGAATGTGAATGAATTGTGAGCGCTATTGGAATGATTTAAAAGCGGAACTGAATTCTGCGCTCTGAACGAAAAAATAATAATGTATGAAATAATTCAATCACATTTATGCTTGGCTCAATGCAACAATTTACTCGATAATTAGTTTACGAAACAAGTTTTGATGGCAAAAAATTGTACCCAGTGAGCGTAAAAAAGCAATTCATTTGATCGGAACGGAAAACAGCGATCGCAATGATTGAACGACTAAACCCTTTAATAGCGGATTTGAACATGAGCCAAACGGAGGGGAGCACGAACGGAGAATTTGTCAATTTCATGATGTTCTTAACTCTATGTCTATAGCCAGAAATGTTCCTCTTGTTATCCAGTCATTAACCACATAACATCTAAATTGGTGAATGTCTGTCACCGCAGGCTTCACCCGTGTCTTACACACATTGAATACAGTTTCATTATGCTTTATTGGCAGTTTACAAACGGCGGAAGGCAATTTCCGAATCAGATTCTGATGATGTGTACGGGCCACCATAAACAAAATCATATAAATGAACCACTTTTTTAGCATGATATGCATTTTGATAGGGAGGGCTTGAATACTAGTTCTGTTGGCAGGGTCTGAAAATGTAAATATAATTTCAATTCTGTGGGTGCAAGTGAAATTATGATTTCAATTATGTAGGTAAGAAGTGAAAATGTAATTTCAATTATGTGGGTAGCAGACGAAGATATAATTTCAATCCTTTGGGAGGGACGGGGAATTATCATCTCCATACTGGAGTTGGGCTTTCAATCAATCAAGTCTTGATCTTTGCACATCTGTAGTATGGCGGTTAACATATTTCAGAGTATGTTTGAGTTTTTCTATGTTTTTAGCAAAACGTTACGGGTGGATTAGATTTCGATTATGACAGCAAAACTATTAAACAATCTCGAAATATATTTGGAAGTAGCGGGTTATCATTATCGGCAAATACTATCTAAATGACTTTTCATCTTCAAATTGTTACAGTATTCATAGTCGTACACTCCAAAGACCTAATAATACATATTTATATTTATTAGGTCTTTGTACAGTCTCTAAATTCCAAGGTTTGCCTTCAAAGGAGTCTCATTTAAATAGGAACCCATTACAATACCTAAAAAGTGCATACCAGGCCCGAAGAATATGTTCACACATAAGTTGCTCTAAATGTATATATTTTTACTATATAATGAGACTAATATGTTCCAAAAGAGAATTTGAGTTGGACATTTAGTTTATTATGAAGCCAATCTTTTGGTCACTAATTACTTGTTTCTTCTGTTTTTAGTGGCTATGAACCAGCCGGGTATAAGAACAGTGTGGAGAAGTGATGAAAAGAAGGCAGTGGAAAACTCCTTATCAAAGTTTATCAAGTTTGTTAAATTGCCTTGAAACTCGGTTTGTGAAGAAACCATAAAAAAGAATGTTGCACTTCAGCACAGGACATGGATAATGATTAAGGGCTATGTCCGGAATGGAATAGGGACAGCTCAACGCCGGTTATCTCAACAGAACAATTTGGTGTCTGTTAACAATGGTTCACCATCAAGTTAAATGTTCTTGAGTTGCTGCTTATGGAGGGGAATATCCGCCAACACTCTTTCTGGGTCTAAATGATATTATTTATGAATATTACATGCTCATTTGTCCTCTTTCTTACATCTTGCATGCATTTGAAATATCATGTGTCATTCTAACAGGTGCATAATGTATGATGCTTATTTCATCCTTCTTTCTTCCAGTTACATGCGTTTTACCATATTCGTTTATATGACATTTTTGTTAGTAAATACTTGGTTCATCTAAGTACCTGATTGCAACAGCTATCTACCATATTCTTACTTGAATACTATCAACAAAAGCCCCTTTTTATCAACAGAATATGCATTAACAAGAAGAATGTAGCATTTTAATGAAAGATAAAAAATGCATTAAGGAACTTAGAAGAATCAAGTATGCACTTAAAAGAATGACATAAAGAAAGCAACCTGGTTGAATGATGGTCAATATAGACACTTATCAGTCCATGTATGAGAATGTTATCCTGGTTGAATGTTGGACAGTGAAGTCACTGATCAATCCATGAATGAGCATGTTTGCCTGGGTGAATGGTGGTCAGTGAAGTCGCTGATCAATCCATGTATGATCATGTTTCTCTGGTTGAATAATGGACAGTGTAGTCGAAGTTCAGAAAATGTGTGAGCATGTTTACCTCTTCGAATGGTTGACAGTGAAGTCACTGAAAAGTCAATGTATAAGCATTTCTTCCTCTTCGAGTGGTTGACAGTAAAGTCACTGAAAAGTCAATGTATGAGCATGTTTTCCTGGTCGAATGGTTGACGATGTAGTCACTGATAAGTCCATGTATGAGCATGTTTCCCTGGCTGCACGGTTGACAGTGTAGTCACTTATCAGTCCATGCATGAGCTTGTTACCCTCTTGTTGAATGGTTGAATGGTGGATAGTGTATTCACTTATCAGTCTTTGTATGAGCATTTTTCCCTGGTCGAATAGTGAACAGTCTAGTCGTTGATCAGTCCATGTATGAGCATGTTTCCCTGGTCGAGTGGTGAACAATCTAATCATTGATCAGTCCCATATATGAGTATGTTTCCATGGTCGAATGGTTGACAGAGTAGTCATTGATCAGTCCATATATGAGAATGTTACCCTGGTTGAATGCTGGACAGTGTAGTCACTTATCAGCTCATGTATGAGAATGTTTTCCTGGTCGAATGGTGGATAATGTAGTCATTGATCAGTTCATGTATGAGAATGTTACCCTGATCGAAAGCTGGACAGCGTAGTCATTTATCAGTCCATTTATGAGCATGTTTCCCTGGTCGAATGGCTGATTGTGTAGTCACTCAATAGTCCACATATGAGAATTTTACTCTGGCTGAATGGTGGACAGTGTAGTCACTGATCAGTCCATGTATGATCATGTTACCTTTGTTGAATGGTGGACAGTGTAGTCACTTATCAGTCCATGAATGATCATGTTTCCTTGGTCGAATGGTGAACAGTCTAGTCGTTGATCAGTCCATGTATACGCATGTTTTCCTGGTGAAATGGTTGACAGTATAGTCACAAGTCAGTCCATGTATGAACATGTTTCCCTGGTTGAATGATGGACAGTGAAGTCGCTGATCAGTCCATGTATGAGCATGTTTCCCTGGTCGAATGCTTGACAGTGTAGTCACGTATCAGTCCATCTATGACCTTGTTTCCCTCTTGTTGAATGGTGGATAGTGTACTCATTTATCAGTCTTTGTATGAGCATGTTTCCCGGGTTGAATGATGGACAGTGTAGTCACTGAAAAGTCAATGTATGAGCATTTTTCCCTGGTCGAATGGTTGACCGGGTTGTCATTGATTAGTCCATGTATGAGCATGTTTCCCTGGTTGAATGATGGACATTGTAGTGACAGACTTAAGAACCCATCCAATATTGACTGTCAAGCACCACCAGACGAGCTTTTTCGTTGTCTTATGATTACTTTTTTTGTTTCACTTTTCAAGCAGTTACTTCAGTCCTACCTTACCAGCACTAGTTATGCCATGAAATAGTTTGTTAGTTCACAATTATGATTTCACTCTAATATACAATAAAGATCAACATATTTTGCTACTGGTTGACGTTATATTTCAATTCCATCATCTGTTCGATAGCTTCGTCCTCGGACTTGAGCCTCCCATCACTAGTAAGTATCTGGCATACTCTTACTTGCTAAATCAAAATGTCGTCTGCTGTTTGTCTTCTTCATATTTCCATTGTTTATATAAACAAACATAAATTGACAGCACATTAGTATCGTCTTCACGGGCATATTGTGTTTTTGACGAGAATTAAGAAAAAATAGACTTTCTTTACAGCATAGCTAGGGTGAACGGTCTTGTTCGGTTTTTGGAGTTCAATTCACTGCAGGTATGTCGAGCATACGTTGTCCATGATGGTCACTAACATGGGGTGGATTATCTGTTTACGGCAAGTATTTGCCTGGTCGGACATTTCAACGAATCAAATATGATGTCATGGGTCTTGACACCACTGTGAGCAACAGTCCATCTTCGTCTGCTTTCAAGATTGCAATACGCGGGTTCCCATCTTTAATTCCCAACAAATATTATGTTGACACTCGATTATACCAACTTCTTCTTATACGGCACACATCTCTCTGAGTATTGCACAATACATATCATGATGTTTTTGTTCATGTAAGACATGAAACCTGTGATATACACACTTTCTCTGTCCTACATGCACATTCCTGTTTCTATCTGTACATTACCTTTCTACTCATGTTATACATCCCGTTTGTTCTGTCATCCTGTGCCGTGTGCGGTTCCTTAAGTTAGTTGCTTGTCGTGTGCGGGTCCTCGGTTTCACATGTGCAACAACTGTCCTCATTTGCCTGTGCGGGTCCTCGGTTGCGCGCATGCAATAACTGTCCTCATTTGCCTGTGCGGGTCCTCGGTTGCGCGCGTGCAATAACTGTCCTCATTTGTCGAGTGCGAGTCCTCAGTTGCAGAAGTGCAACAACTGTCCACGTTTGCCTGTGTGCAACATCTGTCCTTATTTGTCGAGTGCGAGTCCTCAGTTGCATAAGTGCTACAACTGTCCTCGTTTGCCTGTGTGCAACAACTGTCCTCGTTTGCCTGTGTGCTACAACTGTCATCGTTTGCCTGTGTGCTACAACTGTCCTCGTTTGCCTGTGTGCAATAACTGTCCTCGTTTGCCTGTGTGCAACAACTGTCCTCGTTTGGCTGTGTGCAACAACTGTCCTCGTTTGCCTGTATGCAACAACTGTCCTCGTTTGCCTGTGTGCAACAACTGTCCTCGTTTGGCTGTGTGCAACAACTGTCCTCGTTTGGCTGTGTGCAACAACTGTCCTCGTTTGCCTGTGTGCAACAACTGTCCTCGTTTGCCTGTGTGCAACAACTGTCCTCGTTTGCCTGTGGGCAACAACTGTCCTCGTTTGGCTGTGTGCAACAACTGTCCTCGTTTGCCTGTGTGCAACAACTGTCCTCGTTTGCCTGTGCGCTACAACTGTCCTCGTTTGCCTGTGTGCAACAACTGTCCTCGTTTGGCTGTGTGCAACAACTGTCCTCGTTTGCCTGTGTGCAACAACTGTCCTCGTTTGCCTGTGTGCAACAACTGTCCTCGTTTGCCTGTGTGCTACAACTGTCCTCGTTTGCCTGTGTGCAACAACTGTCCTCGTTTGGCTGTGTGCAACAACTGTCCTCGTTTGGCTGTGTGCAACAACTGTCCTCGTTTGGCTGTGTGCAACAACTGTCCTCATTTGTCGAGTGCGAGTCCTCAGTTGCATACGTGCAACAACTCTCCTCGTTTGCCTGTGTGCAACAATTGTCCTCGTTTGCCTGTGTGCAGCAACTGTCCTCATTTACATGTGTGCAAATACTGTCCCCAGTCTGTCATCTGTTCTCTTTTGAGTATGAAATATAAACTTTTGAGCCTTGATGTACAATACTTTATAAACCTATAGGCTTTGTAATCAGACAAAAATGAACTTATTTGTAATATACACATGCTAGAATTGTGTGTCCCCAGTTGGGTGGTATAAATCAGATGTCCTCAATGTGTGTGTGTGTGTGTGTGTGTGTGTGTGTGTGTGTGTGTGTGTGTGTGTGTGTGTGTGTGTGTGTGTGTGTGTGTGCGTCTTTGATTTGGAACATTTTTTAGCGTAGTATCGGTGTGTCGAACTATCAGGAACTGTCGCCGTGATTTAACTGAAACAATAAGAAAAAGGCATAAAACCACAGCAAAACAAACATGTATGACTCCAGTGTATGTTGAATACATGAAATGTAATATTTCTTATCCATTACAGCTTGCTGTTCTGAACGGGCGGTTGTTTTTTATTGTAATCTTACCTCAGTTCAGTATTGACTGATTGTAAATGTTGGTTCTAAATAGGTCAATGTGTTATTTAAGGTGTATACATAGATAATTTATCGGAATGATTTTTGTCAAGCTATTTACCGGATGAATTATTATAAAAGTCATCATCTTCCAAAATAACAGGACTTAAAAAAATACTAAAACTTGAGATGTTATCAGTATTAATAACTCACTACATAGAAAATGTACATGTAATATCATTTTGATAACAAAATAGACTAAATAAACACTTTACCTGATTAAAATATTACGACAGCGGCTTAAGAAAGATAACAATTGTACTCTGTTCTATATCATTATGAATGTAATTATATCAGTAAATTTATCTATGTCTATATGTCGGATGTGATTTTTGTTGCATGCAGGAATAGGTTCATATCTGTTCAAGTTTTAACTTCTATAGAAATAACATGTCTGTTAAACATACCGATGGCTGCAAAGCTAAAAATGTTATATCCGACATCATATGTGAAGTTAAAGTTACAATAGTTTCCCTTTTAGCTCGACTATTTGTTGAATTCAACAGCTGTAATACTTATCCTGACGTCGGCGTCGGGGTCACTACTTGGTTAAGGTTGTGCATGCATTTACAATTAGTTCACCATAGTTCAGTTACTACTAGATGTATTGCGTTACAACTGTCTACGATGCTTCCTAACTATCACATCTGAGTTAGTAATAAACTATTTGTTGAATATAACAGCTACAATACTCATCCTGGTGTCGGCATCTGGGTCACACCTTGGTTAAGGTTGTGCATGCATTTACAATTAGTTCACTATAGTTTAGTTACTACTAGATGTATTGCGTTACAACTGTCTACGATGCTTCCTAACTATCACATCTGAGTTAGTAATTAATATAATGCAAATTATGACCCCTGTTTTAATTAAAAATCCTTGTAATAGTTTTGCGAGCAACTACAGTAATAGTTCATATCACAGTTACTATTTGATGCATTGCATTGGCACTTCACACAACCCTTCGTCCTTTATCATTTGCTTTAGAAATTATGGTTAAAGGTTTGCATACAACTGCACCAGAGTCCATGTCTCAGTAACACATAAGCGGTGGAATAAACGAGAAACCTTTTACCCGTATGTATTTTCAAACAAGAGGGCCATGATGGACCTGGGTCGCTCACCTGATTTTATTTTTTTTCACTTCAGTCATATAAGCCCCGCCGCCTGGCGTCAATAGTTTTCGGCCAATCACCTTGGCTTAAAAGAATCCGATAGAGGGTCACCCTAGGAATATTTCTACACAATTATTTGAAAAAAGTCCAAACACTTTGGGAGGAGAAGATTTTTAAGTTTTCACTAAAGCCATATAAGGCAAAATTATCCCGCTCTGTGGTGGCAATGTTTTTCGACCAATCAACATGGCTTTAAGGAATCTGATAGTGGCTTTCCTTAGGAACATTTCTACATAATTTTTTGAGAATTGGCTTGACACTTTCAAGGGAGAAGATTCTCTAAGTTTTCACTATATCCATATAAAGCAAAATAGCCGCGCCCCATGGCGGCCATGTTTTTCGACCAATCAACATGACTTGAAAGAATCTGATAGTGGGTCACTTAAGGAACATTTCTACAAAATTATTTGAAAATTTCGACCAATCAATTTGGCTTAAAGGAATCCTATCGAGGGTCACCCTATGAATATCTCTACAAAATTATTTGAAAATAGGCCAAACACTTTCGGAGGAGAAGATTTTTCAAGTTTTCAATATAGCCATATAAGGCAAAATAACCCCGCCCCTGGCGGCCATGTTTTTCGTTCAATCAACATGGCTTGAAGAAATCTGATAGAGGGTATCATCCACGGAATTTTTCTACAAGATTATTTGAAAATCTGCCCACCAGTTTGGGATAAGAAGAATTTTAGATTTGTTTTCGTTTTGTTGCCATCGAAACCAGGATTCTGCATAGATTCTACAAATTTAAATAAAAATCTAGTGAGGTCATTGAGAGGATGCTTTCTGTGAAGTTTCATCTCAAATGACCCACTGGTTACTGAGGAGAAGAGGTTGACGGACGACGCACGACGCCGGACAAAAGGCGATCACAATAACTCACCTCGATCACTTCGTGCTCAGGTAAGCTAAAAACAGTTTCATACTCTTAAGAGTAGATTGCTTTGAAAGTAAGAAACTGTTTTTAGCTTACCTGAGCACGAAGTGAACAAGGTGAGTTATTTTGATCGCCTTTTGTTCGGCGTCGTGCGTCGCCCGTCAACTCCTTCTACTCAGTATACGTCGTATGAAAAATCAAGTAAAACTGAAATAACAAGATGTGTTATTAAAAATCCATTCTCTCGGTAGAGGTAAAAACCATTTTGAACATAAAACACAATGTGTTTTTGAAATACAAATGCCCCTATTAGAAAAAAAGAAATCTTTGCAAAGTTTTTTACTTTGGAAAAGAGCACACTAAGGTCATGGTCACATGTTTGTAAATCAATGTAAAGGACATGTGACAAATAACTGAAGTTTTTATCGCGTTCACAAAGTCAATTATAACAATTAGTTTTAGAAAGGAACTGAGCTCACATGTATATCTAGCTACTGTATAAGTTTGGTAAACATCGGATAATAAATGATGACTTAAATTTGTTCACAATGTCAATTAGAGCAATTTTGCCAATTTTAAAGGGCCATAATCCCGTCATGAATGAACGGATCTGGCTGGTTTTTGAAAGGAACCGAGCTCTCAGGATATCTAGCTACTAAATAAGTTTGGTAAACATCGGATAATAATTGAAGAGTTTATCGTCTTCACAAGAAATTGTGGACAGACGACGGAAGACTGACGACAGACGACGGACGACGGACGCCGGACGACGGACGAAGGGCGATCACCAAAGCTCACGTTGTCTCTACGTGACAGGTGAGCTAACAAGACAACTAGCAACTCCCTATGTGTTCAAAAGTTCACGAAAAGCAATTAATATGGTTATCTGTTTATTTGTAGCTGTTTGCAATTATTTGAGCATTTGTATATTCTAAATCATCCCAAGGTAAACACAGTACATCTAGGTTTGTAACATTGTTAAAAAAAAGAAGTTGCACTTTCATTTAAGAGCTATTAATTTCATTAATAGTAGATTGAAAAAGGTACAGCCTATAGTGGGTATGCCAGTTCTAATCACAGCAATTTCTGTTTATCTCGCAATGCTTGCAAAGTTCATGTGATGCAGGGTCACCACACTGGTAATCTTCCAATGTAAATTTATATTTACAAATCATACACTATGAATGACATACTTTGTATGATTATTAATTACAGTTTTCGTCGAGAAATAGTTAAGATGTTTAATTTGTTAAATAGTGATTGCAAAATAAAATAACAGCAGTAGTATATTCTTGACACTTCTTATGTATGAATTTAAACTGAAGATAGGCGGCAGTCATTCATTAATATCCTAAACGGTTCTACCTTAGACTTTCAGAGAAATGGACCGGACACTTTCTCAGAGGTTGTCTAAGAAGGACACGTGGTACCGAAGATCCTGAAATATTATCTTAAGCTTTCCATTGCCCTAAGGTACCGGGAAACACTACACGAGTCTTTTCGGCGGTTTCAGAGTGACAGACAACACAATTCGCTTCCTTATTGCGGAGGTGCATCAGCACCAGTGCATATATTGATTGTGAAAACAATATCACTGGTGCAATGGGCTTGCGCATTCGCCGTGTTAATCGTCTTGATACGCATGCGCCATAGTTTGACGTCAGAACTCGGATACTTCCGTAGCAGTTCGTCACTAGACTGGTTCTTGTTCGAGGTTGCAATAGAAGATTAATATTAGTGAACCAGTCTATTTATATGTGAGTATATTTCTTTTTACAATTAAAATGTAAATTAAAACTATAGTTTTTTAATAACACCCATCGCTGCCACCATTTGTAATGTGTATCGGCGTTAAGCCATCGCGGGTCACCTATCCAGGCACTAACCGCGATGAACAGGGCTTAGCTTTACACAAAGGTCAACCACTCTACCAACGTCGCTATAAAAGCCGGCTTCCACAGCAAGGCTGTAGAAGTGATAGTTATACCCCGTGACCGTAACATTAGGAAAATGGGAACATGTTATTGTGCTAGATTTTGCGATTTTAAGAATAAATTAAGGGGGTAAAAATGACGCGCATGCACAGACAAATGTTTACAATAATTTTGGAAGATCTAGGTCAACACGTTGGGAAAATGTTTTTTTGTTTTTGTTTCATGTATTTAACTAGAAAACTATTGTTATCATGTTTTTATATTATATATTTAAAAGCGGGTTTCGTGTTTTTCGAATCTCACAGTATTTCTTATGCCACCAAATGCTGATTCCCGCGATAATTGCTTCATCTTGCAGCAATTTTTGTAGAATATGTTTGTCGGGCCATATCGCTCTCACCATCAGGATGGGACATATCATTCAAACGTGGTGTCAGTGGATAGGTAGGGTTTCATTTGTTAGCAATTTCTATGTTAAGCGCTTTCCGACATAAAACAAGTCTGTAGCTTAAAAGTATTGTGGCAAAAGACTTAGTTCATTCTGTGTTATTTTGTCTGTTGCTACATTATTTTCAGAACTAATATGCTACAGATGTATCAAAATGTTTCTGAGTGTGAAATACGATTAAAAATCAAAGCACTGAAAGTGCTGACAGCAAGGGTCATACTTCAGATTATATTTGGACATGTAATTACCGATCCTGAAAACCTTACAAGAACACTTTACAATTGCACTTTGCTATGTCCATTTATTGAATGATATGGCCAGACCCTTTTGCCTATAATAGTATATGATATACCTGTGCAATGTATAATGTTAAATGATTTTATATGGCAATAAAATATGTTTAAACTATTGAATGATAAATAAATTGAACGCAAGATACTGTACGGGCATCTACCGATATACTAAAATTTGACACCAACTACTTCGTTTAAGTAGGCACATCTGCTATCTTGGTAGTTCCTGTTAAGCACACCTACAGTTTACAATGGCATTACGTCGTTATTTTTTATGCAATTAACAAATACACATGTCATATCAAAATCAAATGTTCTTTTGGAAGTCATTTTCTTAATTATGTTCAAAGATATATATTATATGTAGAATTCTTACTTGTGCGGTATCAGAAAGGGAGTAAAGTGCCCATTATTTAAAAATCTCCTCTTATTCCAACGTTATTTATTAGAAATGTTCCTTCAGTGACTCTCTACAAAAACTGTTTGGGCCATATTGATTGGTTGAAAAAAAGGCGGCGAAAAAGCATCAGAAAAGGGCAAAATGACAAAACTTTAAAATTCCATTCTTATGAAAGTGCTCCTCTGATTTGTTCCCTCAGTCTTCATAATTATTTAGGCCATATTAATTGGTTAAAAGACATAGTTATCAGGCGGCATCAGAAAAGGGGTAAATTGAAATTTTAGATTTTAGATTCAAATAAAATCTAATCGTAATCCACTGAGCAAATTTAAACACATTTTGACATGAATGTTTCGTTTGTGATCCTCTTTCAAATTTGTTCAAAGATATCAATTCTAAACACAACTTTTGTTGCTGCTGCAGCAGGAGGGGAGTAATATGCCTTAACTGTAAATCAAAACTGTTTGGGAAGATAACACTTTTTAGTTTACTGTTATTTATGTAAATATTAATATATTGCATTCACAGATTACATTCACTGAATGCATCAGTTGGTGCAGTACAGACACTGAACTGTAATGAATAATCATCGTGGAATTTTCATAGCGCTATTGGGTAATATAATCATTACACAATAGCTGTCTTATGACAGCACGCTCGACTATTCGAAAGCTTGTCAGTAAATAAGAATGTTTGTCTAAGAACATGTATATTGTGTACTTGTGTAAGAATTAAAATCAAAGGTATAAAACTTATTCTAAGACCTTTGTAAAAGTACATTTAATGCAAAGCCTTACCCTGTATTTTGTAAGCCAACTGGGGAGGGGATGGGGGTTATTTCAAAGAAATACAAGTCCAACCTATACAACTTCATTATATGACTTTAAAATGATTTGCATAAAATTAAATAAGCATGACTGCTGCATGCTGACTAATTATTATTTGACATTTCAGAAAGTAAGCCATTTTGAGTATTTCCATATAATAGTGAGGTAATAAAGTAAGTAAGTAAGTAAATATTTTATTATAGTGACATGTGCATATTTTACAAGCAATACAAACAATACAACACAATAAATAGCACCCGGCCCCTTGGGCCTATTAGTCACCTTATATAAGTACAAGTGACCATTTCGTTCATAAATAAATATATAACAAATATAAATGGGTTGAGTTGAAATAATTTAACGTATAGTCTAGTTTACTACATATTTACATAATTATAATCCAACTGAATTGTATGATAGAATGATTCAACATGATCAATTATGGGATGAGTTAATATATATAACGCTTCTACGTTTGAGATAGGCTTGAACAAGATACTTCGCAACTTTTCTTGGGAATGTTTGAATCAAATACGTCATTTTTCCTTCAAAATTATCATTCATAAACACATCTTTAAGTAATATATGTCGTTTTGATAAAATATATTTGAAATATAGAAAGAACTGCATCCACAGGAAAATACCATTCACTTTTTAGGATTTCTGCTGGTATAGATGTATAGGTTTGAGGGTGGGTAAATGATAACCATGTTGTCAAAAAGCAATATAATTTGAACATTTGAGAAATATTGAGAAATTGCAAAATGATTGCTGACTTTAAGTTATCATGACTAAATCTAAGTACAACAAGATGCATAACTTTGTCAAATTAGATCTTGAAGAAAATATTTTGGTTGCATTTCAACCCTTTTGTCATAAAAAAAAAAAAAATGACAACATATAAGTACAAAAAGGGTCATAACTCTACAAATTTGGTTGACAGAGTCATGTGACTTGCTGCCATTGTTGATATTGTCATTAGAAACAAGGAAGCCAGGTACGATGTAAAATGTTTGATGGTATAGAAGATGTAAGTATTTGTAAAGAACTTTACAACGCAAACGCTGACGCCGGGGCGATTGCAATAGCTTCTTTATTCTTCGAAAAGTCGAGCTTAAATGTATGTGGAACAAATTCTATAATAGGAGTGTGGGTCTATTCATTTTCACACGATCATCAAGAAATTTTGATATTGAAAACATTTCATTCTGGCCTGATGCATCATTACTTGTCTGTTATGGTGGAGTTTTCTTTTAGATAAACATTTCTATATGCACTTCTTCATCTTTTATTAATCGATCGTAATTCTACCTTTAGTACTTTAAGAACTTTAATTTCCACTTACAGGCACTTATTTTATTTTTTTTACATCTGTAACATGCAACATTTAAAACTGCTCTTTTTGACACATTTTTTCAACACTTTCCAATAACGATGTTTTCGTTTATACATATTTTACAGATGAAATTAAGTCACCTGATGCAGATTTAATATATAGGCAAGAGATAAAGAAAAGAATGTAACATTTGAACACTTACATATATACTGTACTAGTCAAAGGGGGAGGAAAATGGGGGAAAACTGTCATATTCCTGGTAAATTCACTTGTTCACAATGAATTCATAATTATCTTCATCAGTGGTCATCTTCCTTGATTGTTTAGTGTTGAACTTATGATGGTGCGTGGCTGTTCCTGGTGAATGGTTTGTTTAAGGTTTTCAGAAAGGAAGAGAAATATCTGTCATAAATGTTATCAACTCGATTTTTGGAACGAATCCATTTTAAGACTGAATCTCTAAAGTAGAGTTGTAAATATATGGAAAGGGACAACTTGATCATTTAGAGCAATGTCTCCTTCTCCAACAATGCCTTCAATTATTTGATCTCGATAAAGATCATGTCACAGATAATATCGATATATTATTTATATTCACATGAATCTCTCTAAAGTAGAGTTGTAAATATATGAAAAGGCACAACTTGATCATTTAGAGTAATGTCTCCTTCTCCAACAATGCCTTCAATTATTTGATCTCGATAAAGATCATGTCACAGATAATATCGATATAATATTTATATTCACATGAATCCTTTCTTTGAAAGAAATGGTTTAGAAATATAATTTTTATTTTCGTATCTGCAAATTATACAAAAGAATCACAACTGTATTGAGTGTCATGTTGTTTCACTTCAAGATATCATTCAATTACATTTTTCAAGATTTGAAAATAGACCTAAATATATTCTAAACACAATGACATTATCCATAACAGTGCAAATAGGGGTTGAAAAAGGTCTAAATCAAGATATTTTCCCAAACAAAATATTAGCCATAACTAAACATGAATGTGTGTGTGAACGGACCCAGAGATCTTAGACGTACAAATAATTAATGCTTTCAATCCGGTTTGATTCGTGTAAGGTTAACTTTCGCATATATTCGCAAATTCATAATCGTCGCGATAAATGACTGGATTGTTGAGATAACCGAAAATATGCTTCTTAGGTCGATTTGATGATGCAAAGTATTAATACATTTAAAGCAATGTATGTGTTTATATACATTTTCCACATAGGTTATATTGCCGTAACTTTTCTCATGGATGGACTTCTATATCAATATGTTAATAGTACAATGATACGTAATCTACGTTTACTATATATAGATGAGTGATAAACAATCAGTCTGGTTTCACCTTAGATTGCAAGCCATATTAAGTGGTCCAATAAACACACATGTTCAATGATGAACACAATTCATATGAGTTGGGCTATAACATGAATAAAACAGTAATGCATTAAGGAAACTGAAATGTAATGTTTTTTATCCTTCTTTTGTATTACAGTACACAAATTAATTCGATAATATATGCGGTTGTTTGTTATGATAAGAAACATTTCGATAAAGTCAAGGGATAATAATAACGCAGGTGATACAGGCGACGAACACAACGAAATAGACAAAACAAAGAAATGTGAGTAAATATCAAAATATTTCAGAAACATTTTGCTGCTTCATAATAATTCAAATCGAATGATAACTTTCATTCAGGGGCCTATTGGTTCTCCATAACGGAATACTATCAAGATACAATGGAGAGAAAAACTAATTAAGCTATAACTTTAGCTAATTGCCAAAATATGTAATAACATGTAGATTGTCAGTGACTCTTCTGGTGAGACTGTGTGGATGTAGAGGCTTATATAAATCTTCACGTTTAGACCTGGTACATATTAGTTACGTATATACGTTAAGGGGTGTTAGATTCGACACGATGTATTCAGTCGTGAAATCACACTTGGTGTGAGTTTAATTCAATTCACTGTTAAAGTGTTAAAGTATTGTTGATAGATTTACTTAAGCATGAAATAATTTACGCTCGTTATCCTCTAGAAGTAAAGGGTGTTGGAGATGTAGATGAGACGTCCTGGAAATATCGTTTAACTATTGTCTTGTGTATTCGACACTTTCAAATAACTACTACCGAGTACTAAATATAAAATATGAAATATAATATCTTGCTTTTCAGATTTTTTTCCTTTTTCCACTTAAACATGACTTGCAAACACAGAGTTCATGAATTATTATTCCTGTTTACAAAATGTATTCAATGTTAGTGTCCATATCCTTTATGGTCTTTAATTCTTGAAACAGTTGGGATACAACATTGGACTTCCCTAAAATCCTAAAGGCATGGCCGTCAGATTGGAAACTAAACGCCACCTTTTCATATAAAGGTCACTTCAGGATTTTTCAATGACGTTGTGCACGGTTTTCAGCCCTATTTCATTTTCCGCGTTACTGACGTTTAAGTTGTTTAAATTATTACTATTATAAAAAAAAAAACCAGTATAAGATAAATAAAAAACGGCCTAAATATTTCGGTTGCGTTTTTAATGATGTTAGAAGTTCATCAAAGCTCACAACACTAATGAATCGATGAAGTACCATCAATCATTTAATATTTGCCTGGATGATGTGGACGTAGGTTAAATTCGTTACAGAATCGGGATACAAACGCATGGGTGCGTCAGATTTTTACATTTTATCACATTTCTTTTTAAATTAACGTATAATCGGTTTTCTTGAAGTAATTGTTTTCTTTAAAAGTTTTCATATGAACTCGCAGTTCATCCACGTTCTTACATCATTTTAAAATTTCAGTTGAAAATAAGTATCCGAAAATGGTATTTAACGCTGTTTTCTGTGTTTTAAAAAAGTCTTGAAATATTCTTTGTGTGATATTTATTCTACATATATTTTAAAAATATATGATATGTAGCTGTATAACGGTATTTACTGTGCAATGCAATTTGTCCACTATTCCTTTGGATGAAGTTACGAAATTGAATAAAGAGATAACTACCAAGTAAGTGAACAAAGAGAATGTCGAAATTAATGTTCAAATAAGCAAGAGGGAATTACAATGAAGCCTTTTTTTATTAACAAGAAGCGACTGTTATTCCATGATTTTGACGTAAAAATGGCGCCAAACGTTCATTGTATATTGATTAAATCTTGATCAATGAAATTTCTAGATTTGTTATATTTCACACATGACAGAAGATATCAGGTCAGTTGCATATGCATTTCGACAAAAGCATTATATGTTGACCTCAGAACATATTTCAACACTTCTCGGTTGACGAATAGTACCAAGTCACGCGAGGCAAGGATGAGAAAAATGACGTCAGGAACTATGGATAAAAAAAATCAAGTTGTATGCTTGATGATAAATATATACAGTGGGCTAGTGACCATTTATTTCTTCGGCGTAATAGAGTGATCCATCGAGTTATGTATAACTTAAGTATGTATTGAATGATCCGTTTCAGATAATAGTTCGATAAATTTTCAAATTTTCGACTGATTACCTTTCCTCGGTGGTATAGTGGTAAAGCGTCCACGTCCGCTGCTGGAGGTCGTGGGTTCGATCACCGGCCGGATCATAACAAATACTTGTATAAGGTTATTAATGTATACCCTCATTGGCGCTCAGGGTTGCGGTGTTAGCATTACGACTGACTGACTAGTGTCGGTATTATAATTCACCACTAGTACTGTACTGGTAACTTACCTAAGAAACTCCGTGATATAACTGAAACAAATGTTGAAAGCGGCGTAAAACGTCAAACAATCAACGACTGTTTTGTGTTCGTGTCCTAACAACCTAGTTTTGATATAATTCAGGTATGTGTATAAATCCACTGTAAAGGTCAATAGAACGTCACTCTAGACAACATGATGTCTTATTTTAGGCGTTATTTCGAGTTTAACATTTGATTTCATATTTCGTTTGTCATAACCTTTAATAAAGAGAAAAATGCAGATAACGCACAAAGGGAATTATGCAACTGTGTAAATTGACAAGTTCGTGTTATAATCTTATAACTGCACCAAAACATACATTCAACCCATAAAGTTGCAGTGTAGTTGCAGTGTAGGGGAAAAAGGTTATTTTTTACAAAAGAAAAGTTTGAAAATGGAAATATGATTTGAAAATTGGGATCTCTTTCCTATATTCAAAGTAGTTCCGTCCCTTGGTCATGTGATCAATTCCGTTTCAATTCCTTTTAGTCACGTGATCCATTTTGCATCAATTAAAATAGGCGATTCATAGTGCATTTGAACCAACTGCAGCTATAGAAACATAACAACATAATTCCCGTCTAAATACTCACATAAAAATAATTGACACGGCTCTCTCTTTGCAGATGGATTATGTCTTTAAGAAAGGAATTTAATATAAGTTGTTTATTGAATATTGACTTTTTTTTTTTTTCAGGAATACAGAAACCATTATCCGGTAAACTTTTCGTAATATATTCATGTCAATCTCATTAAAATCATCTCCTATTAACGCTACGCATAGGATCTGAGGACAACCGATAGAGGGTCACGTTCAGACGACCTTTCCGCCAGCCAATCAGAACCTTGCTTTCACGTTTTTGAAAGTGAAAGTAAAAGTCTACATTTACCAAACAAATCTATATTTAGCATGGGATCCCAATTTTCGCGTAGTGATTTACACGTGTGTATAGTTCTTATGATGACCGCATCATGGCTACAAATGCGGAAATGAGGCAAAACACCGATACTTTCTTTCCCGGACCATACAGCATCAAAAAAATTTCTTTGCTCTTATTTTAAATGGTCTATTTTAAATATGCTCAACTTCGTCAATTGACGCCATTTTGAAGGTTAAGCCAAACGTTTGTTGAAACGGGTCCTCTGATTGGTTCAAATAAAAATAGTTTGGTGGATCTAAAAATAGCGATATTGGAAATCCGATAGAACAAGGAGATGAATTTGAATGGATTGTCATCAGATCTTACATTTGGCCAGATCGTGTACTTTAGTCAGATTGATATTCATGTCTACTAACATATTTTAATATTTCTGTTTTCGTTTACGCTATCATTTTTGGTATGTTTCTTTGCTATACTAATAGCATGACACAATTTTGCCATGGAATTAACTAAGAAAGATAAATCAAAGCCGCATTCCTGTCATACATACGTATGTCGATACATTGGTAGTATAAGTAGCTAAACGATCCAAGCAGTTATTATATAAACAATTTCCAAATACTTCTTTACTCACATTCCTACTTTTTTCTTCGAAAGTAATCATTTATAATTTATTGTATTTAAGGTTGATTTTCGAAGCCATGGTGGTAATATTTCAGGGAATTATGCTCGTGATATTTGTGAGTATTAATTTTGCAAATATACTGCTCTAACACAGTATTTGATAATCGGATAGCATACGGATTAACCTCTATGATAGAACTACTAAACTATTCATATTTAAATTAATGTCAGCCATGCCAGCTTCGAATAACCAAACGACTATAAATGAAAAATATAGAAAGTACATTGAGTAATTAGATATTCGAACAACGGGTTCTGTATCGAATGAAGGCAATACAGTGACGTAAAAATACTGATTGTCTGTAATGCAATACCATGTTGTTGTATTCAAACTATCCCGTAATCCAACAATTGACAATTAACAGTTAACGACTTCTATATCAGATAAATCAATGGGTTGAAGCTTAGTTAATCTATATTTCGTCCGTTTCGTATTTCATTTGTACCTAGGACTGTATTATGAAATGCAAGCCATGGATACAAAAGCATATCTAGAAAACAGCAAAAAACTGCTGCAATACTGTTCTCAAAATACATCCCCGTTGTAGGAATTGACTCATTGTAACTCTCCTTTGATATAGAAAGTACATTGAGTAATTAGATATTCGAACCAAGGGTTCTGTATCGAATTAGGGCAATACAATGTCGTAAAACTGCTGATTGTCTGTAATGCAATACCAAGTTATTGCATTTTTAAACGCATAAATAGGAAAATTTTGAGTTGCTTTGTTAATTTCCAGACTTTCGATTTGGTATGGCGTGCCGGGTTGTGGCGCAAACTTCTAAGTTATAATATAACAGGCAAAATGTTTTATATTGTTAAAAACATGTATATTGGAATAAAATCCTGAATATCAATTAATGATAACATGTCGCAATTTTCCCGAGTACGCTAAGGTGAAAATCTCTCACCCCTTCTATTTTCTTTATTTTTAAACGACGTAGAGCATTTTCTAGCAAGTATAACTAATTTAAGTGTTGTATTATCTGAAGGATCTGATATTTCAAATTACTAGTTATCCTCTATGCTGACGATTTACTCAGTTGGTCTAATATAAATCATCACGAAAGAGTTTGTCAAATATGCGATTCTGAAGATATAGGTGATGAATATCACTATTTGTTTCAATGCACATATTTAACAAAATTCCAAAAAAAAATTATACCTGGAAAGTATAAAAGAAATAACAATCTTATAAGTTTCGATTCACTGATGAATGAAAATGAAGAAAATATTCTGTTTAAACTTTGTAAATTCATTATTATCATTTAAAGATATTTTCAACAATCACCGGGCCATTAACCCTACTATCTCTCTTCCCTCTCTCTTTTCTCTCTTAATTGTATTATTTAACTGCTCCATAGTCTGGATTTCTTTTTGCTTATATTTTGGTATTTAATGTACCTCTTAACACATTAGTATGTATGTGCTAAGTGAAAATTAAACTTGCATTCTAACTATCCCGTAATCCAACAATTGACAATTAAAAGAAAACGACTTCTCTATCAAATAAATCAATGGGTTGAAGCTTAATTAATCTATATTTCGTCTATTTCGTATTTGATTTGTACCTAGGAGTTTATTATGAAATGCAAGCCATGGATACAAAAGCATATCTAGAAAACAGCGAAAATCTGCTGCGATGCTGTTCTCAAAAGACATGCCCGTTGTAGGAATTGACTCATTGTAACTCTCCTTTGATACAGGTACTCATTTATTTCACAATAAGAAAAATAGGAATATCTCAAAGGATCGCGCAACGAAAGGTATGTAAAATATTTTTAGTACATCTTATCTTTACGTATATCCATATGTTGATCATGGAATTATTAAATGAACTATAAATAACTAGCATTAACCAACTACATGTACACAATTTAATCAGCAAGCTGACATTACAGATAAAACAAAATCTTCAATGAATATGATTGTACAACACAAATTACTATGTGTATCATAATTGTCAGATATATTATCAATATACTTTATTCATGCCTATTCATTGAGCTTATCCAAGTGGCCGACAAAGGATGTAAACTTGTAGTTCAGGTAATTTTGTAAGATACGATAACAGTCCTTAAGATCCGATTTCATAACTGAGCGCTCTACTACGTCGTTACAAATGCTAGTAAGGCGGTAAAGCTTCCCTAATATCATAAGCCATAAGTATAGAAACATTCATCTTGAACAGTAACGGTATTCGTATTCCATTAAAGTACAGTAGACTCACGATCACTCGAGTATGAGATTATTTGAAAATATCTTTTAACTCAAACCAATTCTTGGAAAGTATCAGTCATTTGAAAACAGCGTATCAACATGAAGGATTACTCAGAGGGGCTGTTTACTGCTATGACTTAATTTATGGTTTGCTTTTCATAATAAACATTTAAGTATAACGGAATTGCGAAGATCAAAATATATATCTATGAACCGATGGATCACTGGAGCATATCGATAGCTCGGGGTAATTCCGATTTCCCTTTTTGAGTTATCTCGAGTAAACTGTACCACTTACCGATTATAATACCATTGCCGGAAAAACTTCGTTTTCATAAATAACTCACAAACCCCGTATCGATCGAAAGCTCTCTATATTGACTATAATATTAGACTCTTGGTAAAAATACAAATGTGTATGCATGTGTTATATAGGGACGTTCCTTATAAGGAACGCTTCCAATTTTATTTCAATTAAAAATGATAACAAAGGAAATGACACTATTGTATGCATCAAATAGGTCAAGAAAGTTATCATCAATTAATTAAGAAGCACACAACATGACATAATTAATTACGTGGCTTCCCACATAGACTATTTTGCCCATGCGTTAAAGATAAATTATGCTATTCCATTGAAATAATGTGAATGGTGGGAAAGACTAAGCCAGTGTTTTCAAATGTAGTCGGCTGTATATGCGTCAACATGTGTCTGCAATCGGAAATTGTTAAAGCCTTTCCGTTATGACAAATATATAAAACAAAGTTTGCAATGTTTTGGGAACATTGAACAATCACTTCAAATCGCTTACAATCAGCCATTTCTCCATTGCATACAATGATTATCACAATTACCATTCTACCCTTTGCCCATCGCAGACACATTTTGACTAATCTTAAAAAGACGAATGCTAGTACAAAATGGAAATCACTATATTACAAATCTGTTTAATGAATAGAGTTGAAACATTGTGGTAAAATGGTTATTGATCACGATAAGCAACTTCGATTTTTGAACCGATGTTTTCAACGTCCTCTGCTGAACATGCGTCAAACGTTAAGTTGGAAAGGGTCAACTACTATAGAGGAGATGTTGCTTGTTACTTTCCCGCATACAACAAGTCAATAACAGACATAAATAAAGAATAATTCAAATTGATAACATTCTGACAAAAGAAGAAATTTCTCATCACGAGTTTCTGCATTTAAACCAAGATGTGTTCAATGTCGTCTACTTCTGATGTGTTGTATCTGGGAGGGAGTAAATGAAAGTATGATTATATTGAAAATATTGAGGGAAATCAAGCAATTGCTGAAAAGATCAGTTTCTCCTGTCCATACAATGTTTGAACAGCTGATTCAAGTTGATTATTTCAATATTCTACGTTTTCAACAGGAAATATTTACCCTTTCTCCATTTTAAACTCAATTTGAATTTTTTTATTTTTGTTTCCAACTGTCACTTGACAGCCCGTTTAAATATTTTTTATCATACATTTACATAGGTATCACAATTTACAGCAACTGTAAACATTTTTTAAAGAAAGAGAAAGAAAACACAGAATAGTGTTAGAAACAATTCCAATTATTAGAAAGCAAATAAATATACTGCTGCTGCAGTGTTTAAAGTCGTTTAAGTTATAACAAATCCTCACTGTATTATCAATCTGGTACATAACGTAAACGAAAAAATCGAGATCGAGTGTGGCATGCATGCGTTCGAATGTTTGAGTATATGTGTGTCTGTTATGAGTAGTGTTAGTATTTTATTTTGGTTTTAACGGTAAGACCAATTTAAATTGAACTTGAAAAATGTATTGTTTAATATTATTAGAAATTGTAGTGGAAATTTTTAAGCATGGCGTCAACTGTACTTTTCCTGTTTGCTATCTTCCAAAGATAGGAGAAGTCTTGTTTGAACAGTGAAAATATATTGCAGAATTGTGTTCTATTTTCACTAAGGAAATAGGCTTTGTATATACAAAAACAAAATAGTGACAGTATTATGTTACGTTGATGATATTTAGACTGGCGTAGTTTATACCCTTCGATTACTGTCTGCATTGAACAGATGTTTTTGTCTATTCCACATATTGCCAACAGTTAATGATATTGTGACCAACTGTCTGCAACTAATGGACATTGTACAAAGACACGTTCGTACGTTTCAGGTATATTACAAACTTGACAGTTAGGAGAATCTATCATTTTCCCTTTGAAACGTGTTTCTCTTGATGTGAAGATTTTATTTTGACACACGAATGTTTATGAGTAATTTCCACTTTTTCCATAAAGTTTTTTACCCAAGTCAATACTAATACTTTCACTAATACAATCAACTTGTTTGCCTAAATATTTTCGAAGTGAAACATAATATCTTTGTTAATATAAATTACGTCTACCATTCATGAGTTAAATTGAAAATGGTTTACTCTTTCTTAAATATGCGTATGAACTGTATGCATTTCTGCATTTGTGTTAACACAATTTGCAAATAGCAAATGTGTTGTTACTGCCAACAGAAAGGGAACAGGTGATAAGTTTTTCCTCCCTAATACTAGGGATACAGTCCCAAAGCACAGTACTTTGATTATATTTTGTGACTCAAATTCTAGTGGACCGTGTTGCTTGCCCATTTTACTATTGAGCCAGCCTGCATTTAGTCGTAGTACCAATTATGTAAATTGAATCGAATTTAGTTAAGCCAAAGAGTTCCGATTGCATGTGATGATGTATCAATTTTGGGAGATATTTTGAAATTTCGTCTTTTTGATTGAATACAGTAAACCCAAGCAAAGTCGGAACGATTTTAGTGTTCATATATTTTACAGAATCCAGTAATACACGTGTATGCGCGTATTCCAAACTCAACGTTATATAGGTGTATAGAAAAAAAGATAGGTAAAATATACCAACTGAGAGAAGCTATAGCTAAAGATGCCATTGGAAATGGAGTGGTGTTAGTGTATGGACAATTGATTGGAAGGGAGAAATATTCCATCGAATACGCTTTGGCTGAGTCACCTGGTAAGTCATATAACTAAATAGATAAGGAAGGCACTACTTAATATACTCGTCGTGAAACGAGATAAGAATTTTAATCCAACATGATCGCAATATTTGTTTAAAGCATAGAGCAGATTGTATGAAGTCTTCAAATATAGCGTTTAACTTGCAATTTGAATGCTTCAACATCTTGTTCCCAATTTATAAAATAAAGAGACATATTTTATGTTTTATATCTAAATTCAAAGTACAAAGAACATAATCACCATTTTTATCATTATTATCATTATTACTATTAGTAGTAGTATTAATATTATTATTATTATTATTATTATTAATATTAATATTAATATTAATATAATTATTAATATTATTATTAATATTAATATTATTATTAATGTTATTATTATTATTACTATTAATTTCTACATGTTCTGCATCTTTTTAGGCAAAAGAGGAAAAAGGATTCTCGTGATGTTCGAAGATATACTTCATGAAGAAGACATAAGTAAAAAGTATAATTCCTGTCCAACGCATGATAATGCCAATAACATTGTACGCTTGGAAGTCTCACCTGATTACAAAAAGGTTTACATATCTGAAGCAAACGATAGGGCCTTTGAGATCCTGTCTGATGCACTTAAGACACTTACGCAACAATAATGCTAGTTTTAGGGTGTTTAGTTTAAATTCTTTAAGGTTAGGCATTATATGATTATAAAACAAAAATAGACTTAAGATATCGATGATTTCCTGATTGCCCTCTATGCTCATATAAGATTTTACGATACGAGTTATTTTTGTTTGCCTTTACTTATACAGAAAAAGCGATCGGTGTGACCTTTCTCATGTTCCCTTTGTACATTTGCAAATTGTCTTTAACCTACTATATTAGAGAATGAAGATATTATCTTAACGAGAACTTTGAAAAGGAAGTAACACGATTAGCTACGATAAAAATATTTTGCAACTACAATATTTTATTATAACATAAATGATATCAGAGACGAACGAATATTCAACTATACTGGTCCGTAACTAATAAAAGTGTTTCTAAAATGAATTTTAGCTAAAGCCACATGGAAAAAACAGAGCAATTTAAATTGTCTGCGGCAGTTTAACCGTTCTACTGTTAGAGGTATAAATGCTGTATGCGAGCTTTATTTACTTATTTGCCAGACTACGAGCGGCTTGTATACCAGGAGTATGCATTCCTTGTTTTATTGACATTGTTGACGGTATATGCTTTTATAAAAATATATAGAAATAAAACTGGATTATAATTGTCCACATCACAAATGTCTCTATGATCTAAAGACCTCACTTGTAATCGTTTTTCGATAACATAAACAATAAGTATATATAGTCAGCATAAAATACCTCTTCGTCGTCGTACTAACCAAAATTGATACCATGCATTGTTGATTGATTAATTAGGGTTTAACAGCGTTTTCAACATTGTATAAATCACATAACGGCAATCAGTTCACCTACACCTGTGCTTCCTCGTTGTGCATACCAGGATTCTTCACAGCAGTCTTACCAAGCAATTAGCTGCTTTTCCACATACTCAGTTAGCAAATTGGTAGAAAATGAATTGTTCACTTTTGTCAAAACGTCGGAAAAACATGTTTACATAGAGTGTGTTCAAACTCACAATCCCGGGATTGACAACCCCCGTAAGCTACCGGGACTCGGCTATCATTGCTTCTGTGGCTGGGGGACGTTCAATAAGAATGGCAGCCAATCCCTTATCATTGCTGAACCATACTATCCGACTAAATGGGTCTGAACGATCGGAGTCAATGCAATTCTTGAGCTCCAGCTGATGAGGTTGTATTGGTTTCATACCATATACATTTGTAGCGCAATGTAAATATAAGGTTTGGGACTAAAAGGACAGTAGATACAGATATATGAGTGATTGTTGTAGCCATATTTTCAGATTTAAAAAGTTTTGTTCTGATCTTGAACTCTGGCTGGAATTTGAAAAACGCAAAATTCTGAGGTGTTTTCATATCTCACATTCACGAATCTGAACACGAATGAAAACGATTTAACGTTAAATCTTGTAAGAACGTATGAAGGTCGCGCACTAATTCGTCTTCATTCGTGTTAAGTCGTGGTTTGTCGCGAGCGGTCGTATGGACGTCGCAGCTCTTAACTCGTATTAAGCCCCTATCTCACATACACGATTTAAGAAATTGCGGACACGATTTAAGAAAAGTTGAAAAATCGTTTTGATTCCTGCTCGACCGTGTGGTTTATGCACATTTCTTAACCAAACACGACCCTCATACGACCAAACATGACCCTCATACGACCCTCATACAAACTTCATACGACTGAACACGACACTCATACGACCGTCATAAGATATTCATATTTAACTTCATTTAACATAACCCCAATACGACTGTCATACGACGCCCATACGACTTAACACGAATCAACACGACCGCCAAACGATTAACCACGAATCATTACGATGTCCCTACGACTACAAAAATAAACACGATCTCCATACGACTGAGCAAGACCTTCATACGACATATTTTATTTATTTTGGTCACGTGGGTCATGTAGTATATAAGCTGCATTGCAACAGCATTTCTGTGTCAGTCTTCACCATGTTCAACAACGAACAAGACCCGCAAGAAGCAGCTTTGGAGGAGGAGGAAGTACTTCTAGTAGCTATGGCTTTGATGGTGAGGGGTAGGGGGCAGTGTAGGCGTCACAGAGTGAGGAACAGGGAGAGATTCTGAGTTCGACCATGGTTGAGAAGTGTATCGTGAAAAGGTGCGTGTCACTCCGGAAATGTGTATGGAACTATACTCACACGAAAAAGAAAGTGGGCACTTGGTTAGAGGGAATATTTTTATACTTATAGAAGCAAAATGTAGGCATATTTGGTATCGAAATGTGCAAAAATGTATTGGCTATACAATGTTTTACTTTTAATTGAAATTTGATAATTATCAGAACATTAGTTTTACGTGTGAATAACGTAGGGGTGAAAAGTAAAAGTTGCATATTTGTAATGTTGTGTAACTGCTTTTTTGTCTTCGGATATTTGTCAAGTTACTTGACAATTTATCAGTATCTGTTGTGGCCTCCTCGTCTACGGATCAACGCAAGTATTCTAGATCGCATGGACCTGACGTAACGTCTTATGACTTTGGCGGGAATGGCGTTCTCCATTCATGAATTAAGGCTGCAGAAAAGTCATTGGTATTGTTGATAACATGGTGTTTCCTTGCTGTCCGACCAAGCAAATCCCATAAATGTTATCTAGGTTATCTGCATTTAAATTACGATGAATAACAACAAGGTCTGTTTTCCTACCGCCCATAATATCTCCCCAGACTATTACACTACCCCCTACGAAACGATCTCGCTCTAATAAACAGTTCTGGTCAAAACGTTCCCCTTTACGTCTAAATACCCGAACTCTACCGTCAGCAGTGCTAAGGATAAATCGCGACTCATCACTAAAGAGCACCCTAGATCACATGCCACGGTTCCAACGGAGATGACAGCGGGCCCAAACCAGTCTGAGAGCACGATGTCTGTTATTAAGGATCTATTATTATTATCCTACATTAGGCCTCCTAGCTCTTAACGGGTTTGCATTGGCCCGCAATCGGTTTAGAACCGTATCCCTAGATACGCCAAGCTCTCGCGCTGAGCTTGTAGCGGTTTTGAACCGATCACGTAAGTGCGTCAACGTCAAATGTCTATCCTGACGTGCCGTTGTCACCTTCGGTCTACCGGATCGTGGACAATCTCTAACGCTTCCATTCCGATGGTAACGTCGTCGGAGATTTATTATGGTGTTTCTATGGCAGTTAAACTGCCTAGCGGCTGCGAGTTGCAGAAGTGCCTGAATTCGTTCGTTTTCTTGAAGCCGTGGCATCTTGTTTACGAGTGAAATTCAAAAGTGAATTGTGATTTATTATTGCATTACAAGTAAGATATCGGTCAGGGTCTACCTGTACACACGTTGCACGGGTAGCACGAGCGAAAAGTTGCATAATATTGGGTAAATGGGTGCAATGTGTGAAGGGTTATTTTCTTCACTCATGATGATAAATCCGTCTATCTAAACTTTGTAACAAAAAAGTTATGCCCAATTTAAAAGTGCACACTTTTTTTTTCGTTTGAGTATAGTAGAACGCGTTGGTTCTTGTATAGAAAAAAGGACACCCTCTGGAGAAAAACCCTAGAGCCTGGGCTTCGCCTAGCTATAACACTGCGTTATATGGCCACTGGAGACTCCTACCGATCCCTTCAATATGGTGTTAGAGTGGCTGCTAATACAGTCTCTACGATTGTCTACGAAACATGTTAGACTATTGCACAAGAGTACACAGAAGAGGTTATGCCGACACAAAAAAACAGAGTCTTGGAAGGAGATGGCTGATGAGTTTTCAACGAAATGGAAATGTCACAACTCTCTTGTTTAGAGGTTTCAACTCGCTCTCATTCCTTGGTACCGAGTGGATGTTCATCCATGGTTGGTGGTGAGATATGTTTTCCCTTTTGAACGTTTTGCTTGTAGGAGCTTCCGTTTTGGCTACCCAAGGTTTGGCATGGCTGAAGAATGAGCTTTAACTTTCAGGGGATTTCCAACGTTCTCACCGAGTCACGTGATGTTCAGTCGTATAAAAGGTGTATGAAAGTCGTGTGGAATCGTGTTAAAACGTATAAAGGTCGCATGAAAACGATGAAAAGACGGCATTAAGGCATGTAAAGAAAATTTGAATAAGACGGAAGCATTCTACTTTCCATCTGAACAACGCTCTAGGACAAAACTTTCCATGTCAGAATATTTTTTATCCAACTGCAACGATTTACTCGTGTGCTTTACGATAGCACGACAGACACAGGAAGAGTAAATGATATGAGACGAACATTATTTTCGCAAGCTAAGCATGTGAATTTGTTGCAAACTCAAACACAGGATGCTATTCCACATTACGTCAATCGTTTAAATGGATACTCATTGAATTCCTGCAATTTGTGAAGCCATTTTAGATTTCATCGGAAGTAAAACGTCAAAATCGGGCACACCCATCTCTTGTAGGTAACACTTTTTAATATTTGCCAACAAGACTATGAAAGTATAACGCAAACACATCTCGCATTTATATGATGCTATTCCATTGAAATAATGTGAATGGTGGGAAAGACTAAGCCAGTGTTTTCAAATGTAGTCGGCTGTATATGCGTCAACATGTGTCTGCAATCGGAAATTGTTAAAGCCTTTCCGTTATGACAAATATATAAAACAAAGTTTGCAATGTTTTGGGAACATTGATCAATCACTTCAAATCGCTTACAATCAGCCATTTCTCCATTGCATACAATGATTATCACAATTACCATTCTACCCTTTGCCCATCGCAGACACATTTTGACTAATCTTAAAAAGACGAATGCTAGTACACAAATGGAAATCACTATATTACAAATCTGTTTAATGAATAGAGTTGAAAACATTGTGGTAAAATGGGTTATTGATCACGATAAGCAACTTCGATTTTTGAACCGATGTTTTCAACGTCCTCTGCTGAACATGCGTCAAAATTTAAGTTGGAAAGGGTCAACTACTATAGAGGAGATGTTGCTTGTTACTTTCCCGCATACAACAAGTCAATAACAGACATAAATAAAGAATAATTCAAATTGATAACATTCTGACAAAAGAAGAAATTTCTCATCACGAGTTTCTGCATTTAAACCAAGATGTGTTCAATGTCGTCTACTTCTGATGTGTTGTATCTGGGAGGGAGTAAATGAAAGTATGATTATATTGAAAATATTGAGGGAAATCAAGCAATTGCTGAAAAGATCAGTTTCTCCTGTCCATACAATGTTTGAACAGCTGATTCAAGTTGATTATTTCAATATTCTACGTTTTCAACAGGAAATATTTACCCTTTCTCCATTTTAAACTCAATTTGAATTTTTTTATTTTTGTTTCCAACTGTCACTTGACAGCCCGTTTAAATATTTTTTATCATACATTTACATAGGTATCACAATTTACAGCAACTGTAAACATTTTTTAAAGAAAGAGAAAGAAAACACAGAATATTGTTAGAAACAATTCCAATTATTAGAAAGCAAATAAATATACTGCTGCTGCAGTGTTTAAAGTCGTTTAAGTTATAACAAATCCTCACTGTATTATCAATCTGGTACATAACGTAAACGAAAAAATCGAGATCGAGTGTGGCATGCATGCGTTCGAATGTTTGAGTATATGTGTGTCTGTTATGAGTAGTGTTAGTATTTTATTTTGGTTTTAACGGTAAGACCAATTTAAATTGAACTTGAAAAATGTATTGTTTAATATTATTAGAAATTGTAGTGGAAATTTTTAAGCATGGCGTCAACTGTACTTTCCCTGTTTGCTATCTTCCAAAGATAGGAGAAGTCTTGTTTGAACAGTGAAAATATATTGCAGAATTGTGTTCTATTTTCACTAAGGAAATAGGCTTTGTATATACAAAAACAAAATAGTGACAGTATTATGTTACGTTGATGATATTTAGACTGGCGTAGTTTATACCCTTCGATTACTGTCTGCATTGAACAGATGTTTTTGTCTATTCCACGTATTGCCAACAGTTAATGATATTGTGACCAACTGTCTGCAACTAATGGACATTGTACAAAGACACGTTCGTACGTTTCAGGTATATTACAAACTTGACAGTTAGGAGAATCTATCATTTTCCCTTTGAAACGTGTTTCTCTTGATGTGAAGATTTTATTTTGACACACGAATGGTTATGAGTAATTTCCACTTTTTCCATAAAGTTTTTTACCCAAGTCTGGCTTCGAAAGAATGTTGTGTAAGTATTGGTGTGGGAAAGCCAGGAAAACATGGGTAGGTGCACTGACCGCCGTGATATGACCAAAGCTGTTGAAAGCGGCGTTAAACTCCAAACAAACAAACAAACAAATTTACCCAAGTCAATACTAATACTTTCACTAATACAATCAACTTGTTTGCCTAAATATTTTCGAAGTGAAACATAATATCTTTGTTAATATAAATTACGTCTACCATTCATGAGTTAAATTGAAAATGGTTTACTCTTTCTTAAATATGCGTATGAACTGTATGCATTTCTGCATTTGTGTTAACACAATTTGCAAATAGCAAATGTGTTGTTACTGCCAACAGAAAGGGAACAGGTGATAAGTTTTTCCTCACTAATACTAGGGATACAGTCCCAAAGCACAGTACTTTGATTATATTTTGTGACTCAAATTCTAGTGGACCGTGTTGCTTGCCCATTTTACTATTGAGCCAGCCTGCATTTAGTCGTAGTACCAATTATGTAAATTGAATCGAATTTAGTTAAGCCAAAGAGTTCCGATTGCATGTGATGATGTATCAATTTTGGGAGATATTTTGAAATTTCGTCTTTTTGATTGAATACAGTAAACCCAAGCAAAGTCGGAACGATTTTAGTGTTCATATATTTTACAGAATCCAGTAATACACGTGTATGCGCGTATTCCAAACTCAACGTTATGGAGGTGTATAGAAAAAAAGATAGGTAAAATATACCAACTGAGGGAAGCTATAGCTAAAGATGCCATTGGAAATGGAGTGGTGTTAGTGTATGGACAATTGATTGGAAGGGAGAAATATTCCATCGAATACGCTTTGGCTGAGTCACCTGGTAAGTCATATAACTAAAAAGATAAGGGAAATGAAGGCACTACTTAATATACTCGTCGTGAAACGAGATAAGAATTTTAATCCAACATGATCGCAATATTTGTTTAAAGCATAGAGCAGATTGTATGAAGTCTTCAAATATAGCGTTTAACTTGCAATTTGAATGCTTCAACATCTTGTTCCCAATTTATAAAATAAAGAGACATATTTTATGTTTTATATCTAAATTCAAAGTACAAAGAACATAATCACCATTTTTATCATTATTATCATTATTATTATTAGTAGTAGTATTAATATTATTATTATTATTATTATTATTAATATTAATATTAATATTAATATAATTATTAATATTATTATTAATATTAATATTATTATTAATATTATTATTATTATTACTATTAATTTCTACATGTTCTGCATCTTTTTAGGCAAAAGAGGAAAAAGGATTCTCGTGATGTTCGAAGATATACTTCATGAAGAAGACATAAGTAAAAAGTATAATTCCTGTCCAACGCATGATAATGCCAATAACATTGTACGCTTGGAAGTCTCACCTGATTACAAAAAGGTTTACATATCTGAAGCAAACGATAGGGCCTTTGAGATCCTGTCTGATGCACTTAAGACACTTACGCAACAATAATGCTAGTTTTAGGGTGTTTAGTTTAAATTCTTTAAGGTTAGGCATTATATGATTATAAAACAAAAATAGACTTAAGATATCGATGATTTCCTGATTGCCATCTATGCTCATATAAGATTTTACGATACGAGTTATTTTTGTTTGCCTTTACTTATACAGAAAAAGCGATCGGTGTGACCTTTCTCATGTTCCCTTTGTACATTTGCAAATTGTCTTTAACCTACTATATTAGAGAATGAAGATATTATCTTAACGAGAACTTTGAAAAGGAAGTAACACGATTAGCTACGATAAAAATATTTTGCAACTACAATATTTTATTATAACATAAATGATATCAGAGACGAACGAATATTCAACTATACTGGTCCGTAACTAATAAAAGTGTTTTTAAAATGAATTTTAGCTAAAGCCACATGGAAAAAACAGAGCAATTTAAATTGTCTGCGGCAGTTTAACCGTTCTACTGTTAGAGGTATAAATGCTGTATGCGAGCTTTATTTACTTATTTGCCAGACTACGAGCGGCTTGTATACCAGGAGTATGCATTCCTTGTTTTATTGACATTGTTGACGGTATATGCTTTTATAAAAATATATAGAAATAAAACTGGATTATAATTGTCCACATCACAAATGTCTCTATGATCTAAAGACCTCACTTGTAATCGTTTTTCGATAACATAAAAAATAAGTATATATAGTCAGCATAAAATACCTCTTCGTCGTCGTACTAACCAAAATTGATACCATGCATTGTTGATTGATTAATTAGGGTTTAACAGCGTTTTCAACATTGTATAAATCACATAACGGCAATCAGTTCACCTACACCTGTGCTTCCTCGTTGTGCATACCAGGATTCTTCACAGCAGTCTTACCAAGCAATTAGCTGCTTTTCCACATACTCAGTTAGCAAATTGGTAGAAAATGAATTGTTCACTTTTGTCAAAACGTCGGAAAAACATGTTTACATAGAGTGTGTTCAAACTCACAATCCCGGGATTGACAACCCCCGTAAGCTACCGGGACTCGGCTATCATTGCTTCTGTGGCTGGGGGACGTTCAATAAGAATGGCAGCCAATCCCTTATCATTGCTGAACCATACTATCCGACTAAATGGGTCTGAACGATCGGAGTCAATGCAATTCTTGAGCTCCAGCTGATGAGGTTGTATTGGTTTCATACCATATACATTTGTAGCGCAATGTAAATATAAGGTTTGGGACTAAAAGGACAGTAGATACAGATATATGAGTGATTGTTGTAGCCATATTTTCAGATTTAAAAAGTTTTGTTCTGATCTTGAACTCTGGCTGGAATTTGAAAAACGCAAAATTCTGAGGTGTTTTCATATCTCACATTCACGAATCTGAACACGAATGAAAACGATTTAACGTTAAATCTTGTAAGAACGTATGAAGGTCGCGCACTAATTCGTCTTCATTCGTGTTAAGTCGTGGTTTGTCGCGAGCGGTCGTATGGACGTCGCAGCTCTTAACTCGTATTAAGCCCCTATCTCACATACACGATTTAAGAAATTGCGGACACGATTTAAGAAAAGTTGAAAAATCGTTTTGATTCCTGCTCGACCGTGTGGTTTATGCACATTTCTTAACCAAACACGACCCTCATACGACCAAACATGACCCTCATACGACCCTCATACAAACTTCATACGACTGAACACGACACTCATACGACCGTCATAAGATATTCATATTTAACTTCATTTAACATAACCCCAATACGACTGTCATACGACGCCCATACGACTTAACACGAATCAACACGACCGCCAAACGATTAACCACGAATCATTACGATGTCCCTACGACTACAAAAATAAACACGATCTCCATACGACTGAGCAAGACCTTCATACGACATATTTTATTTATTTTGGTCACGTGGGTCATGTAGTATATAAGCTGCATTGCAACAGCATTTCTGTGTCAGTCTTCACCATGTTCAACAACGAACAAGACCCGCAAGAAGCAGCTTTGGAGGAGGAGGAAGTACTTCTAGTAGCTATGGCTTTGATGGTGAGGGGTAGGGGGCAGTGTAGGCGTCACAGAGTGAGGAACAGGGAGAGATTCTGAGTTCGACCATGGTTGAGAAGTGTATCGTGAAAAGGTGCGTGTCACTCCGGAAATGTGTATGGAACTATACTCACACGAAAAAGAAAGTGGGCACTTGGTTAGAGGGAATATTTTTATACTTATAGAAGCAAAATGTAGGCATATTTGGTATCGAAATGTGCAAAAATGTATTGGCTATACAATGTTTTACTTTTAATTGAAATTTGATAATTATCAGAACATTAGTTTTACGTGTGAATAACGTAGGGGTGAAAAGTAAAAGTTGCATATTTGTAATGTTGTGTAACTGCTTTTTTGTCTTCGGATATTTGTCAAGTTACTTGACAATTTATCAGTATCTGTTGTGGCCTCCTCGTCTACGGATCAACGCAAGTATTCTAGATCGCATGGACCTGACGTAACGTCTTATGACTTTGGCGGGAATGGCGTTCTCCATTCATGAATTAAGGCTGCAGAAAAGTCATTGGTATTGTTGATAACATGGTGTTTCCTTGCTGTCCGACCAAGCAAATCCCATAAATGTTATCTAGGTTATCTGCATTTAAATTACGATGAATAACAACAAGGTCTGTTTTCCTACCGCCCATAATATCTCCCCAGACTATTACACTACCCCCTACGAAACGATCTCGCTCTAATAAACAGTTCTGGTCAAAACGTTCCCCTTTACGTCTAAATACCCGAACTCTACCGTCAGCAGTGCTAAGGATAAATCGCGACTCATCACTAAAGAGCACCCTAGATCACATGCCACGGTTCCAACGGAGATGACAGCGGGCCCAAACCAGTCTGAGAGCACGATGTCTGTTATTAAGGATCTATTATTATTATCCTACATTAGGCCTCCTAGCTCTTAACGGGTTTGCATTGGCCCGCAATCGGTTTAGAACCGTATCCCTAGATACGCCAAGCTCTCGCGCTGAGCTTGTAGCGGTTTTGAACCGATCACGTAAGTGCGTCAACGTCAAATGTCTATCCTGACGTGCCGTTGTCACCTTCGGTCTACCGGATCGTGGACAATCTCTAACGCTTCCATTCCGATGGTAACGTCGTCGGAGATTTATTATGGTGTTTCTATGGCAGTTAAACTGCCTAGCGGCTGCGAGTTGCAGAAGTGCCTGAATTCGTTCGTTTTCTTGAAGCCGTGGCATCTTGTTTACGAGTGAAATTCAAAAGTGAATTGTGATTTATTATTGCATTACAAGTAAGATATCGGTCAGGGTCTACCTGTACACACGTTGCACGGGTAGCACGAGCGAAAAGTTGCATAATATTGGGTAAATGGGTGCAATGTGTGAAGGGTTATTTTCTTCACTCATGATGATAAATCCGTCTATCTAAACTTTGTAACAAAAAAGTTATGCCCAATTTAAAAGTGCACACTTTTTTTTTCGTTTGAGTATAGTAGAACGCGTTGGTTCTTGTATAGAAAAAAGGACACCCTCTGGAGAAAAACCCTAGAGCCTGGGCTTCGCCTAGCTATAACACTGCGTTATATGGCCACTGGAGACTCCTACCGATCCCTTCAATATGGTGTTAGAGTGGCTGCTAATACAGTCTCTACGATTGTCTACGAAACATGTGAGACTATTGCACAAGAGTACACAGAAGAGGTTATGCCGACACAAAAAAACAGAGTCTTGGAAGGAGATAGCTGATGAGTTTTCAACGAAATGGAAATGTCACAACTCTCTTGTTTAGAGGTTTCAACTCGCTCTTATTCCTTGGTACCGAGTGGATGTTCATCCATGGTTGGTGGTGAGATATGTTTTCCCTTTTGAACGTTTTGCTTGTAGGAGCTTCCGTTTTGGCTACCCAAGATTTGGCATGGCTGAAGAATGAGCTTTAACTTTCAGGGGATTTCCAACGTTCTCACCGAGTCACGTGATGGGCTCTTCCGGTCGTATGACAATCGTATGGGTTTCGTGTTCAGTCGTATAAAAGGTGTATGAAAGTCGTGTGGAATCGTGTTAAAACGTATAAAGGTCGCATGAAAACGATGAAAAGACGGCATTAAGGCATGTAAAGAAAATTTGAACAAGTAACTGGAGGATTGCAAGCAATACCATAGTCCCCTACCGGTTTGCACTTTTGAGTCAAAAATTAGGCAAGCAAGAGTTATGGTTCATGTCCACTGCACTCCCCCTTGATGAGATGCATCCATGTGTGAAATTTCATAACCATAGCTAGTACAGTTTTGGAGATATGCTCCGGACAAAAAATCAAGTATGAAAATAAAGAAAGGGAAATAACTCAAAAATTAGGGAAGCAAGAGTTATGGTTCATATGCACTGCACTCCGCATTGATGAGATGTATCCACATATGGAATTTCATAGACCTAGGTAGTATAGTTTCGGAGATATGCTCCGGACAAATAACTGGATTCCGCCCGCGCAATAACTCAAAAATTAATCAAGCAAGAGTTATGGTTCATCTGCACGGCAACCCCCCTTGATGAGGTGTATCCATGTGTGAAATTTCATAACCATAGGTAGTATAGTTTTAGAGATATGCTCCGGACAAAAATCAAGTATGAAAATAAAGAAAGGGAAGTAACTAAAAAATTAGGCTAGCAAAAGTTATGGTTCATGTCCACTGCACTCCCCCTTGATGAGATGCATCCATGTGTGAAATTTCGTAACCATAGCTAGTACAGTTTTAGAGATATGCTCCGGACAAAAATCAAGTATGAAAATAAAGAAAGGGAAATAACTCAAAAATTAGGCAAGCAAGAGTTATGGATTATGTCCACTGCACTCCCCCTTGATACGATGTATTCATGTGTGAAATTTCATAGCCATAGCTAGTATAGTTATGGAGATATGCTCCGGACAAAAATCAAGTATGAAAATAAAGAAAGGAAAATAACTCAAAAATTAGGCAAGCAAGAGTTATGGTTCATGTCCACTGCACTCCCCCTTGATGAGATGCATCCATGTGTGAAATTTCATAACCATAGCTAGTACAGTTTTGGAGATATGCTCCGGACAAAAATCAAGTATGAAAATAAAGAAAGGGAAATAACTCAAAAATTAGGGAAGCAAGAGTTATGGTTCATGTGCACTGCACTCCCCCTTGATACGATGTATTCATGTGTGAAATTTCATAGCCATAGCTAGTATAGTTATGGAGATATGCTCCGGACAAAAATCAAGTATGAAAATAAAGAAAGGGAAATAACTCAAAAATTAGGGAAGCAAGAGTTATGGTTCATATGCACTGCACTCCGCATTGATGAGATGTATCCACATATGGAATTTCATAGCCATAGCTAGTACAGTTTTGGAGATATGCTCCGGACAAAAATTTGCCGGACTGACTGACTGACTGACAGATGGACTGACGGACTGACGGACGGAGTGCAAACCTAATAGTCCCCTTCGGCACGCCGGTAGGGGACTAATAAGACGGAAGCATTCTACTTTCCATCTGAACAACGCTCTAGGACAAAACTTTCCATGTCAGAATTTTTTTTATCCAACTGCAACGATTTACTCGTGTGCTTTACGATAGCACGACAGACACAGGAAGAGTAAATGATCTGAGACGTACATTATTTTCGCAAGCTAAGCATGTGAATTTGTGAAACTCAAACACAGGATGCTATTCCACATTACGTCAATCGTTTAAATGGATATTCATTGAATTCCTGCAATTTGTGAAGCCATTTTAGATTTCATCGGAAGTAAAACGTCAAAATCGGGCACACCCATCTCTTGTAGGTAACACTTTTTAATATTTGCCAACAAGACTACGAAAGTATAACGCAAACACATCTCGCATTTATATGAAATGATTGGAAATACCATGTGGTTTAAGGTGGTATATATCTAATAACAACAAACAACTCCATATTCTTGTGAGAAAGCGAATCCAGGTTATTTTGGATCATCCCTCCTATATATATATTTGGATTTGTAACTTCCGGTTAGTCAGTAAAACCTGATCAGTTTTTATTTGATATCATTTTAAAAATAGACGACGAGTGTTATTACACGCACATGATCACACATAAAATAATTTGTGCTCGTTCCTTTATCGAGTACGTATTATCATATTTAACTATTTCGACTAAATGTTTTTTTTGTTTCGATATTTTCTTTTCATCCGATCCAAACGTACGAAACTGCATACAAAAATACACTCTGGACACCATTTTTGGATAAACGGTATAGCAAAGTTTTGCCAAAAAAAATTACACATTACCTATTTAAGGGAAAAAATCGTCGGCTTCGCCCTATATTTGTTTACCCGTATTACGTACACTTTTTCGCACAAAAGTTATTTCACACAAAAATAATAGAAAACATTTTAATAAACTTAAAAAATCGATCTAAAAATGATTAAAAAGACGACAGTAACTTGCAATCCGTGTTTTTCGTCTTATTTTAGACTTACCCAAAATGGCGACTACCATGGATTTAGCCAGTTTCATTTCAAAAAGCTTCATGGGTTTAATGAAAACGAAGAAAAAAAGCTCACACCTAAAATATATATATATACAACTGGCCGGATATTTTCACATTTAGATTTTTCTAGAATAGAAATAATATCATTTATTTCAGTTTTCAGCATTTTAGAACTAATGTATACCCGCAAACAGCATGCTGCACTTTCTTTACTGATATTGAGACCAGCAGAAACAATACAATACTAATCTAATATGCATTTGAATTCATGAATTCCGTTAATTTTAGGTTTGACGCATTAACGAAAGTGTGGCATTGTATAAGATTTCAATATATTGGATATGCCTATATAAATATAGATAATTTGATAGTTTAACTTCTTTTGTTTCATTTAAAGTCAGATATAGATATTCATGACTTCTATAGATACTTCAGCAACACTCAGGATTCATCTTTTTTTTTTTTAAATGATTACATATTTTCGGTGTATATACTCAAACTGTTTTCAAAATGGAGAAACACAATACGAAATTTAATTATAAAGCTATCAAGAGCAGAATCTTGTTTAACAGAAAACCAATGTTTCCATCTCATACCCTGCTAGATAATAGTTTAACCCTTTCATACATGCAGATGCATTTTGATACATTTGCAGCAGACGATCCATGTAATCATGGTCGCAAATAAAGAAATTACTCATGACGAGCAATTTCTCCTTTTGCCGCAGGGTTTTTAACTATAATCAATGTGGTAATGAGTTACTAGTTGACAAAACTTTCTCGAGATGCCCTTCAACTAATAGTATATTGACTCAATTCATCCTGGTTTCGATGGCTAATAAATCTATCTTGGTAGTAGCAACCTTGATATGAATTAGCTTTGACAATTAGTTTAGTAGTCCTTCTTATAGAATCCATTATTGAATTACTGTAGTTTTTAAGATGGGTCTTTCTTACCTAGAATGTATTCAGTGTTTCCAAGTGCCTTGGTGTATTAGTTAAATCTGAATATGAATCAGGAGTATCATTTTACTACATGGCACCAAGGCAAAACGTATTAATGAGAAGGCCTTTTAATAACAGATTAAATTCAAACAGCCATTTTAATATAAATCAAGGCTATGCACGTCTTTATTTCTTACATCATTTGCTTTCAAATAATACATTCAAGGTTGTTTGTAAGGTTGATATGTCTGTTGTAACATACCTAACCATTCAAGTTATTTATCATTCGTGTAGACATTGTTTCAATATACTTAAATATAGTCTCTCTTGTAAGGTGGTTATTCGTCTATAACCTTGTTTTAATATGCTCAAATAAAGTATTATGTGTAAGGTGATTAAGTCTATCGTTAATAACTATCAGACCGGCATGAACTCCTCCTGTATTCCATAGTCGTCTTTTCTGGGAACTGAATTGTAGACACGTTATGCAAGCTGCTTCGCTACTCCGAATAACATTAGCCGTGTCAGTTGTGATGTTAGATGCTGAAAGTGGGACATCTTCAAGCAAGATAAGTATCTTTTTCAAAGGCTCACCTGAAAATACATGTAGTACATGTAGCAGTTCTGGGCTGATTTGGATGTTTGGTCACATTCATTTTAACATCTTAAAGATATGGCTTTACCCCATAAAACGATTACCGGCATTGTATTATATCGTATATACCCTGTAGAATTTAGGTAGTTACGGTGACACATTGTACCCTGTAGAGTTCAGGTAGTTACATTGACACATTGTACCCTGTAGAGTTTAGGTAGTAACAGTGACACACTGTACCCTGTAGATTTCAGGTTGTTACAGTGACACATTGTACCCTGTATAGTTTACGTAGTTAGAGAGACACAGTTTATGCTGCAGAGTTTAGGTAGTTACAGTGACGCATTGTACCCTGTAGAGTTCAGGTAGTTACAGTGACACATTGTACCCTGTAGAGTTCAGGTAGTTACAGTGACACATTGTACCCTGTAGAGTTCAGGTAGTTACAGTGACACATTTTACCCTGTAGAGTTTAGGTAGTTACAGTGACACATTGTACCCTGTAGAGTTTATGTAGTTACAGTGACACATTGTACCGAGTAGAGTTAAGTTAGTTACAGTGACACATTGTACCCTGTAGAGTTTACGTAGTTACAGTGACACTTTTTACGCTGCAGAGTTTAGGTAGTACAGTGACACATTGAACCCTGTAGAGTTTAGGTAGCTACAGTGACACATTGTACCCTGTAGAGTTAATGTAGTTACAGTGACACACTGTACCCTGTATAGTTTATGAAGTTTCAGTGACACATTGTACCCTGTAGATTTTACGTAGTTACAGTGACACATTTTGAGCTGCAGAGTTTAGGTAGTTACAGTGACACAATGTACCCTGTATAATTTATGTAGTTACAGTGACACATTGTACCCTGTATAATTTATGTTGTTACAGTGACACATTGTACCCTGTATAATTTATGTAGTTACAGTGACACATTGTACCCTGTATAATTTATGTAGTTACAGTGACAAATTGTACCCTATATAGTTTAGGTAGTTACAGTGACACATTGTACCCTGAAGAGTTTAGGTAGTTACATTGACACATTGTACCGTGTATAATTTATGTAGTTACAGTGACACATTGTACCCTGTATAATTTAGATAGTAACAGAGACACATTGTACCCTGTATAATTTACGTAGTTACATTGACACATTGTACCCTGTATAATTTATGTAGTTACAGTGACACATTGTACCCTGTAGTGTTTAGGTAGTTACAGTGACACATTGTACCCTGTATAGTTTATGAAGTTTCAGTGACACATTGTACCCTGTAGAGTTTACGTAGTTACAGTGACACATTTTACGCTGCAGAGTTTAGGTAGTTACAGTGACACATTGTACCCTGTATAATTTAGGTAGTTCCAGTGACACATTGTACCTTGTATAATTTAGGTAGTTACAGTGACACAATGTACCCTGTATAATTTACGTAGTTACAGTGACACATTGTACCCTGTAGAGTTTAGGTAGTTACAGTGACACATTGTACCCTGTATAAATAACGTAGTTACAGTGACACATTGTACCCTGTAGAGTTAACGTAGTTACAGTGACATATTTTACCCTGAAGAGTTTAGGTAGTTACATTGACACATTGTACCCTGCATAATTTATGTAGTTACAGTTACAGTGACACATTGTACCCTGTAGTATTTAGGTAGTTACAGTGACCAATTGATAAGGATGTTATCAGTGTAATATATATAACTAAATCTTTCCTTCGACACACTATATACAAACTGTGTTGATAAGTACTTTGATCATCTACCTAGTAAGTTGGTTGATTTGAATCAGGTAAACTGGCAAGTTTATTGTTTAATTGTTCATCTAAGGTGGGTTTCGAAGATGAAAACATTAATGAAAAAAAACAAAAAACCAGTCGGTAATTTCAATTCAATGAAACAGCTTACCAGGGGAAATTTGGAGTTGCGATATGAATGAATATTCGAATCTACCCAGCTTTACTCCATATACGACAATAACATCGTTTGTGACGATGTCCCCTTCCTTGAATACTCGGAGGTAAAACTGATCGCCTAATTTGTCGTGTAGAATTTCCCTGCAGACTTCATTCGGTACCCGTGAATACAGGTATATCGTTGGTTTCTGATATGTATATTTATATAATTGATAATTTGGGTTAAATGATTAAAGCAACAGACAAAAATGTCGCTTGCTATGTGTCAATAATTGAAAGCATTACAGAAGAAGAAGCACACTGACGGACAACATATTAGATAGAAGAAGCAGA
>JASEVX010000014.1:3894228-3944228 GCA_031761405.1 Serripes groenlandicus
GTGATCCAGGATAACTTACCTTAGTGTAATTATTACACGTGTATAACAGTAGTGATACAGAACAACCCACCTTAGTGTAAGCATCACACGAATATAGGAGCAGTGTTAAAGGACAATCCATCTAAGTATAATAATAACACGTATACCAAAACATTGTTCCAGGACAAGCCGCCTTAGTGTAATTCGTACAAGTGTATAGGAGCAGTGATCCAGGACAACCCACCTTAGTGTAATTATCACACGTGTATAGGAGCAGTGATCGTTGCCAACAAACCCTAGAATAAGGTTTACACATGTATAGGACCAGTGATTGGACAACAAACCCTAATATAATTATTACACGGGTATAGGAGTAGTGATCCAGGAAACTGACTGTGAAAATAACACGTGTAATGTATCTGTGATCAAGGTCAACCAAACTTAGTGTAATTATTACACGTGTGTAGGTGCAGTGATCAAGGACAACCTACCTTAGTGTTATTATAACACGTGTATAGGTGCAGTGATCAAAGACAACCCAACTTAGTGTAATTATTACACGTGTGTAGGAGCAGTGGTCTAGGACAACCCAGCTTAATGTGTTTATTGAAAATGTATAGGCGCAGTGATCCAGAACAACCCACCTTAATGTAATTATAACACGTCTATAGGAGCATTGATCCAGGACAACTTACCTAAGTGTAAGTATTACACGTGTATAGGAGAATTGATCCAGGACAACCAACCTTAGTATAATAATAACACGTATCCAGCAAAAATCACATAAGTGTAATCATTACACGTGTATAGGAGCAGTGATCCAGGACAACCAGCCTTAGTGTAATGATTAAACGTGTATAGTAGCAGTGATCCAGGACAACCAACTTTAGTGTAATTATAACACGTGTATAGGATCAGTGATTCAGGAAAACCCATCTTAGTGTAATTTTTACAGGTGTATAGAAGCAGAGGTGAAGGAAAACCAACCTTAGTGTAATTATTACACGTGTTTAGGTGCAGTGTAACCTACCTTATTGTAATTAATACATGTTTATAGGAGCAGTGATCCAGGACAACCCATTTTAGTTAATTATTAGACGAGTATAGGAGAATTTATGAAGGCCAACCCACAAGAGTGTAATTATTACACGTGTTTAGGTGCAGCGCAACCTACCTTAGTGTAATTACTATATGTTTATAGAAGCAATGGTCATGGAACAACCCATCTTAGTGTTTTTATGACACGGGTATAGGAAAAGTCATCCAGGAAAACCCACATGGGTGTAATTATTACACGTGTATAGGAGCACTGATGGAGGACAACCTACCTTAGTGTAATTAATACACGTGTATAGTAGCAGTGATCATGGACAACCCATCTTTAATGTTTATAATTGCTCTTGTCTAAGAAAAGTGATCCAGGACAAACCATCTTAGCGTAATTATTACACGTGTATAAGAAAAGTGATCCAAGACCCACCTTAGTGTAATTATTATTCGTGTATAATAAGCATCTGGTCAGTTCTATTATACAAGAAGATTTTGAAAATTTAATATACACATGTTTTTAAAAGATCAGACACATTTGAACAATCTTGGTAGGATTGATAGAGGGTCATCCAAGGCAATGGTCATGGAACAACCCATCTTAGTGTTTTTATGACACGGGTATAGGAAAAGTCATCCAGGAAAACCCACATGGGTGTTATTATTACACGTGTATAGGAGCACTGATGGAGGACAACCTACCTTAGTGTAATTAATACACGTGTATAGTAGCAGTGATCATGGACAACCCATCTTTAATGTTTATAATTGCTCTTGTCTAAGAAAAGTGATCCAGGACAAACCATCTTAGCGTAATTATTACACGTGTATAAGAAAAGTGATCCAAGACCCACCTTAGTGTAATTATTATTCGTGTATAATAAGCATCTGGTCAGTTCTATTATACAAGAAGATTTTGAAAATTTAATATACACATGTTTTTAAAAGATCAGACACATTTGAACAATCTTGGTAGGATTGATAGAGGGTCATCCAAGGCAACATTATGCCAATTAAATTTCGAATCTAGCAAGTACTTTTTGACAAGAAGATTGTTAAAGTTGTGACACTTTTACACTCTTTTTGATGCCGCCCAGGTGAGCTAAAAACCCAAACAGTCATTTAGGAAGAGGTGTCAATAGAACAAGATTCTGACGGTCGTCCGGACGACTGGGCGATTTGGAGATTGGACGACGGACATCTGGCCAGCGCAATAACTCTTACCTATGTGCTCAGGTGAGCTAATACATTTGGAGGTATATGTACTTGTAAATTAAATAGAACAAAGTTGAAAGCGAACTTAAACACCATTCAAACAAATATAGTTTTGCCGATGCATTTTGTTTTGACTGCCGAGTCTTGGAAAGTAGGAAATGACTGGCTCACTTATGAACCTGCTTCAAAGTCCATGAAATGCAAAATCTGTATTAAAACTAAACGTACGAACATTTTCAACTCTGGATGTACAGTTCTTAAGAAAAAAAATGTTACAAAACATTCAATTAGCAAAGGTATGTATTGTCTTCTAGACTATATGATTTAATAATGATATCAGAAGAATTTATGTAAACATGATCTCAAAATGTAAAAAAAGAAAGAAAACATGGAAACTAGCAACTGGAAACTGGCAACAAAATGTAAAACATCTATTAAGATATTTATGACAAGTTAATAATGAACTTTTTTAAACTTTTAGATCATATCCTAGCAGTGTCAATGACAAAACAGGGTGGAGACATGGAAAAGGCTACAGTGCAAGCACACAGTAAAGGTGAAAATGCCATAACAACAGCAATGACGACTGTATACTTTGCTGCAAAGCAAAATTTACCCAGTGCGTGTGTTCCGAAAATGAATGACCTGATGTTGCTTCTGGTAATTATAACTTCTTCATTTCAAGCCTAAATAAAATTTCATTGTGGAAGCAGTGTTAGACAAAAGTGTCATGATAAATGGAAAATGGAGAAAGATTGAAGCTTCATGAATGAAGAATTGCTCGAGTTTATTCAAGAAAAAAGATACTAGAAAAGGATATGAAGTAACATGTATTATCTATGTATCTAACATTTTCTTTCATATTTTAGGGTGTATCACAGTTGAAGGATTTGAAGACAGATGCCCATACAAGTTACACCCATTCCACCTCTATAGGAGACTTTCAATACGCCATATCAAGTGTTCTTGAGAAAGACCTAGTCCAGAAGATAAACAGGAATGTTAAGTATAGTTTAATGTTTGATGAAAGTACGGATATTTCTGTGCACCAGAACATTATTGTCTACATTCGAATTCTGGAGTCTGATCTGCTTGGTTATTTTGAGCCCCACACTTACTTTTTAGGGATTGATAGTATGGTCAAAGCAGATGCTGAGGCCATTTATGGCAAGTTTAAAGCTATGCTATCGCATAAGGGAATTGATTTGTCAAATCTGTGTGGGGTTAGCACTGATGGTGCTGCAGTCATGGTCGGAAGTAAATCTGGAGTAGTCACTAGGATTAAGAGGGACATCCCTGGGGTTTTGGCCACTCATTGTATTGCCCATTGTTTAGCTTTAAGTTGTTGTACTGGTGCGGATGCAATCCCCTACCTTGTTAAGGTCCAAGAAATCTTGAACAGTGTGTTCAAGTATTTTCATTATTCCCCCAAGAATATGGCTATGTTGGAGTCTGTTCAGCGTTTGTTCGGTGGTCAGCCCTCTACGTTCAAGAAGGTGTTCCATACACGTTGGTTAAGTTTTGAAGGCTCTGTAGATGCTATGGTTACAAATTTTTCTGGGTTGATTTCTGTTTTCATGGAGGAGAAGTCTGGTAAAGCCCTGAGTATGCATAAGTCGGTTACCTCCTACAAATTCCTATATGTGCTCCATTTTTTGGCTGATGTGTTGAAACCCTTGTCTGTTTTGTCCAAATTTTATCAGAATAGTGACATAGATTTTTCTGAGGTCAATCCCTTGTTAGAGTCCACCATTTCTGCTATCCTTGAAATCCAAAATGAAAACAATGGTCAAAAACTAAGCCTCTTCCTCCAGAAGGTTCCATCTGCTCCAACACTTGACTCTGATGGTTTGCTTACGTTTGAATTTGAGGGTCACACTATTCGTGATGGTGAAAAGCAGCGTCTTGATGTTTTTTTCTGTTTGTGACAAGTTTGTGTCAGGTATGGTAATCAGTCTGAAAGATAGGTTTAGTGGCAATTCCGATACCCTTGTTTTAACTGCCCTTAGTATTTTTTTTCAATCCTCGTCTTGGTCCATTAGGGAAAAAGAGTGACATTGAGTCTGTTGCTGATTACCTGTTGTCTGTTGGTATGGAAGGGTTTAGGGATGAGCTTTTAAACTTTTCTAGGTTTGCTCATGCAAGTCAGTCTGGTGGAAACAAATCTGTTAGGTCCTCTAGAGACATGGTTAATTTGGCATTGAAGCATAAAGACATTTACCCTGGTTCTGCAGAAGTTGCTGCAAGGTTTCTTATTGCCCCTGTCTCAACGGTTGAGTGTGAGAGGGGGTTCAGTAAACAGAACTTGGTCAAGACCTGTTTAAGAAATTCCATGTCAGTTTCTGCCCTTGATCATTTGATGAGGATTTCCATTGATGGCCCCAGTGTCGAAGATTTTGATTTTAAAGCTGCCTTTAAGGTTTGGTCTGGGTTGAAGACTCGCAGAATTCTGGTTTGAGACTGATGTTGTTGTATATATACTGTATGTAAATATGATGTAAATATGTAAATATGATGTAAATATGTAAATATAATCATGTTTTAAATGAAAAATATGTGCCTTTTATACATCTCATGTTATCTCATGTTATTCATAAATAATACATGTGATATTACTAAAGACATGAATGAAATAAAAGAGAAAAAACAATACATTTCGTTTTACTGTGTTTTTTATACCCTTTTTTTTATACCCTTTATCCATTGATTATTTTTGCGAATTGGCTTAAAAGTTGGCTCAAATTTTGGCTCCAACTTATTTATTTTGGCTCCTTTTTTTTCAATTTTGCGAAAGTGTTGGCGAAAGAAAAAAATAGCCAGGGGAGGCCCTGCACATGTCGACATCTATACTGAAGCAAGAAAACGGATCAACAATTCATTACTGTCATTTATTAATCTCGAATAAATACAAATCATCCTTGTCAAGAACATAAATAATGTTCGAATAAAACGATAGTTATACATATCGCAGATGCAAAACTTAATGTGGTATTCGAGGATTGCTACATACGATTTGGTGCTGTTCAAGTTGTTTATCTTGTTGCTGAAAAATCAACAAAAAACAAAAATAATAATGAATAGGTGTTAAGCATTTTCAATAAAAATATATATTTCGAAAGTTTCTTTATCTGAATAATTGTATAGATCTGGTATGTGTTGTCACAGTGCTAATATCCTAGAAATGAAGGCGTTGTGACCGGAAGGTCTCCATGTCTGCCTGATGTTGCTACCAACTAGGATATATTATAAACCGTAATGTAAAGCTTTTTTTATAGCGCTGACACTTTAATAAACAAACATTTTACTTTCTATAACGTACACTTTATAAACTTATAACAACTTAATTTGGGTTAGCATTTAGACTGTATGCCTGGTCTCATGATAAATGGACCAGTAGTACTATTTTCTTCCCCAGTTATCGCTGTGATATAACTAAACACATGTAGAAAGCGGCGTAAAACACAATACAAACAAAACAACCTAATATGGCAGTTCAATGCCAGGGGGGATAAATACGAAAAGAGGTAATACGCCCTTGAATGATGATCAGAACGATAGTCAAAGTTAAAACAGTAACCGTTTAGCAGACATCGTTGGAACACTTATGAAAGATAAAACATTAAGTGTCGTGATATAGTCAGGATAAACTACTTGACCTCTCTCAACATATCATTCGTATTATCTACGTCGAGGGTTTAAGCGACAGATAACGCTCTTAGAATATGAAGTACACAGATTATCTATATCTCCGTTAGTGATCCAGGCCTTGGAGTTCAGATGTGTAGTAATTAATCACGATGGCCGATATATGATCTCATGTTCTTGTTTAAAGCCAGATTTGGATTTTATTCAAGACTGAAATAATGGTAGAATGAAACGAATTTTGCATTAAATGACTGCGCTGAAATGATATACCTTAATGTTGAAAAGAAAATACATAATTCTAATGATGCATCGAAGATTTCAATTTTCCAAGGTGGTGTAAATCATTTAAATTGTCTTCCATTATCTTTTGTCTAGTTTTGTCATCAATCTGTTTCTCTGACTATTATGCAGAGTTAAAAAAAAAAAAAAAAAAGGCAGACGCTTCCTGGCGTCTCTGCAGCAAACCACTTTTAAATGAATTGTGGCAATAGGAAAGATTTCTCATAAAGAGTAATTGTTGCTTTTGTTGCAATGAGTTGAACTCTATTCAATGCTACACTTTCATTTAAAGACGTTGACCATAGTTTTAACCAGATGTGTTCGAACGCGTCTGTGGCAGATCTTTTGTGTATGGGAAAGGATTAATGCATCGTCTGACAGATGCTAAGTGTTAATGGATCGAATTTGTTGTGATTTATACGAACTATACGAGCATGATGTCTAGCGAAAGTGAAATGCTTAATATGGTCGATTATGATTCCGACGAAACAATCAATGTTGTTTAAGTCACTTCCTGTCGCAATGTATCTACAAAGCCAGCCCGGCGTTGTTAACCCGAATTAATAACGGAAGTAGCTAACATGAAATCCTTCTTTAACATTTTTTACTTCTTCATCTCTACTTTACCAGTCAAAAAGCAGTTCTCTGTTGTCAATATCGCATGTGTAAATTAAATTCTATGAAAGTCTATCAAGCAAACAAAAAGGCATATTTACACTACTTCTCATTTTATGAGAAGATAAATATGAAAACTACGGGGTGCGTTACTTGTATTGTTGAGTAAAATATAACTAAGAGAGGAAAGAAAACGATTCCTTTACCAATAAATTCAAACTATAGTCTGGGTTAACATTATGATTTTCCCAATCATGTTATCATTGTATGCCATTAACCCGAGGTAGATAGGAATTGTAGGTGTTTCTCAATTTCAATACAAATATAAGCACCCCCGATTCCGAGTGATACAACTGTTCTCTGTATATGTTCATATACAGTTCATATATAGTTCATATACAGTCCATATATAGTTCATATACATTTCATTTACAGCTCATATACAGTACATATACAGTTCATATATAGTTCATATACATTTCATATACATTTCATATACAGCTCATATACAGTCCATATATAGTACATATACATTTCATATACAGATCATATACAGTCCATATATAGTTCATATACATTTCATATAAAGCTGATATACAGTACATATACAGTACATATACAGTTCATATACAGTTCATATACAGTTCATATAACTTGAATAACTCCTGTTGACCAATAAAACACAAAACATTTTATATCGGTCGAACGAACTGCATCGTTTTTCCGTTAACTTAGTAAAATGTTTGCGTAAAATATAACTTTTTAAATCAAAATTAAAATAGACAAAACTTACATGTCTATAAACTCTTGTTTCTTCCTTAACCGAGTAATGCGAGTAAATCCCTTAACAATGAAAGTAAACAAAATAGGTTAACAATCCGATAAACCTCATACAACAGAAATCGTGTATTTCATGAGTGTTGTCTATTATTACTTAGGTACCATAAATGTCTTGTCTCGCGGAATTATTTTGTACTTCTATGAATGCAAATAGTTTTCATGTGTAGACATAACAAAGTATAGATTATAATTCACAGTGTGTGTGCTTGTTCAGTTCAGGGAGATTGTTTTAATCAGTATTTGTGTATTTAGAGATAACTATTTGCCTTGTTATATGTTCTTGTAAATTAATCTGTCGCATGACGATTACATAAAAAATGGGTTCACTTTATATCTATATAACCTGATCGTGTTGTCTGTTAATCATGGGACAAGTCATTTTACATGTACAATTACTATACCGCTAGGAAGATGACCTGTTGTTTACGAGTGTTGCCTTGCTTAAAACAAACCTACTCGGTTTCACACACTGTCAACCTAGTCGGGTAACTCAATATCAACCTACCACTAAATACAAACCTACTCGGGTAAACCCACTGTCAACCTACTCCGGTAAACCAAATGTCAACCTACTCGGATTAACCCACTGTTAACCTACTCGAATTAACCCACTGTCAACCTCCTCGGGTAAACCCACTGTCAACCTTCTCGGATTAACCCACCGTCAACCTACTCAGTTTAATACACTGTCAACCTACTCGGGTAAACCCACTGTCAACCTACTCGGGTTAACTCACTGTCAACCTTCTCGGATTAACCCACCGTCAACCTACTCAGTTTAATACACTGTCAACCTACTCGGGTTAATCCAATGTCAACCTACTCGGGTAAATACACGTTACACAAGAGTTAGGTAATGATCGGGTAACTATCCGAAATGAGCATTCTGTGCTTTCTAGGTATCGAACAAAATATCAAAACTCTTGTCAAATGGAAAACAGAACCGCTCGATTTCAACATTGAAGAGGAACAAAAAGAATTCGGATCTGGAGTAAAATACCAGGTCCATGCCCAAGGTACCAGTATTGTAGACTGCTACAAACAAAACCTATAAACTATATTACTATTACCTAAAATATTTAATTTTATTAAAAAAAAAAAAGATTTACTATTATATCAACGAGGTATATTTCCTTTTGAACGGCTATTTTTTCAAAGTGTCGCAAACAAAAACGGATTTGAGCTTTGTCCACGAAATGTTTATGTTCATAAAACGTACCGTAAAATAAAAAATATGCGAAGTCCCATTCAGTTTGATTGGTTTATTTGCGAGATATGGGAAAGAATGTAAAGATAATATTCCTCTACATGACTAGGGTGAACGATTCTCTAACACAATTTCTTCATTCCGCGGGAGCGGGTGGTCGCGGGTTCGATCCCCGGTCGGGTCATACCAAATACTTTAAAAATGGTAGTAATGGCTTCCCTCAATGGCGCTCAGGGTCGCGGGGTAAGCATTACGACTGACTGGGTTGTGTCAAGATAAATGGACCATTAGTACTGGTAATTTACCCAGGAAACACCGTGATATAACTGAACAATTGTTAAAAACGGCGTTAAAGATCAAACAATCAATCATACCAGATGATATGTTGAGTTTTTGGCAAAGTATGAGTATTAAAAACAGATACAATCAAAGGTCAATAATAAATCAAGGATTTCATTAGGAATAAAACCGGAAAGTTAATTGCATGAATACGCATGTTACTGAAAATGGCTGCCAGATTATTCTCTTTGGATAGAGTTGGCCATTTTTGTTGTCACAGTTTTCAGTTTGTGTCAAGATATTTTGCTTGGTGATATAAACGCATCCCACTTTCATTTACTGATAGAGACCCACCTCCAAAGTTATGAACAAAGCTTCACCTTTTGTGTTGTAACCTGCTACGATACTGGTACCCGTGGTTAATGAGTACTATATAAGAAATATTATGTCACAGTAGCGATATCGGGTTTGGTATTGTTCTACGACGGACGTCGAAAATGGATTTCTCGCGAGACCGAATCCGTTGTGTTGGAACTGTGCTTGTATATATATCAAATTATGTTTGCACAACTGTGAGGATCAGGGTAATGTTATAGATTAATGACTTTTGACCATTTCAAAAGATAAAACTTTTTGTATATGTATGGTCATAGATAATCGCTGTTAACCCTTTCCCGCATACAACAAATCTGCAGCAGACGACTTTGAAAACATTTAGCCAGAAACATGGAAAATCTGTTTAAATGAAGGTATAATTACTGAAAACGATTTTGAGCAGTATTTTCATTGTCGCAATGTGTTCAAAAGTCGTCTGCTGCAGAGACGTCAAAAAGCGTCTTTGTGTGGGAAAGCTTAGGTATTTAAAACGATGTGTGTACATGTAACACTATAATATAAATAAACAATCTTGAAATACAGTAGATGGTTTCTGTATTTAGGGAAGATGGTTTCGTAAACCGCTTAATTCGCTATCAACATTTCTGCCTCGGTAAAGCAAAGTTTAACTCTTTTAGTGACAATGCCAATATCGATCATGTTCGCAGATAATGTGGATTCATGTGAGTCAGCTCGTAACAAGCTGTCTCACTCGGTATCGGTATTGTTTGTCGTTTAGTTATCAACATAATCCGAAACTCTTATTACATGAACAATCGAGTCGGCTTATTTCGAAAATTGAAAAGTCTCTTCCAGGTAAATATGCGCTCTTAAAACAGAGTGATGTACATACACATGTATAATGTTGATTCAGTGTACATGCATGCTAGACGACGGCATTAAGGCTCATTACTTGTTTTGAAACCAAATAATTTTTGAGGTTCTAGCCGCTTTCAACAGCTTAGTTCATATCGCGGTGGCCATGAAAGATGATATTGGTCCCACAACTTATATTTACAGCGAGAGAAAAATATAAAATGTATGTGACCAATACCACCCACACCTGCTGGAACTCAAGAGTTGCATCGACTCCAATCGTTCAGACCAATTTAGCCGGTTCTTACAGTTCAAGCAAAGATCAGACTGTGCCTGTCATTCTCGTTATGCATCCCCCCAGTCCAAGAGGTAGACTGTGCCTGTTATTTGTGTTGAGTATTTCCCCAGCCGCAGGGACACAGTGATAGACTGTACCTGTCATTCTAATTGAGCCTCCCCCAGCCATAGGGGTATTCTTGTTTAGTCTGTCCAAGCCACAGGGACAGACTGTACCTGCTATTCTTGTTGAGCCTCCACCAGCCACAGGGACAGACTGTGCCTGTCATTCTTGTAGAATCTCTCCCAGCCCCAGGGAGAGACTGTGCCTGTCATTATTGTAGAATCTCCCCCAGCCACAGGTACAGAGAGTGCCTGTCATTCTTGTAGAATCTCTCCCAGCCACAGGGACAGACTGTGCCTGTTATTCTTATTGAGTCTCCCCCAGTCCCAGGGACAGCCTGTGTCTGCTATTATTGTAGAATCTTCCCAAGCCACAGGGACAGATTATGCCTATCATTCTTGTAGAATCACTCCCAACCACAGGGATAGACTGTGCCTGTTATTCTTGTTGAGTCTCCCCCAGCCACAGAGACAGACTGTGCCTGTCATTCTTGTAAGTCTCCCCAAGCCACAGGGACAGACTGTGCCTGTCATTCATGTAGAGTCTCTCCCAACCACAGGGACAGACTGTGCCTGTTATTCTTGTTGAGTCTCCCCAAGCCACAGGAACAGACTGTGCCTGTCATTCTTGTAGAATCTCTCCCAACAACAGGGACAGACTGTGCCTGTTATTCTTGTTGAGTCTCCCCCTGCCACAGGGACAGACTGTGCCTGTCATTCTTGTAAAAATCTCTCCCAGTCCAGACTGTGCCTGCTATTTTTGTAGAATCTCCCCCAGCCACAGGGACAGACTGTGCCTGTCATTATTGTAGAATGTCTCCCAGCCACAGGGACAAACTGTGCCTGTCATTCTTGTTGAACCTCCCATCCCACAGGGACAGACTGTGCCTGTTATTTGTGTTGAGCCTCCCCAACCAGAGGGGCAAACTGTGCCTGTTATTCTTGTTGAGTCTCCCCCAGCCAAAAGAAGAGAATGTGCCTGTCCTTCTTGTTGAGTCTCCTCAGGCGAAAAGAAGAGACTGTACCTGTCCTACATGCTGAGTCTCCCCAGCCACAGGGATATACTGTGCCTGATATTCTTGTTGAGCCTCTCCCAGCCACAGGGACAGACTGTGCCTGTTATACTTGTTGAGCCTCTCACCCAGCCACAGGGATAAACTGTGCATGTTGTTCTTGTTGAGCCTCCCCCAAGTCACAGGGACAGACTGTGCCTGTTGTTCTTGTAGAGCATCCCTCAGCCACAGGGACAGCCTGTGCCTGTTATTTGTCTTGAGCCTCCCCAACCAGAGGGGCAGACTGTGCCTGTTATTCTTGTTCAGTCTCCCCCAGCCAAAAGAAGAGAATGTGCCTGTCCTTCTTGTTGAGTCTCCCCAAGCGAAAAGAAGAGACTGTGCCTGTCCTACATGCTGAGTCTCCCCAGCCACAGGGACAGACTGTGCCTGCTGTTCTTGTTGAGCATCCCTCAGCCACAGGGACAGACTGTGCCTTTTATTCTTGTTGAGCATCCCTCAGCCACAGGGACAGACTGTGCCTTTTATTCTTGTTGAGCCTCCCATAGCCACAAGGACAGACTGTTCTAGCTATTCTTGTTGAGCCTCCTTCAGCAGTTTGAAAAAGGGAGATTTGGACTCGAATGCCAGCGTTTATTTCTCCCAGTAACAGTAAGTTATCGTTTATTGGATCACATGTTGCATGGACTCTAAGACAGGATAATACGATTCAATGCTTATTGGAGCACTTGTTGCATGGAATCTAAGACAGGATAATACGATTCAATGTTTATTGGAGCACTTGTTGCATAGATAATACGATTCAATGTTTATTGGAGCACTTGTTGCATGGATAATACAATGTTTATTGGAGCACTTGTTGCATGGAATCCAAGACAGCATTGAGCTAACTGCATTTTAAGTCGAGGTAGAATATTCACTCCTGAAGTTCATTTTTCATGCTGCGGCTGCCCGAGTTAACGTTCGTTCCTAGAGACTAGTTGCAAGTTTAATATCGGTACCTTGTATATGGATTTGATCAAGTTACTATTACTAATCAATGTTGTATATGGATTTGATCAAGTTACTATTACTAATCAATGTTGTATATGGGATTGATCAAGTTACTATTACTATTCAATGTTATAAATGGGATTGATCAAGTTACTATTACTAGTCAATGTTGTATATCGGATTCATCAAGTTGCTATTACAAATCAATGTTGTATATGGGATTCATCAAGTTACTAGTACTAGTCAATGTTGTATATGGGATTAATCAAGTTACTATTACTAGTCAATGTTGTATATGGGATTCATCAAGTTACTATTACTAGTCAATGTTGTATATGGGATTCATCAAGTTACTATAACTAGTCAATGTTGTATATGGGATTGATCAAGTTACTATTACTTGTCAATGTTGTATATGGGATTCATCAATTTACTATTACTAGTCAATGTTGATCAAGTTACTATTACTAGTCAATGTTGTATATGGGATTGATCAAAATACTATTACTAGTCAATGTTGTATATGGGATTGATCAAGTTACTATTACTAGTCAATGTTTTAAATGGGATTCATCAAGTTACTATTACTTGTCAATGTTGTATATGGGATTAATCAAGTTACTATTACTAGTCAATGTTGTAAATGGGATTCATCAAGTTACTATTACTAGTCAATGTTGTATATGGGATTGATCAAGTTACTATTACTTGTCAATGTTGTATATGGGATTCATCACGTTACTATTACTAGTCAATGTTGTAAATGGGATTGATCAAGTTACTATTACTAGTCAATGTTGTATATGGGATTGATCAAGTTACTATTACTAGTCAATGTTGTATATGGGATTGATCAAGTTACTATTACTAATCAATGTTGTATATGGGATTGATCAAGTTACTATTACAAGTTACTTATTTAGTGCTGTGTCTATAAAACGACAATGAGACAAGGGATCAGAAAAGGGGAGGGGGTGAAATGCTAAAATAGAAAGTAGGATTGATTTTTGTTGATCTAAAAATAAAACATCTTAAAATAGATTTCTGGGTATTTGTGTAGCTTCATTTCGTCACAAGAATAGGCATTGACCTTATAATCACTTCCGTTTTATTTTTTAAGAAAAAACGTGTTTTTGGGATTAAAATTCGGAATGTTTTGGACCGTATGTGCTTATATTCATACTGGATTTTTAAGACATTGAATAGTAGGACTATATTAACAGTGATCTCGGATAAGAAACGATTGGAGATAACGGTAAGAATTATTTGATTTACAATTGAGGTTTGATAGTCGAATTATATATGGTGTGAGAGATCGGAATGGGAGGAAGATAGAAAGAGATAGGGCAGATACAGTATAAATTTAGAGATGTCAATTTAACAAACAAATGGTTAACCGTTTGATTAAATACACACTTGGCACCATATTTATAGGGAGCATCAGACGTCCTGGTTAAAAACAACACCGTTGATCAATCAGGACGTCTGCAGCTCAATGTGTATAGATCTAGCATACATTGAAGTATTGTCATTTATAGATAGAAAATGGAATTAGTGAATCTTGTCTTACAGTGAACGATTAACCTTTAAACCCGACTATTTACATATATAATGTATACATTTTACTACAGGCACCTCAGATCAAATCAATCAGAGGGTATTCAACGTTATAAAAGACACTTTTAACTTTCACCAAAATCAGTAGTGTTCAATGGGAAACAACATTCTTCTGTAACTTTTGGCACGACAAGCCGATTAGAATGATTGCCCTTTTACCATTTACAGCAGTTTAAAAAGAGAGAAGCTACCAATTAGGACTGATTGGATATAAAGCAAACTTCGCGTACCCCGATAAATGAAGAGTGATCTTTGTAGATTGTCATCCATGGAAAATTTCCCTAATTTTACTTTGAAATTGGCGTTGAACAGAAAGAAACCAAAACGCAGAGGTGCACGAACGCATGGAAATTGTTGTATAGGGAGCATATCATAAATAAGATCTTCATTCCATGAGACTACGGTATACAACTAAATACTGTTTATTAACTGTAATGACTAGCATATAACAATTGACTATGAAATATGTATACATCAATGATGATCTGACAGCCTTTCGGAATAAACTTTTATTTGAAGCGCGGTCTCTGATGAAATCTGGTAAAATAAAAACTGCGTATTCGTCTGATGGTAATATCTTTGTTCTGGACAGTGATATGCGCCGCCATAGGATCATGGTAAACAAAGACTTACACAAGTTTATATAGAAGTCGCGCAATCTTTTTGGCGCAGTATAAATATCTGTGTATCATGCTTGAGTGACTTACTGTATGATGATTGCTATTGTACCAACCTTTTGTTACCGTTGTTTTGTGTTGCTACCTGTTGTTTTCACAATTTAAATTACATGGATGAATATGAAAAGATATTGTTTGTTCGTCTTGATAACAAGGCTTGTATAATCCTATGCTCACGCGTGCATGTGTTCCTACATGCTTACATTCATTCATGTATTAGTGTTGGTATATGTGTATAGATACATGTGTATATGTTTGCATGTACATGTATATATGTATATATCTATATATGCATGTGTGTGGAGGATAAGAGTGTTTGTATATATACATGTGCGTGTTCGAATTACTGTTACTTATAATGGCTATACTCTCAAAAGCAATTTGAAATATTCTTGGCAATAATTCGTCTACAGTATTGAAGACCTGGATTGTTATTAAGTATCAGTATATATTCACATGCGTGTTTTAATAACTGCTAACTGGCCAATAACATATTGAAATATTACTGGCATTTGTTTATCTGCAGCATTGAATATCTGCACTGCAATTTCATCCACAATCTACAACAAATAGCTTCCGATTCTATTTGTAAATGTTATAGCCTATACTAGAACTGTAGAGATGTGATACCTTTTTACAAGTCATGCATCCTCTTATTCTATATAAATGCTATAGCCTAAAATTGAACTATAAGGATATATAATAAAACTTTACAATTTACATCACTCTACAACTTGAAACTTGTAACTGTTTGATGTTCTATATGTACATTATATGTATGCATGCCTTTTTTATTTTTGAGGCTTTAGATCCCATTGATTTATAGTTTTACCCATATTCGATCCTATTTTTTCTCGTATGCATTTATATCTTTGTTTATATGTCTTCTCTAAATCTTTTCTTCATTCTTTTTATATCCTTAGTGGCGGAGAGGTTGTTATGTTACAATTAGCTTGTAGTATAGCCCTGTGGTGGTTACTTGTAAACATTAGGTTATGTTCTCATAAGTCCTGTGACAATTCCAAGAATATGCTCAATACTTTAAACACTTATAACAAATGTGTCTCTTGTATTTTTGCTCATTTAGTCAGGAGATAAACATCCGCATCCTGGTCCATTAAAAGACTCCAACGAGTCTGCTAATGTAAGTTTCTCCTCTCAAGAGCAGATACCTTCGCCTCTTTTATCCAAACATGTTTCCATAGTCCACTATAACGTTCAAAGTATAGCTACCAAAATCGATTTAATCGGTCCGGAACTCTATGAATTTGATATTTTATGTTTCACTGAGACATGGTTAAGCGACTCCGTGGATACAAATGATCTAGAAATTGGGTCATTTCGTTCACCAGTTCGGAAAGACCGACAAGGCGATAGTCACGATGGAGTCATGGTCTATGTTAAAGATACGTTAACATTTTTAAACGTAGGTACGACCTTGAAAATAATAATCTTGAATGTATATGGATTGAAATAAGTGTTAGTAAGCCTAAACATATACTACTAGGCGTCTTTTATAGACCACCGAATTCAGATTCCACTAATACAGTTTAATACAAGATTCTATATCGCTCGCTCGAGATACTAATTTTAAAAACATTATTATTACTGGAGATTTTCATTACAATTTACTAAATCCTATGTCTGCTAGTAAAATTGAATCGATATGTCAACAATTTGACTTGACACAAATGATTCAAGAGCCAACACATTTTACAGAAAATAGTTCTTCGATTATAGCTCTGATCCTTGTGTCCTCCTCCGATGATATCCTTACATCAGGTGTTAGTGAGCCCTTTCTTAATCAGCAGGAACGATTTCACTGCCCGGTTTATGTAGTCTTTAAACACCATTCGTATAAGCGGAAATCATTTGAACGTAGGGCGTGGAAATATGACCAAGCTAATTTCGGAATTTTTCGAGATGATATTAGAAATTTTAACTGGGAAGAACTCGAAATAAATAACATTCATGATCATGCATCTAAATTTTCAAATAGCTTGTTCGAGAAATAAATCGAAATATTCCAAACAAAGTTGTAGTTGTAAACCCTGACGACATCACTTGGATAAATAGTGGTATTAAACATAAAATCAAAAAAAGAAAACGCGCATACAAAAAAGCAAAGATAACTAAGTATGATCATGATTGGTATTCTTTCAAACAATTAAGAAATGAGGAAGACTCTGACCTACGTGAAGCTAAAGCAATTTTTTTTAATAACCTTGCAAGAAAATTAAAAGAAAAGCAAAATAACCTTAGTCAAAATGATTGGTGGAAAACACTCAAAACTTTTATATCAAAAACCAATAAACAAAACATTCCACCACTTTATAATGAAGAATTAAATAGATTATCAAATAATGATATGGAAAAGGCTAATGTATTACAGGATTATTTTAGATCACAAAACTGTTTAAATGATCTCGGTAAGAATGTGCCAGAACTACTTATCCCTGACAAAGTAATCGACTCTATAGTTTTAACAACCCCAGAAGTTGTTGATATTCTCAAAAAATGTGCCAATTGGGAAAGCATCTGGTCCTGATGGTATAAGTAATACAATGATGCGTGAGGCTTCTATCGAACTTTTTGGGCCATTATGTAAACTTTTCAATAAGTCTCTATCTTGTAAAATTGTGCCAGACTGTTGGAAGGAGGCGCAAGTAACCGCTGTCTTTAAAAGTGGTGATAATACTAAACCTAACAATTATAGACCTATCTCACTTCTCAATACCATTGAAAAGGTGTTTGAACGCCTAATCTTTAAACATGTTTTTAACAAGATATACAATTTCTCACTAGCGCACAGTCAGGTTTTGTTCCAGGTGATTCTACAGTAAACCAACTGACCTTCTTGTATGATACTTTTTGTAAAGCTCTGGACGATGGTTTGGCGGTCCGAACTGTATTTTTCGATATAACTAAAGCGTTTGATAAAGTGTGGCATAAGGGCCTTCTTCAGAAGCTTAAAAGTGCTGGTATTACATAATCACTCTACTCTTGGTTCAAAAGTTATTTATCTAACCGTATGCAACGTGTTGTACTTCCTGGAGTTGAATATCGGACTGGGCAGCTATTGATTCTGGGATACCCCAAGGTTCGATACTTGGTCCCTTCTGTTTTTAATCTTTATAAATGATATTACATCGGAAAAAAACAGCAGTTTCCGGTTTTTTTGCTGATGATACTAGCCTGTATGTTATAGTAACAAATCTAAAACTCTTCTCTTCTCGCGCAAACTTAACAGAAATGCACACGATCCATTATATATGCGTACCCAGCCGATAAAAGAGGTTAATATACATGAACATCTAGGTCTTAATTTTGCTACTGATTGCACGTGGCACGAACATATTGATTATGTAGCGGCTAAAGCTTGGAAAAGAATCAACATAATGAGAAAATTTAAATTTGTTTTGGATAGAAAATCCCTTGAAATTATTTCCTTTCATAAGACCTATTTTGGAATATGCAGATGTTGTTTGGGATAACTGTAATAAAAATGATAAGGATAGATTAGAACAGATACAACATGAAGGAGCGAGAATTGTTTCCGGAACTACTTATTTCAATTTGGGATCTTTACAATGAAGTGAGGTGGGAATCCTTAGAAAACAGAAGTACTAAACACAAGTTGGTCATGTTGTATAAAATGAAAAACAATCTTACTCCAGCATATTTATCTAATAAAGTCCCAACTATGGTAGGTCAAAATTCTCAATATTCCTTAAGAAACTCTGATGACTTACAAACATTCCACTCTAGAACAACACTATACTATAATTCTTTTCTTCCATCATCAATAAGTGAATGGAATACATTGTCTCCCGAAATACAAAACGCTGAATCAGTAAGATCTTTTAAACTATTATTAAATAAAGATAATAGGAAACCACCTCTATATTATTACTTTGGGGATAGGTATTCTCAGGTATTACATACCCGATTAAGAACACAATGTAGTGGACTCAACCATCATCTTTTTCTCAGGAATATTGTTGATTCTCCCCTTTGTTCATGTGGACAAATATAAAATACATTACATTACCTACTTGAATGTCCACGCTACAACGATATGAGACATGGCATTCTAAGAGAACTTCCTTAAAACATTAGGCTTGATATCAATGATATTTTTGAATCAATCCGACAATTTATAATCGGAACCAAAAGGTTTAGCTCACGATAATTTACCATTTCCTTAATTGCTTTTTTGTTAACTTGCAACTTTTTAAGTATCTTTTTATGTTATATTTTATTTGGTATGGATACTCGACATATATACATTAACTATCCTCCCATACGCGCACCAGCCTCCTTTATCTATTTCTGCTCTCTTTACATCTATCTATTTCTTCCTCTTTCTCCCTCCTTGCTCTCTTCCTCTCCACTCTTTTTTATGTATCTGTTTCTTGTATTATAAATTACTAAGCTAAAGTAAGCTAATCTTTTCTGCACATGTTAAATATTCACCGTGCTTCCTGTAAATGAATCTTTATTGGAGAGGACCTTCAATAAGCTATGAGCTTTCAGTCCAATCCATTTCTCCATTGTATATTTTTTGATATTACCTACTATGTAAAAATATATGAAAATTAAATATGTTTAAATTAATTGACTATGACCAGAAGCGAGCATGTATTATACATGTCATGTAGGCGGGTCCTGTGTATGCAGTAGTACTCAAAGGGTGTGACTTATCAGGCATTGGTATCATATTACTGACTGATTGGCAACGGGTATCAAATACACTACAGAAATATAATTTACTGCCATGTCTATAAAACGCCAATGAGACAATGGATCAAAAGACCTTACGGGCAAATACAAATGGTCAACATTTTTTCTATGTTATCATGGAATTGGATATAACGTAATCCAAATGCAAGTCTAGATTGATTTTGTTAGGATATATGTACCGGAAAGACTGGTAATAAACACAGGTATAATTTAGGTTACTAAATGGAACAATTCATTTTCCAAAGGCACCCATTATAGCATTTTAAACTATGGCTCTTTTCCAACAAATAAACATCATAATATAATTTATATTAAGTTCATTCTTTAAAATTACACAAAATGCACCAAAAAACTCACATGTTCACCTTCCTTTTTTTTTTTTTTTTTTTAATAGCTTTGACGTCAATCAAAGGCCATCCTTATCCCGCAGATAATTATACTTTTAATTTCAGGATTACATGATGTTCTGAAAATGACTCTAGAAATGTAAATATAGCTAAAAGCAAACAAAGTTTTGCTTATAAATTACTCAGAGGCTATTCAACGTAAAGACAAGACACTTTTAACTTTCATCCAAATCATTAAATGTTTTAGGAATCCGCTGTGGTCGAGTGGTTAGCGTCGGGGATTTCGAAACCGGGTGTCCCGGGTTCGATCCCCAGTCGCGGCACTACGGTCATGGTGGAGTGCCCTTGGGCAAGGCACATTTTCTAGCCTAGTACTGGTTTGTTTACCCAGGGATCATGAATAATTAAAATTTAATTGCGCGCTAAATGACCTTAACTGTCGATGCGCCATAAAACAATATACATTCATTCATTCATTCCAAATCATTAGGGTTCAATGGGAGACAACTTCAGTCTTACGTATTCTTTTGTAATTTTGTGCCCGACAAGCCTATTAGAATTATTTCCCTTTTACCATTTACAGCAGTTTCAATAGAGAGAAGCTACCAATTAGGACTGTATGGATTTAAAGCAAACTTCGCGCGCTCCGACCAATGAAGAGTAATCGTTGTAGATGGTCATCAATGGAAAATCTCACATATTTTACTTTGAATTCGGCGTTGCCAAGAAAGAAAAAAAAGCAGAGGTGCACGAACGAAGGGAAATTGCTGTGTAGGGAGCATATTATAAACAAAACATTCATACAGGGTGGCTATTTTTATTCCATGAGACTACGGTATATAACTAAATACTGTTTACTAAATGTAATAACTAGCATATAACAATTAACTATGACCAGTGGCGAGCATGCATCATACATGTCATGTACGCGGGACCTGTATATGCCTCAGACTGAATAACAACTTATTGCCAGGGAGCATTGGTCAATACATTTTGGGCGGTTCTCCTATATGCCCTAAGTGTAGTGTACGAAATATCACAGAGCATTTTCTGTTACAGTGTAGGGTGCACAGGGAATCAAAACTATCAAATGTCATACAGTGGTCTGTAATGCAAATGTCAAAAAATGACATTCTTTTTCCATCCAAAGCACTCCACACTTCCCTTTTTTAAGGCATTGGAGACATATCTCCTAGACTGCCAGATGACAGACAAAATATAGCTGTTATCTGGTATAATCACAACATTTTAAAGTACATCAATAAATAGACCACGAGTCTAAAAATAGAGCAGAATTCTTCCCTCACTGGGAAGTTTTTCACACAGCTTACTATCAAAAAATTTATTTTTCAAATTACACTTTTTGTAACGCTGGCTGAGTTCTGAGGTAAATTATTCACAAGGAATGGGCCTCTTATCCATATTTTTATACTTTTTCTATTACCCCTATCGTGGAAATGACGTCACACATTTCTGTCGTCTGCCCCAACAACAATTGTTTTAATATATCAACAGATATAAATTATATACATTAGGAAGAGGGAAAACTCGTCTTTCCCCATTTCCACCCCCCCCCCCACCATATTTTTTATAAACTTTGTTTTTTAATGATAGGGACGTCATTTTCCACACCCCTAATAATCCATTTTAATAAAAATGGGTGCGCAGGGCACAAACACTGTCCTATCGTACCCCTATCTACTTAGTCAAATGATTCAAATCTGATTCGTTTCATTACAGATGTTTTACAAAATGATTTATCCTGTCGCACTTTCGTGTTAAATGCATTGTAAATATGTATAGGATGCACTGGAAATGATTCATTTGATCACTTTTAGTATTTTGACCTTGTTTGAAAGTGAAAGTAGGGAATGCTAAACACCGGTTTTGTCCGGACCCGACTTGGTCCAAAATGACGGTTACCATTTTCGCCTGGTGAGTTCGTTCTTGCATAATGCATGACCCCATATTTTCTTTGGATTGTTTTAAAGCTATGAGGTAACTCTTTTCAATGATAGCTGGTGTTCTACATGAGAAACGCAAAGAAAGTGTGATAATCGAGGACTGAAACTGGTCGATTTACATGGAAACAAAGAGGGATTTTTTATTCTTTTATGTATTGTAACCTAAGAAAAACCCATATGATGATGATTCACCAAAATTATTAGGGTTCAATGGGAAACAACTTCAGTGCTACGTATTCTTCTGTAATTGTGTGCCCGACATGCCGATTAGAGTTATTTCCCTTTTACCATTTACAGCAGTTTAAATAAAGAAGCTACCAATTAGGACTGTATGGATATAAAACAAACGTCGCACGCCCCGTCGCTCGCCCCGACCAATGAAGGCATTGCATAGAAAGAAAACAAAACGCAGAGGTGCACGAACAAAGGGAAATTGTTGTGTAAGGAGCATATAATATAGAAAACATTTATACAGGGTGGCTATTGTCATTACCTGAGACTACGGTATATAACAAATACCGTTTACTAACTGTAATGTCTAGCATATAACAACTAACTATGACCAGTGGAGAGCATACATAAAACATGTCATGTAGGCGGGGCCTGTGTATACAGTAGTACTCAAAGGGTGTGGCTTATCAGGCATTGGTATTATATAACGACTGATTGGGAACTGGTATCAAACACACAACAGTAATATAATTTACTGCCATGTTTATACAACGATAATGAGACCATGGATCAGAGAACGTTCTGGCAAATACAAATGGTCAACATTTTTCCTATGTATTTATGGAATTACATATAACGTCATCCAAGTGTAAGTCTGGACTGATTGTGTCAGGATATATGTACCGTTAAGACTGGTACTAACCACAGGAAATTACCAGATATCATTTTCATAAATGAAAGCAATTAATTTTCCAAAGGCGCCCATTATAGCGTTTTGGGCTATGGCTCTTTTCCAACAATTAAAAATCACAAAAACCTATATTATATTAAAGTTAATTCTCTAAACTACCCAGAATGCACCAAAAACTCACATGTTCACCTTCCTTTCTTTGTTATAGCTTTGACGTCAAATCAAAGGCCATCCTTATCCCGCAGGTACTTATACTTTCAATTTGAGGAATACACGATGTTCTGAAACTGGCTCTTGAAATGTAAATATAGCTAAAAGCAAACAAAGGTTTGCTTCGAAATAAATTAAAGGGTGTTCAACGTTATAACAGACAGTTTACTTAACTCTCACAGAAATTATTAGGGTTCAATGTAAAACAACTTCCGCCTAACTTCAGTCTTTGTAGATGGTCATTCATGGAAGATCTGCCTTATTTTACTTTGAAATCGGCGCTGCACAGAACAAAAACAAAACGCAGAGGTTCACGAACGACGCTGGACGGCGTTTGATCATAATTTACAATTTATTTACTGTACTTTGAAGGCAATCGGCCTATATACATACACCGAATACAATTATTCCATACAAACAAATCCATGGTAATGTGACAATCAATACAATAAAAGTGACATATATAGCTGAACAGCCTAAATTTAGAGCACATGCAATATACAAAGAAACTACATAAAATCCTAAAATACATATGAGCCTTTTCCAAGAGAAAACCAACAGTGTGTAAACCTAGGTCAGAATCAGCTCGCTGCGCAGGCTTATTTCGCCTCCTGTGGTTTTACTGTTTCAGGAATCATTACTCTATACCTCTATCCCCCTAAGGCGGAATGTGCCGGGCCCTATTAGCATGCGCGGACTGCGCAAACTGGTCTGGATCGATACATTTCGCTGAGTCCATAATGTTGGTTTTCTAGTGAAACGGCTCAATTATATACTAACAATACAATAATGTGGAACTAGTAGGGCACTGCCTTTTGTTTTCCGATCACAATACCTAATCACGCACAATGTGTGCATTTAGAGTTAGCTAAAGTAAATAATCTGAATATAACAGTTCTACTGTGACATTCTTTGTTTTCCCATTACATTCTGGAATTATTGTTTAATTTACTTGTGATAAATTATATGTTTTACAAGTGTCAAGGCTATTTATAAGTTACACTTCATTACAATCGTGAATCCATACTTTGAGAACAAGTAAATCTTTATATACATGTATGTTCCATTAAAGTACTATGCAGTTGTTCAACATCATGCGTGTACTACTTAATTTCTTGCAGCATTACTGCATATTTCAATTGTTCTAGTAACCTGTTCCGAAAAGACTCTTTCAGGGTGAAGTGGTTGAGCATCCGCCTTTGTTACGATAGGCTATATCTCCGGCCGTGTCATACAAGTCTTAAACAATGGTAGTAATGGCTTTCCCTTATTAGTGCTCAGAGTTGTTGGGTTAACACAACTACTGACTCACTGATGTTAGGATAAATGGACTCCATGAAATAACTGAAAAAGTGTTGAAAGTGTCGTTAACAACAATGTAAATAGACACACAATCCTTTCGAACACAATTTTAAGCGTATTAGTGATATACAGATACTTACGGACACAGTGTATTTTGTCAATTTCTTTAAGCCGAATCCAGAGCTAGTATAACAGTTATGCCACGGCTGTCCAGCACTCCACATAATATGCTATCTTCCAACATAGACTATTTTAACCCATCTGTGACGGACGAAGGACGGTTGTAACAACGATTTGTGTAAATATTATGCAATAATGAATAAACGTGATGAGGCTCGTACTCATGACCAAACAACTGATAGCCCTCGCCGTTACCAACCGAGCTATGGTGACTCGACAGAAGAACAGATAATGGTCATTTAGTGTTTATTCAGTCGATTCATGCAGTTCAAATCTCCGATAAGTTTTATGTTCTACATACATGTCACTTAATGCCAAATATGTTTAGAACGAACTTTGGCTAAGGATGGATTTAAACCCATGCTCACATGGGCAACAGTCCTAGCTCTTGCTCATTAACTATCAAAGTTCAATGTTCAATTTAGTTATCAGCCATGGCCGAGTATTATGCGTTCGGGATTTAGACATGGCCTCCATGGTTTGATCCTCGCTCTTGGAGGTCGAATTGGAGTGCACTTTTAGCAAGGCATATTTCCTGCCTAGCTCTGGTTTGTTTACAAAGAGGCTAAATAATAAGTGTTTTGTCGCGGTGGAATAACTAAAATAATGTTGAAAGCTGTTAAAAACTCCAAACAATTCAATCAACCTTCAAGTCACAAGATTGACCCTGTCTCCTTGTAACCCCAGACGGATGAACGTCCAATTACAGACTAAACTAGATATTTTCTACAATTTAACATCCATCTAACAGACTAAACCTATCACAGCAGCTATCGCCGCCACTGTAGGTAGTGGTTAGACAGCCCGCCTCGGGTACGGGAGGCAGCGGATTCGATCCACAGTCGGACCATGTTAAATAATTTTAAAATTGTAATTACGGGTTTCAATCCTTGGCGGTCAGGGTTGTGGGGTTAGTACTACTGGTAACTTACACAGGAAAGACCGTGGGTCTGTGTAGACGGTTAACCAATGATCACTTGTGTAAAATCTTTTCAAACTAAGGGATACTTTTTCTATACAAACTAATATTTCTCTTGCCACATTCCCACCGTATGTTATCAGGATATGACAAAGTAAAAGTTATTCGAGGTAAAGAATGAATAGCTGAACGGGATCCGCAGATCGGACATGATCATTTAAATCTAAATATTTTATATTTGACTGATTTTTGATGAAATGGATATCGATCTCGGCTAATCAAAAATTCTCAATAACATTTTGCAAACTCATTCATGCGTCGAGTAAAAAAAATAATGTAACCTTACTATACTTTATTGAAAACTTGGTTTAATTTATTTTGATTATTGATTTATTTTGGTTATACTCCGTTTTCAACAGTGCTTCAGTTATATCATGGTGACATATATATCGGATCCTTGTGTGATATACAAGACAAAATAAATGGCTTGTCCATCGGCACACAGTTATATTTACAAATGCACTTGATTTTCTGTACAATAAAATTCTGTTCATTTTGCATGAACCGGTCGACCTTTCATTACCTCTGTAGGCGGAGTTTGACAAGAAAGCAACGCTCTGATTGGACGCTGGTGAATCACCGCGCGTAGAGATCTTACTACGGTCTACTTTATTTCTAAATATAGCAACGCACATGTACTATTAAATGCCAGCTTGTTTACACGTTTCTGTCGATATTTTCCGACTGATTAAAATTGAAAACACTATTATTAGCTTAATTATGTATTTGATTACACAAAATAACACGCATTGAACAAAAAATAAACACATATTAACATTGTACGTGGTTTCTGCTGTGTTCGTCTGCAACAACTCTCAAAGCAAACGTGGCTGACAGAAATCCCGATTCCGAGTTCGGCAATTTCTGTCTTGGACCAATTGATTCATTATTTGATTCGGACAATGAATACCTGTCAACGATAGAATTAGGCGATATATTCGTCCAGTCACTGGAAACTGTCAGTAATGATATCCTTCAAATTGAGAAAACACCAGTGGCAGTTGGAGCGACATCAGAAGAACCGAAAACAAAACGGTTTAAGGAACTGGCCGATGATGAAATCAACGACATTGAGGGAAAACATCAATCAACCTCCACGAAAAAATAAAAACCTATGGGGCATAAATTTGTTTCAGGGTATGAAATATACTATGAAATCATTGTTTTAAGTAAATAAACTAAGAGGTTACACAATTTCTAAAATAAAAGTAATATTTAATGACTCTTATTATTCAGTAAATATATTAATATTGATTGATTGATTCTTATTTTTCATATGTTCATGCACTACTAAAACAAATTGCTTTAAATAGAGAGATGCTTTTATAAAAAAATAAAGCACTTTCAAGAAAATGGTATTCAATCAATGCCAAGTCCACATCTTTAATCAAAACCTTGTGTTTCTATGCACCGATATATAAATCAAAATTTCTACTCAATAAAATAAAGAGTAGTCAAAATTAACCAAATATATACTAGTGCATATTTGTATATCTACTATGTTAGACAGAAGTGGTGTTTCATTGTCCATCTTGTTAGTCTAACCTGAAGTTTTATATAGAATTTAATTTAAAATTCAATAATTAAGTAACAGTATATTCAAATCATTAAAAAAAACACTTAAGGATTGATTCTTAATTTTCTTGCGTTTATGCTGCAATATGAACACATTATATATATGTATGCATGCGATTAAATTCCATGAAGTGCGCTAGCGCTTCTAAATAATTTGCTAGCTTGCCCTTCTGCGTTCATACAGCATAAACGCAAGAAAAGATGTGATCAATACTTATATTTACATTTTAAAAAAAATATTCATTTGATTGAAAAATAGCTGTATCTTCTGCTATTTAGTATTTGTTCTAAAAGAAATGTAACCGACAACAAACATTTGCTTAAATACATAGCTGATATGTATAACGTCGTATATATTAAGGACTGATTCTTATTTTTCATACGTTCTTGCGGTATGAACGCTCTGTCGCAATTTTGCAAAATCAATGCTGAGCGTTCATACTGCATGCACGCACGAAAAACAAGAATCAATCCTTACATTTACATTTTCCCCTATACATTACTTTATTTTCTTCGACCTAAAAGTGTTCGCGAACAAGTCTTTAATAACAATAAAGAAATGTAACTGACAACATACGTTTGTTTAAATGAATAGCTGATATTTGTAACTTCATATATAATTTAAGGATTTATCTTATTTTTTCTTGCGTTTATGCTGTATGAACACATTAGGGCACGCAATCAAACTCCATGAAGCGTGCTCGCGCGTCTTGGTAATTCTGCGTTCATACAGCGACGACGCAAGAAAAAATGTGATCAATACTTATATTTACATTTCGATTAAAAATTAGCTGTATCTTCTGCAATTTAGTATTTGTTCTTAAAGAAATATAACCGACAACAAACGTTTGTTTAAATAAATAGCTGATATTTGTTATGTCGTATATTTAAGGATTGATTCTTATTTTTCGTGCGTTCACGATCTGTCCCCATTTTGCAAATCCATGAAGCGCTTCTTGGAAAATTTGCAAAATCGCGGCCGAGCGTTCATAATGCATGAACGCAAAATAAATAATAACAATCAATCCTTATATTTAGATTTTCCCCTTTTCATTACTTTAATTTTTTCGACCTAAAATATATGATTGGTAAAAGGACGACTCGCTATATTGAAATAAACAATAACCTCATAATCCCTACAGAGGTAATGAAAGGTCGACCGGTTCACGCAAAATGAACGTCAAGTTGTATCTATACAAAGGACTAGGCGAATGTAAATATCGGATAATAAATGATGACTTAAACTTGTTCACAAGGTCAATTATAGCAATTTTGCCTATTTTAAAAGGCCGTCATGCATTGACGGATATGGCTTGTTTTCGAAAGGAACCGAGCTCTCATGTATATCTAGCTACTGAATAAGTTTGGTAAATTACGGATAATAAATGAAGACTTTATCGTGTTCACAAGAAATTCTGGACAGATGACAGACGACGGACGAAGGGCGATCAGAAAAGCTCACCTTGTCACTATGTGACAGGTTAGCTAATAAACAATCACGTCATAATCACTAGCGGGCTATACAATATGAATGTCAAGTTTGATCTATACAAATGTGCAACATGGGCAAAAATGTTCTTCACAAAATTCTGAAAAAAGTACCATAATTTTTATAACCAATTATCAAAATAACTATACAGCATTTTTTTTAAATATTTGTTTACATTAAAGCCAGAGAAAAGTGTTTTAGATTCTCATCCGTATCTTAAAAAACAGTCCGGTGGGTGTTTTTTTTATTTTATACAGAAAAATTGCCTTTTAATAATTAATAAATATGATGTAATAAAAAAAGTTTTGGCGACGGGTTTTGGACAGGTCCAGGTTAGGGATGAAAAACTAAAATAAAAAACTATCAACCCTTAATTTTTTTTTCTTTTCGGAATGGCACAAGGAAGTTTACAATGGTGAGTTAGATTTTTACACTGTCCCTAAAGAGAATCTTGCTGGAAAACTACGAAAGTTCTACTGCAAAGCAAAACAGTCACTGCGAACAGGTTCTCCCAGCCCAACAAGCCAATGAATACCACCGCAACACGTTGACCAACATAAGAAGTGCGATCAATCGCACCTTTGACGGACACTAAAAAAGTTGCACAGAATCCGGAATTTCTCGTCCCACCCAGCACAAGGAAATCGTCTCGTGTGATGATCTCAAGAAAATATCGGATTACCTGCAAGGCTACGAAAACTCTCCAATTATTCTGAGAGAGACAGCTTGGTACTTCATAGCCATTCATTTTGTCACAAGAGGCATGGAGTTCCATTATCAGCTTAGGAAAAACAGCATCGAGTTCCGTGAGGATTCTGATGGCGAATTTCTGATTCTTAACCAAGAAACCAAAGAAAAAAATCACCAAGGTGGCGCAAACAAGAAAAGTCCGCTCTCTGAAAAGATAATATATGCAACAGGAGGGGCTCTTTGTCCTGTGAAAGTCCTGAAGTTGTTTATCAGCAAACAAAATACCAATGCCAAGATGCTCTTTAACCAAATGGAAAATAATGCACTTTCAAATCCATGTCAATTTGACATTTGGTACACTGAGAAGCCCCTGGCGAAAAGGACATATAGAAATATTCATGAAGGACATAAGCGCCACCGCAGGTCTCCATCAACGGTACACAGCCCACTGTATACACGCAACAGCCATACGAACCATGAATGATGCAGGATACGAAGCGAGGCACATCATGTTCATGAGCGGCCACAGAAATGAAACATCAATCAGCTCATACAGCCGTGGATGTAGCACATCGCAGAAAAAGTCAACCAGCAACACCCTGTCCGCACTGACCGAGGGAGCATCTAATACCAAGCTTCCCGGACCATCCACAGCTCGTCAGCCTTAAAAGCAAACACACATAATGGATGATGATGAGGTGCCTCCTTGCTCACAGATGGTTCAACACTGTAAATAGTAATGAACAAAATATCAGTCATGCAAATTTTTTCAGAGCTGCCACTTTCAGCAACTGCACCATGAATATTACTAAACCACAATAATATATCTACAATGTCTGATGTAGAATTAAGACTTTTTCATGTTTGTTACAAAGCAGTTTTTTGCTTTATTAGTTTCAAAAGTAAAAAGAAACCGTTTTCACGATAATATGTTATCTATAAATTTAAACTTTCATGAATACTTATGTATTGTTTCCAAATGTTATGTATTATACAAAAGTTATATTTGTCAATATTCTGGCTTTTGCAAGAATATTTGCAATTTATTTTTATGAAGTTACAGAATATTGATCATTTGTTGCGTTATTTTTATCTACATGTAGGACACAATATATTGTTATTGTAATTCGTCGCTAACAAGCTCTACAACAATAAATGTAAGGAATATTTTAATATTGAATAACGTATAAAAAAAACATTTAAATAAATTAAATGATTGGAGACTGTCAGACTGTCATGTATTTTCGCAAGTTAAAACAATCGTATACAACTTGGTTATTCAACAAAAATAGCACATGATGACATTGCAATTTGTTCGAAAACGTTAACAGAAAACTCACAAAAAACAATTATGACGCTATATTTACCTTAAACTGGAAGTAATCCATAAAATCACCGTGACCACATGTTTATGTCCACTGACATGGGTCATGCATATAAACACAAATAAAAAGAAAAGAATGCCTAACTCCATACCAAGGGCGTACCATTTCTATTTGCTCTACACGTTTTGTTCCCTGTATTGTTATTAAAGACGTGTTTGCTAACGCTTTTAGGCTGCAGTAACTATCAAATGATTAAAAAAATCTTGGATTACTCATATTTTTCTGCAAAAAAGTTATGGACTACTTATTATGCGGATGAAAAAAAGAATGCCTAACTCGATACCAAGGGCGACTAATGCTCTTACCATTTCTATTTTCTTTACACGGTATGTTCTCTTTATTGTTATTTAGACTTGTTCGCAAACACTTTAAGGTCGGAAAAAATAAAGTAATGAAAAGGGAAAAATGTAAATATAAGGATTGATTCTTAAATGACCGTTGCAAAACGGAATCGGACCTGAATAGCCAGGTCTCAACCAGTGAACAGACTCATCACGGATAATTAATAAGCATCCACATCGGTAGACGTGGGACCCATCTGAATACTTTCATTGGTAATTGAATGAACAGTGTATATATCAAAAAGTTCCAAGCAGTTATACTATAGACACATTCTAAATACATCATAAGGCATATTATCATATTTTTTTCACATAGTAAGTGCGTCATAATTGTAATAAGAATTAGTAACTATGTGATATTGGTGAGTATTAATGTTGTTAAATATTCTGCTCAAACACAATGTTCCATTTTTATGTCAATATGATTATTTCTAATGGCGAAATAAATTGTATAGCTCTTTTATTCTATAATAATATATCAAGACATTTTTTCCAGCTGAGGCAGACTAATCATATGAGGTAGACAATGATCATTTGTTAATTTGACACAATTGAATATGTTAAGAAGAGACAATCAGCAGTATGTTCAAGCCTACGGTAGCAAATACAGCTACATTACAGTGGCTGTAGTTTGATTGGTGGATTGACCACCTTTTGTTGTCGTAACAATTGACTGATGGCACAAGCGGACACGATATTAACCATGATATAGGTGGTGCAACTGTCTATATAAACCATACATAATTTGATAATCCGAAAGCGTCAGGATTTACCTCTTTGATGAGGATACTATGTATCTCACTTTTACATTAAAGTCAGCCATGATAGCTACGAATCGTATATTCAAAAATCATCGTTTATAGTATATTGCTTTCAGTATTCAAACCACCATGAATGAACAATATTTCGAAAGAATATTTAGTAATTTTAATATTCGAACAAGGGTTCTGTATCGAATGAAAGCAGTAAAATGTCGTTAAAATACTGATTGTATTTACTGAAATTCCTGGTTATTGTTTTCAAACCATCCTATATCACCAAAGAAATTAATGGGTTGATGCTTATTTAATGTAGATTTTGTCTGTTTCCCATTTCATTTTTAATTAGAAGTTTATTGTGAAATGCAAGTTATCGATATAAAATCATATCTGGAAAATAGCGAAGAATTGCTGCTAGGCTGTTGTCAAAATACAAGTCCGGTGTAGGAATTGACTCACAGTAACTTTCCTTTGATACAGGTACGCATTTATTGCCAAAAACGAAAAACAAGAACGACCACTCTACGAAAGGTATGTAAACTGTTTCATGTCCATCTTATCTATACGTATAGTCCAGTCAAATCGTTAATGAAATCACCAAAAAAAAATCAGAAAATGGGAAAAGCATCAACATTGGATCACACATGTAGAAAGGACTTACAAACAAGTTTAGGCCTAAACCACTGTCCGTCATTTTTCAAAATGGCCACAAAAATGTACGAAACTTCAAATAAGTGTTAAGTATTTAAAGTAAAACAAAGTTTTCAACAGAGAGTTAACACATTTTATCATAAATCTAACTGTGTATAACAAAGTGATGCAGAACGACTGAATATAGAACACATATTTAAACTATTGTTTCCATAGAAACGATAAAACAATTTAAAAAAAAGGTCAAACCTGATTTAGTTAGAGATAACATGACATAATTGTAGCATGGCTTGCAGCAATTTGATCTAAATATAACCAAATATTGATTCTAGGAAGCTGTTATTAGCACACATTAAAACAATTTTAATTTTGTAATTTGCCACATAACATGACATTCATTAAATGCATTAACTATGTATGCATTATGATCTTATGTTCAAATGCTATATACAGTGATGTCCAAAATATGGATTGTGATTAAAACTTTGACCCAATTGTCAGTCCCTGTCGCATTTGCCACTACATCGACAAAGAGCTGTGCATAGCATTTCAGCTTTGAAATATGTACATTTGCCATGACAACCCTTCTCTTGATTACAGCTTCATCTAAGAAGTTCCTGACAAGAGACAGCTGCCTGTAAACGTGAAGACTAGAAAGGTTCCCATTTGTAGTTCTCTCCATTCTGCTGGACTATAATACGAAAAAAACACATGAATTGGTATTTAGCTTATAGGTGACAGGTGTGAGATTTGTTTTGTTTTTTTCAATAACCCATGAACTTTTCTGAAATGAAACTGGCAAAATCCACTGGGGCCGCCATTTTGGTTATGTATAAAATGAGACGAAAAACACGGATTGAACATTATTGTCGTCTTTTTAATCAGTTTTTTTTTAAAATCGATATTTAAGATCATTAAAGTGCTGTGTTATTTTCGTGTTAATTAACAATTGTTAAAATATTGGAACTCTGTACAAAATATGTTTCTCCCGTTCTTCTCCTAAGTCGTCTGCTGAAAAGGCGTAGGAAACCGTCTCTAATAGTGAAAGGGTTTAGCAGAAATGTGACCACTTACATAATTAGTTCCTGTCATATTAACTGGTTGAAATAGGCAGTCGCCAGGTGGCATCAGAAAATGGCTGACATATTTGCTTCTTTACCATAATGCAGGTGATCAATAAAGGATCATCTTGGCCCTTATGTTATAACCTCGTTCATCATAAATGTATTCCTTGATTTTCTGAAAGTCTTTACTTTATTATTTTCTGTTCGTAATAATAGACGACAGCAATACGAATTCCGAACATGTTTTGATCATGCAAAATACATGAAATTAACATTTTTATCGTCTACTCAAGTATGCTCTTTAATTGTTTTTTATAATTATCTTACCTTTTTACGTAAATAGGTAGCACGTAAAGATATATTATATATAATGTAGGAAGAAACATCTAAATATCAAAGTCAAATATATATATATATAAATATATAAATATATATAATATTTGGTCATTGAGGTCATTGAGGTTTTAACACCATTGTCAACATATTATACGATAAATGCATCCATGGTCTCCAGGTATAATATAAACATCATACCTTACAAGTTTGAATACAAAATCATCAGTAATCCCCAAGTATAATATAGGAAATGTACCTTACCAAGTTCATTCCAACATCAGCCGTGATCTACAGGTATAAGGTAGACAATGTACCTTACAAAGTTGATTCCAACAACAGCCATAATTGAACACGGGATGCTTGATATCAAATATTTAAGAACCTCTTGTCAAGAATTAAATTTCGCTGCCTAATAGGATCATTACTCGGTCTATCTTATATATCGTCCGTCAGTCTGCTTCTTCTTCTGTAATGTTTTCAATTATTGACACAATAGCTGGTGACATATTTGTCTGTTCAAACACGTCTGTTGCTTTAATCATTGAACTCAAATTGTCAATTAAATAAATATACAGAAACCAATGATACACCTGTATTCACGGGTACCGAATAAAGTCTGCAAGGGAATTTTACACGACACATTAGGCGATAAGTTTGACCTCCGAGTATTCCAGGAAGGGGACATCGTCACAAACGAGGTTGTTGTCGTATATGGAGTAAATCTGGGTAGATTCGAATATTCATTCACATCGAAACTCCAGCGTTCCCCTGGTAAGCTGTTTCATTGAATTTAAATTACCGACTGGGTTCGATATTTCTTTTTTAATGTTTTCATCTTCGAAACCCACCTTAGATGAACAATTTAACAAAAAACTTGCCAGTTTACCCGATTCAAATGAACCAACTTACTAGGTAGATGATCAAAGTACTTATCAACACAGTTTGTATATAGTGTGTCGAAGGAAAGATTTAGTTATATATATTACACTGATAACATCCTGTTCAATGTGTCACTGTACCTACCTGAATTATACAAGGTAAATTGTACAATCAACTAAGCAATTGTTATATTCCTGAGTATTACAAAATAAGACCAAATATGCATAAATGTATACAGTTGTTAACATGCGAAAATGACACTACTTTGAAAAACCTTAGTCTTTATATCTATAGAACATTTGAAATCAGAAATACAAACCATTATCAACCTTAAGTCTGTATAGCTTTAACACATATATCATGTTTTTATTATTATAATGTGTATAATTTCAGACTTGTTACAGTAAACATATGTTTTTAGTATGGCTGCACGGCATGCACATGCTTTGGAAATCACCATTAAATAGTTCATACAGTTAACTATATCTTCACTTAAATGCTTCTCTTAAAATGAAATTCCAATCCTCGTGTCTTTCTTGTTATTTCGTTTCTAGCAAGATTGACATATCTGGAACTAAAAGTATAAAATATACTGGTATCTACGTCTGGGTTCTGTTCTTTGTCAATAGAACAAGATACATGGAGTTGGAAGGCCATTATACCTTTTTCGTATTTTCCCCGCCATATGTTTGCCATGTATTTGCCATATGTTTGAATGTATGTTGTGCAAATGCTACATGCTACGAAAATTGCTTTGTAACCTTTACAGGTTGCCATTATAGTATATGGTTAGTTTGAAACAATAATCTACTGCCTTGTTTGACATGTAATTTGTAACTTTTGTAATCGTTAAAGGTTGCCATTATTGTATTATATGTTAGTATTGAAAATGTAATGAAATGGCATACTGCCATGTTTGACATGTAATTTGTAAGTTTTATGATTATCAGGTTTTTATTTTATCTGTAATTTGATGCCACATGGGTCTTTGTCCTTCTGGTTAAATAGATAAACTACTACATACATAGTGCCATTACATATACACCGTTTGTAGTTTTATGGGATAAAACCATATCTTTAAGATATTAAAATGAATGTGACCAAACATCCAAATCAGCCCAGAACTGCTACATGTACTACATATATTTTCAGGTGAGCCTGCTTTCAACGGCTAATGTTATTGGGAGAAGTGAAGTAGCTAACATAACGAGTCTACAATTCAGTTCCCAGCACAGACGGCTATGGGATACAAGAGGAACTCGTGCCGGCCTGACATAAATATACCATAGACTTAAACACCTTACACAGAAGACTTTATTTGAGCACATTGAAACAAGATTGACGCGAATGATAAATTACTTGAAAGGTTAGGTGTGTTACAATAGACTAAAAACCTTTCACCAATTAATTACCTTGCATGTATTATTTGAAAGCAACTGACGTAACCCCGTGCACAGTCTTGATTTACATTAAAATGGCTTTCAAACCATTCCATTTTAATTTAATTTGTTATTAAAAGGCCTTCTCATTAACAAGCTTTGCCTTGATGCCATGTAGTAAAATGATACTCCTGATTTATATTCAGATATAAATAATTAACCAAGGTGCTAGGAAACATTGAATACATCCCGGGTAAGAAAGACATATCCGTCTTACATGTACAAACTACGGTAATTCAATAATGGATGCTATAAGAAGGACTACTGACAGTTACAATAATTTCATATCAAGGTTGCTACTACCAAGATAGATTTATTAGCCATCGAAACCAGGATAAATTGAGTCAATATACTATTAGTTGAAGGGCATCTCGAGAAAGATTTGTCACTCATTACCACATTGAATAGAGTTGAAAACCTTGTGGCAAAAGGAGAAATTGCTCGTTATGATTACATGGATCGGCTGCTGCAAATGTGTCAAAATGCATCTGCATGTGGGAGAGGATTAGACGTTTATCTAACAGGGTATGAGATGGAAACATTGGTGTTCAACTAGTTTTCTGTTAACCAATATTCTGTTATTGATAGCTTTATATTAAATGCCGTATTGTATTTCGCCATTTTGAAAACAATCTACGTATATATATATATATACCAAAACTATGTAATGTTTTAAGAAAAAAGGAAACCTGAATATTTGGCTGAAGTATATATACAAGTCATGTAGATCTACATCTGTCTTTAAATGAAAAAGAAATTAAATTATCTATATTTATATAAGCATCTCTAATATGTTGAAATATTATAGAATGCCACACTTTAGTCTGGTCTAAATATCAGTAAAGAAAGAGCAGCATGCTGTCTGCAGGCGTACATAACGTTTAGTAATCTAAATTACTTGCAACTGATATAAATGATATTATTTCTATTTTAGAAAAACCTAAATGTGAAAATATCCGGCCAATCGTAATATGTGGAATTAAAGTATTGAATCAGAGCTATCAAACTTGTTGGACGGTGAGATACCACACATTTCGATTAATCGAATGTTTCCATGATTATGCTTAGGCTAGATGTCGTAATGAAATGATTCGGTAAGGTGTTATCTCTGATCCGTCAAATAAACAATATCATCTGCGATCATAAAACAACTCATATAGATACGAAAGATGATCCACGATAACCTGGATTCGCTTTCTCACACGAATATGGAGTTGTGTGATGTTATAACTTAGTCTAGTTGAACAGTCTTTGTTTCGGGAATCACGGAGAAACGAAACAAAATTAATAGGCATTTGCGTCATACATTTTTGGTTCCCTTTCACCTCTTTTCTCACATGGCTTCTTTCAGACTCTCTGGATTATATGTGTCTCATACGATGTCAATTATACTGCATTTAACTAGTTGTCTCCTTGTAAAGGATATGAATACATTAAACTGTATTCTCCAATTATAGTCGAATAGCCTTTTTGAAGTCCATAGGCAACAACAGTACCATCAAAACTGTTGGCATTGAAATGGAGCTGGTCAGTCAGTCACTAAACAATCCCGTAGCGCAGACTTGCAGACGGAAAGTCGTAGTTTCCTTAAAGATATACAGATGGGGGCCGAGGAGAATTGTCATGGGTTCGTCTATGTTGCCCTCGCGAACCTGACATGCATTAAATAACCAACATAAGAGGTAAAAGTCATTCTCGAGCTCCTCTGTTCGTTGTTTTGTTCTTGATTCTGATTATTGTGTAGACATTTAAAAGAGGGAAATTAAAATGTCTTAATTGGAAGTTGTTTGGTCTTTTTCTTTCAAAGATTGCTTAACTGCGTCATTAATACAGTTATTAATATCAAGTATCATGAGCTGGTCTGAATTTTCAAGAAAAGGGTTTCCCATTGTATTGATTATTGAATAAAAACTTTGTACTTTGATATTGAAAGTTTTCCCACACCTTATATTTACATTACAATAAAAATGTATAAGTTATGAAACCAATACCCCTTTATAAGTTGGAGTTCAACAGTTCAAATGACTCCAATACTCCAATCGTTCAGACCCATTTAGACGTCTCGTATGGTTCGACCAGTGATCAGATGACATTCATATTGAGCGTCCCCAGCCACAAGAGCAATACAGCAATACTAGCCGAGTCCCAGTAGCTTACGGGGTTGTCAATCCAGGGATTGGGAGTTTGATCACAATCTATGTCAACATATTTTCCGACGTTTTGCAAAAGTGAATGTAACAAGCACAATTCATATTCTACCACTGTCTTTGAGGAAAAGCAGCTAATTGCTTGGTTAGACTGTTGTGAAGAATCTTTGTGTGCGAAAACGAGGAAGCACATGAGTAGGTGAACTGATCGCCGTTATGTGATTTATACACTGTTGCAAACGCTGTTAACCCCCCAAATCAATCAATCAACAATGTATACATATTTATATATATGATAGGAAACAATTACTCTTGACACAATTCGTACGGTTATATATATATATACCTATCGGCTGTACAAGGTATTTAATTTTAGTGTGGACAATTGTAATTCAGTTTTATTTCTTTATTTGTTTTTATTAAAACATGTACCATCAACACTGTCAATACAACAAGGAGTGCACACTCCTAGTCTACAAGCCGCTTGAAGCATTGAGAATAAGTAAATAAAGCTCGCATACAGCATTTAGGGCTCTAACAGTAGAACGATTAAACTGCCGCAGACAATTTTAATTGCTCTTTGTTTGTTCTATGTGGCTTTAACTTAAATTCATTTTAATATACGTTTATTAGTTTAGACCAGTATAGTTGGATACTCTTTCGTCTCCGATATCATTTATGTTATGATAAAATAGTGTAGGTACAAAATCCTTTTATAATACCAAATCGTGTCACTTCCTTTTCAAAGTTCTCGTTTGTTTAAATAATATCTTCATTCTCTAATATACTAGGTTAAAGAATATTTATAAACGACAAAGGGAAACAGAGAAAAGTCACACCGCTGACTTTATATGTATGATGATATAAGTAAATGCAATGAAAAAGAGCTCGGATCGTAGAAACTGATACGGGCTTAGAGGGTTTTTATGAAATCATCTATATGTTCAGTCTATTTTTGTTTTATAATCATAGAATATGTAACATTTAAGATTTTAAACTAAACTTCTTCAAACTGCGTAAGTTTCTTCAGTGCATCAGACAGGATCGCTAAGGCCTTTTTGTTTGCTCCAGAAGTGTAAAGCGTGTTGTTTCTAGATGAGTATTCCAAGCGAACGATGTAAGCAGCACCTTCCTTCTTCGGACAATGATCATACTGTTTGCTTATGTTATCTTCCAGAGGAACATCTTTGAACATCACAAGAATCCTTTTGATTTCAACGCCTGATATGATGCAGAACATGTAGATAATAATAATAAAAATAATTACAATAATAATAAAAATAATTACAATAATAATACAAATAATTATAATAATAATAATAAAAATATTAATAATATAATAAAAGATAATAATAATTATAATAATGATAATAATAATGATGAAAATGGAGATAATTTCTTTATACTTGGAATTTAGATATAAAATATAAAACATGTCTATTCATTTAATAAATTTGGAACAAGATTGATATATACGCATTCAAATAGCAAGTTAAACGCTACATGTGAAGACTTCATATAACTATGCTCTTTACTTTAAACACATATTGCGATCATGCCGGATTCAAATTCTTATCTCGTGCCACGACGGGGACTTTAAATAGTGCATTCATTTCCCTTATCTATTTAGTTATTTGACTTACCAGGTGACTCAGCCAAAGCGTATTCGATGGCATATGTATCCCTTCCAATAAATTGTCCATACACTAACACCACTTCATAACCATTGAAATCTTCAGCTTTAGTATCCACCAGACGATATGTAGTACCTAATTTCTTTTCTAAACAGCTCCGAAACATTGATTTTTGAATACGATCGTACACGTATATGAGTGGTTTCTGGAAAATATATGAACTCTTTTAATCGTTCTGACTTTGCTTGGGTCGACCGTATTCAATCAAAAAGAAGAACTACTTCTGCGTGATAATTTTTCACATGTTTTTTAAACTTGCTAAAGTAATCTGACGAAATTTCAAAATATCTCCCAAGATTGATACATCATCAAATGCAATCGGAACTCTTTGGCTTAACTCAATTCGATTCAATTTACATAACTGGTACTACGCCTATATGCAGGCTGCTAAACCTAAATAGGTAAACGTGTATTCAACACGGTCCACTAGAACTTGAATCACACAATACAATCAAAGCACTGAAAGCGCTGTAGGACTACACCCCTGGTATGTGTGAGGACAGGCTTATCACTTGTTGCTTTTTCAGTAACAACACAGTTGCTAATTGCAAATTATCTTAACATAAATGCAGAAATGCATACAGTTCAAATGCATATTTAAGAAAGAGTAAACCTTTTTCCCAGAGATATTCAATTTAACTCATGAATGGTAGACGTGATTTATATAAACAAATATATTATGTGATAACACTATTTGTAGATAAAATCACAAAGACTAAATCTGCAACAGATCCCTTCGAAAATATTTAAGCAAACAATAATAATCTGTATTAGTGAAAGTATTAGTATTGACTTGTAATCAAAACCTTATGGAAAAATTGGAAATTATTAATAACCATTCATCTGTTAACATAAGTCAAAATGAGTCAAAAATGGAAAAATGGCAAATACAATACAATACAATACAACACAATATATTTTATAACATTGGTAAGGTACATTGTCTATCTTAAACCTGGAGATCATGGCTGATGTTGGAATAAACTTGGCAAGGTTCCTTGTCTATATTATTACTGGAGATCGCGGCTGTTGTTGGAATCAACTTGTTAAGGTACATCAGCCGATGTCGCTCTTTTGCAGTAACAACACAGTTGCTAATTGCAAATTATGTTAACATGAATGCTGAAATGCATACAGTTCAAACGCATATTTAAGAAAGAGTAAACCTTTTTTCCAGAGATATTTAATTTAACTCATGAATGGTAGACGTGATTTATATACCCGGAAATCAACTTGGTAAGGTACATTGTCTATCGTATACCTGGAAATCACGGCTGATGTTGGAATCAACTTGGTAATGTATATTGTCTATCTTATACCTGGAGATTAAAGCTGATGTTGGAATGAACTTTGTAAGGTACTTTGTTTATCTTATACCTGTAGAGCACGGCTGATGTTGGAATCAACGTGGTAAGGTACATTGTCTATCTTATACCTGAACATCAATGCTGATTTTGGAATCAATTTGGTAAGGTACAGTGTCTATCGTATACCTAGAGATCACGGCTGATGTTTGAATCAACTGTGTAAGGTATATTGTCTATATAATACCTGGAAATCACGGCTGATGTTGGAATCAACCTGGTAAGATACAATGTCTATCTTATACCTTGATATCATGGCTGATGTTTGAATCAACTTGGTAAGGTACATTGTCTATCCTATACCTGGAGAGTAGGGCTGATGTTTGAATCAACCTGGTAAGATACATTGTCTATCTTATACCTGGAGATCACGGTTGATGTTGGAATCAACTTGGTAAGGTACATTGTCTATCTTATGTCTGTAAATCAAGGTTGATGTTGGAATATGGAGATCACTGCTGATGTTTGAATCAACTGTGTAAGGTTCATTGCCTATCTTATACCTGGAGATCATGGTTGATGTTGGAATCAACTTGGTAAGGTACATTGTCTGTCATATACCTGGAGATCATGGCTGATGTTTGAATCAACCTGGTAAGGTACATTGTCTATCTTATACCTGGAGATCACGGCTGATGTTGGAATCAACTTGGTAAGGTACAGTGTCTATCTTATACCTGGAGATTACTGCTGATGTTGGAATCAACTTGGTAAGGTACATTGTCTATCTTATGTCTGTAAATCAAGGTTGATGTTGGAATCAACTTGGTAAGGTTCATTGCTTATCTTATACCTGGAGATCACGGCTGATGTTGGAATCAACTTGGTAAGGTACATTGTCTATCTTATACCTGGAAATCATGGCTGATGTTTGAATCAACTGTGTAAGGTTCATTGCTTATCTTATACCTGGAGATCACGGCTGATATTGGAATCAAGTTGGTAAGGTACATTGTCTATCTTATATCTGGAGATCACGGCTGATGTTTGAATCAACTGTTTAAGGTTCATTGCCTATCTTATACCCGGAGATCATGGCTGAAATTGGAATCAACTTGGTAAGGTACATTTTCTATCTTATACCTGAAGATCAATGCTGATGTTGGAATCAACTTGGTAAGGTACATTGTCTATCTTATACCTGGAGATCACGGCTGATGTTGGAATCAACTTGGTAAGGTAAATTGTTTATCTTATACTTGGAGATCACGGATGATGTTGGAATCAACTTGGTAAGGTACATTGTTTATCTTATACCTGGAGATCACGGATGATGTTTGAATCAACTTGGTAATGTACATTATCTATCTTATACTTGGAGATCACGGATGATGTTGGAATCAACTTGGTACGGTACATTGTTTATCCTATACCTGGAAATCATGGCTGATGTTGGATTCAACTTGGTAAGGTACAGTGTCTATCCTATACCTGGACATCACGGCTGATGTTGGAATCAACTTGGTAAGGTTTATTGTCTATCTTATAATTGAAGATCTCGGCTGATGTTTTAATCAACTTGGAAAAGTACATTATCTATATTATACCTGGAGATCTCAGCTGATGTTGGAATAAACTTGGTAAGTTACATTGTCTTAGCTTTTATCTTGAGATCATGGCTGATGTTGGAATCAACTTGGTAAGGTATATTGTCTATAGTATACCTGTAGATCACGACTGTATTTATTATATGATATGTCGACAATGGTGTTAAGCCTTAAGAACCCAAATCCAAATATACGGTAAGTGAACATTACACGCTAAAATGCAAATGTTACATCAATATTCTAACAGGAAGCTAGATATATATATATATTAAAACCCTCTGTTATATTTGTGAACAATTTAATTAAATCGCTGAAGTTCAATGAATATTAAAATTAAATAAATTTAGAACTTTTCTAAAGTTGTCAAAATGAAGCTTTATTGACATCTCGTTTCTTCCTACATTATATATATATATATATATATATATATTTGACCTTTAAACTATTGGGATTTCGAAATAATCATATTCTATGTAATGAAATAGTTTATGTTTATTTGTATATCATTCGAATAGAAATTAATAGGAAACACACCTCTTGTTATAAACTGAGTATTCAACATGCATGCATGGAAGGAGAAAAGAAACTAAATGTTACGTACGTGTTTTATAAGAATATTCCATATTCTTACAAGATACTCGATGGTCCACCGGACTCCTAAAACAAATAGAGTGAACTTAACTCACATGAAATTCAAACTCGTCATATGTACACACGTGCCCGTGTTCTACTAACTCGATTCGTGTAAGGGTTGACCATACACAAAATTATATTTTGCGATGACATTTAGCTTGACTTGTGGAATTCTATTGAAAAAATATAATGTAACTTCCTTTCTCTTTCCATTTAAATTTCGGTGTATGTGTCCTAATTAATTTTTAAACGAATGCATCTGCGAAACAGCGTGTTCGCACGGAAACTCAACATTATAAAATGAATATCTTAAACAAATAAATGAATAAATAAATAAATAAATAAATAAATAAATAAATAAATAAATAAATAAATAAATAAATAATTAATAGATAAATAAATAAATAAATAAATAAATAAATAAATATCAGTATATTATCAAAGTTCATCATATGCCATTAACCAAGTGTGGTTCTAAATTCCTGAAGTGATGGTATTGAGAGAAAAAGAAAAAGGCATACAGAGAGAAGGAAACAAAGGGTGAGAGAGAGCAAGAGTGAGAAAGAGAGAGAGAGAGAGAGATAAAGAGAGAGAGAGAGAGAGAGAGAGAGAGAGAGGGGGAGAGAGAGAGAGACAGACAGAGATACAGAGAGAGAGAGAGAGAGAGAGAGAGAGAGACAGAGAGAGAGAGAGGGAGAGAGAGACAGAGAGAGAGACAGAGAAAGAGACAGAGACAGAGAGACAGAGAGACAGAGAGAGAGAGAGAGAGAGAGAGAGAGAGAGAGAGAGAGAGAGAGAGAGAGAGAGAGAGAGAATGAGATATAGAGAAAGATATAGATAGAGAAATAAATGGATAGAGAGGGGAGGCAGCCAGACAGACTGACGGAGAGAAAGAGTAACCGAAAGCAAAGAGAGACAGGGAGATGGAGGGAAAGACATAGACAGATAGAGGGAGAGATAGAGAGACACAGAGAGAGAAACATAGAGAGAGACATACCGACAGATAGAAAGAAAGAAAGACAGACAGACTGTGAGAGGGCAACACAGAGCAAAGAGTGATAGACAGAGATATGTAACATACCCGACACAACTGGCAAACACACATATTTACCTGAAAGAGAATGTCAATTCTTAAAACAGCACTCTAGTGAGAGAGAGAGAGGATAGAGTTTGAGAGAGTAGATAGGGTGAAAGAGAGAGATAGAGAGAAAAAGGATGATAGGGAAAGAGGGAGCTAGAAAAATGGAGAAAGATGTAGACAGGGAGTGAGAGAAAGAGAGAGAGAGAGAAAGAAACAGAGAGAGAGAGAGAGAGAGAGAGAGAGAGAGAGAGAGAGAGAGAGAGAGAGAGAGAGAGAGAGAGAGAGGGAGAGAGAGAAAGAGATGGAGCGAGATAAAGAGAGAAAAGGAGAAAAAGTGGGAGACAGAGAAAACAAACAGACAAAAAGACAGAACAAACAGAGAGATAAGGGGATTAAAGAGTGCGAGACAGGAAAACGAGTTATTTATTTAGAGAGATAGAGGAAGAGGGGAACAAACGAAGAGATATACAGACAGACCAAAAGTCGTCTGTATAGCATAGTCGTACCTTTCAATGAAACCCCAAATATCTACTACCATGCACGTATAAACAAAATGACATTTCAGCTAGTGCCTGTGTGTGCAAGGTGACTATTATATGTATTACAATTGTAACAACTTGCACATACAGGCGTGTGTTTATGTTAACAAACCAGTCTATTGAGATGAACACATAAATTGATATTTGGTTGCTATCCTCTTTTATCAGTTACATATTTATATTATAACCCGAGTAATCATGTTTATATGTGAGTGTGTGAGCGAGCGAGTGATTGCGCGGATGTGTGAATGTGTCTTGTGCATGCAATTTATTTATTAATACTTATGTTGTATGGTAGAAGTCGGTTGATATGAATCGGGTTAACAATGACTGGCAAATGTATTGTTAAATTTTACATTAATCGAATAAGAAAGCATTAAAAAAGAGTACGAACCCAGTTGGTAATTTACATTCAATGAAACAGCTTACCTGGGGAACGCTGGAGTTGCGATGTGATATAATCAACCAATCTACCAAGCTTTACTCTATATACGACAAACTGATCGCCTAATTTGTCGTGTAGAATTTCCCTGCAGACTTCATTCGGTACCCGTGAGTACAGGTATATCGTTGGTTTCTGTATATTTATATATTTATATAATTTACAATTTGAGATTTAAATGATTAAAGGAACAGACATGTTCGAACAGACAAATATTTCGCGTGCTATTGTCTCAATAATTGCAACTATTAAAGAAGAAGAAGCAGACTGACGGACAAAATATCAGATAGACGAAGCAGACTGACGGACGAAATATCAGTAGGACGAAGCAGACTGACGGACGATATATCAGATAGACGAAGCAGACTGACGGACGATATATCAGATAGACGAAGCAGACTGACGGACGATATATCAGATAGACGAAGCAGACTGACGGACGAAATATCAGATAGACGAAACAGACTGACGGACTAAATATCAGATAGACGAAGCAGACTGACGGACGAAATATCAGATCGAATAGCACAGTGACGGAAAAAATATCAGATAGACAAAGTAGACTGACGGACAAAATATCAGATAGACGAAGCAGACTGACGGACGAAATTTCAGATAGACGAAGCAGACTGACGGACTAAATATCAGATAGACGAAGCAGACTGACGGACGAAATATCAGATAGACGAAGCAGACTGACGGACAAAATATTACATAGACGAAGCAGACTGACGGACGAAATATCAGATAGACGAAGCAGACTAACGGACGATATATCAGATAGACGAAGCAGACTGACGGACGATATATCACATAGACGAAGTAGACTGACGGACGAAATATCAGATAGACGAAGCAGACTGACGGACTAAATATCAGATAGACGAAGCAGACTGACTGACAATATTTCAGATAGACGAAGCAGACTGACGGACGATATATCAGACAGACAAAGCAGACTGACGGCCGATATATCAGATAGACGAAGCAGACTGATGGACGACATATCAGATAGACGAAGCAGACAGAAGGACAACATATCAGATAGACGAAGCAGACTGACGGACGAAATATCAGATAGACGAAGCAGACTGACGGACGAAATATCAGATAGACGAAGCAGACTGACGGACGAAATATCAGATTAACGAAGCAGACTGACGGACGAAATATCAGATAGACGAAGCAGACTGATGGACGAAATATCCGATAAACGAAGTAGACTGACGGACGAAATATCAGATAGAAGAAGCAGTCTGACCACAGGCGTCCGAATTTCTATAGCAGCAAAACATGCGGAAAAAATACTCAATACCTCGTTAAAAAACTCAAAAAGTCTCTCTATATTGTCTATACGCTGTGATCAAAATGATCGTAATAATACGGGGAATTCCGCACGTGTTACTAACAAGCAGCCTGACGAACATTATATCAGATAGACGACACAACGACCAAGTAATTATCCTATTAGGCAGCAAAATGTAATTATATTCTTGACAAGAGGTTCTTAAATATATTGACTCAAGCTTCCCGTGATCAATCATGGCGGATGTTGGAATACACTTAGTAAGGTACATTGTCTATCTTATGTCTAGAGATCATGGCTGATGTTGGAATCAACCTGGTAAGGTACATTGTCTATCTTATGTCTAGAGATCATGGCTGATGTTGGAATCAACCTGGTAAGGTACATTGTCTATCTTATGTCTAGAGATCATGGCTGATGTTAGAATCAACCTGGTAAGGTACATTGTCTATCTTATGTCTAGAGATCATGGCTGATGTTGGAATAAACTTGGTAAGGTACATTGTCTATCTTATGTCTAGAGATCATGGCTGATGTTGGAATCAACCTGGTAAGGTACATTGTCTATCTTATGTCTAGAGATCATGGCTGATGTTGGAATCAACCTGGTAAGGTACATAGTCTATATCTTATGTCTGGAGATCATGGCTGATGTTGGAATAAACTTGATAAGGTACATTGTCTATCTTATGTCTAGAGATCATGGCTGATGTTGAAATAAACTTGGTAAGGTACATTGTCTATCTTATGTCTAGAGATCATGGCTGATGTTGGAATAAACTTGGTAAGGTACATTGTCTATCTTATGTCTAGAGATCATGGCTGATGTTGGACTCAACCTGGTAAGGTACATTGTCTATCTTATGTCTAGAGATCATGGCTGATGTTGGAATAAACTTGGTAAGGTTCATTGTCTATCTTATGTCTAGAGATCATGGCTGATGTTGGAATCAACCTGGTAAGGTACATTGTCTATCTTATGTCTAGAGATCATGGCTGATGTTGGAATCAACCTGGTAAGGTACATTGTCTATCTTATGTCTAGAGATCATGGCTGATGTTGGAATAAACTTGGTAAGGTACATTGTCTATCTTATGTCTAGAGATCATGGCTGATGTTGGAATAAACTTGGTAAGGTACGTTGTCTATCTTATGTCTAGAGATCATGTCTGATGTTGGAATCAACCTGGTAAGGTACATTGTCTATCTTATGTCTAGAGATCATGGCAGATGTTGAAATAAACTTGTTAAGGTACATTGTCTATCTTATGTCTAGAGATCATGGCTGATGTTGGAATAAACTTGGTAAGGTACATTGTCTATCTTATGTCTAGAGATAATGGCTGATGTTGGAATAAACTTGGTAAGGTACATTGTCTATCTTATGTCTAGAGATCATGGCTGATGTTGGAATAAACTTGGTAATGTACATTGTCTATCTTATGTCTAGAGATCATGGCTGATGTTGGAATCAACCTGGTAAGGTACATTGTCTATCTTATGTCTAGAGATCATGGCTGATGTTGGAATAAACTTGGTAATGTACATTGTCTATCTTATGTCTAGAGATCATGGCTGATGTTGGAATCAACCTGGTAAGGTACATTGTCTATCTTATGTCTAGAGATCATGGCTGATGTTGAAATCAACCTGGTAAGGTACATTGTCTATCTTATGTCTAGAGATCATGGCTGATGTTGGAATCAACCTGGTAAGGTACATTGTCTATCTTATGTCTAGAGATCATGGCTGATGTTGGAATATACTTGGTAAGGTACATTGTATATCTTATGTCTAGAGATCATGGCTGATGTTGGAATCAACCTGGTAAGGTACATTGTCTATCTTATGTCTAGAGATCATTGCTGATGTTGGAATCAACCTGATAAGGTACATTGTCTATCTTATGTCTAGAGAGCATGGCTGATGTTGGAATAAACTTGGTAAGGTACATTGTCTATCTTATGTCTAGAGATCATGGCTGATGTTGGAATCAACCTGGTAAGGTACATTGTCTATCTTATGTCTAGAGATCATGGCTGATGTTGGAATCAACCTGGTAAGGTACATTGTCTATCTTATGTCTAGAGATCATGGCTGATGTTGGAATCAACCTGGTAAGGTACATTGTCTATCTTATGTCTAGAGATCATGGCTGATGTTGGAATCAAGCTGGTAAGGACATAGTCTATCTTATGTCTGGAGATCATGGCTGATGATGAAATAAACTCGGTAAGGTACATTGTCTATCTTATACCTGGAGATCATGGCTGATGTTGAAATCACTTGGTAAGGTACATTGTCTATCTTATGTCTGGAGTTCACGGCTGATGTTTGAATCAACTTGGTAAGGTACATTATCTATCTTATACCCGGAGATCACGAATAATGTTGGAATCAACTTGATAAGGTAAATTGTCTATCTTATGTCTGGAGTTCACGGCTGATGTTTGAATCAACTTGGTAAGGTACATTTTCTATCTTATACCTGGAGATCACGGTTGATATTGGAATCAACTTGGTAAGGTACATTGTCGATTTTATACCAGGACATCACGGCTGATGTTGGAATCAACTTAGTAATGTACATTGTCTATCTTATACCTGGAGATCACGATTGATGTTGGAAGCAACTTGGTAAGGTAAATTGTTTATCTTATACCTGTAGATCATGGATGAATTGATCGTATAATATGTTCACATGGTGTTAATAACACTAAAATGCAAGTGTTAACATTTATATTTGTTCTAAAGTTGTCAAAATTAAGTTTTATTGACATCATGTTTTTTCTACACTATAATATATATCATATATATTGATTTGACCTTCAGACTATTGGGATTTGGAAATGATCATAATCTATGTAATGAAATAGTTTATGTTTATGTATATGTATTTCGAACAGAAATTAATAAGAAACACACATCTTGTTAAAAACTGAGATTTCAACATGAATAGATGGAAGGAGAGAATAAACTAAAAGTTACGTACGTGTTTGATAAGAGTATGCAATATTCCTGCGAGATACTTGATGGTCCACCAAACTCATAAACAAATA
>JASEVX010000014.1:3945752-4133252 GCA_031761405.1 Serripes groenlandicus
TATAACACGCTGATATGAGCAGTGATCCCGGAAAATCCACCTTTGGGTAATTTTAACACGTGTATATGAGCAGTGTAATTATTACACGTAAGTAGGAGCATTGAACCAGGATAACTTACCTTAGTGTAATTATTACATATGTATAGGAGAATTGATCAAGGACAACCTACCTTAGTGTAAATATAACACGTGTATAGGAGCAGTGATCAAGGATAACTCACATTAGTGTTATTAATACACGTGTATAGGAGGATTGATCCAGGACAACCAACCTTAGTGTAATCAATACACGTGTATATGAGAATTGATCCAGGACAACCCAGCTTAGTGTAATTAATACACGTGTATAGGAGCAGCGATCAAAGACAACCCATATTAGTGTAATTAATACACGTGTATAGGAGCAGTGATTAAAGAAACCTACCTTAGTGTAATTATTAAACATGTATAGGAGCAGTGATCAAGGACAACCTACCTTAGTGTAATTATTAAACATGTATAGGAGCAGTGATCAAGGACAACCTACCTTAGTGTAATTATTAAACATGTATAGGAGCAGTGATCAAGGACAACCTACCTTAGTGTAATTATTAAACATGTATAGGAGCAGTGATCAAGGACAACCTACCTTAGTGTAATTATTAAACATGTATAGGAGCAGTGATCAAGGACAACCTTCCTTAGTGTAATTATTAAACATGTATAAGAGCAGTGATCAAGGACAACCTACCTAAGTGTAATTACTACACATGTATAAGAGCAGTGATCAAGGACAACCTACCTTAGTGTAATTATTAAACATGTATAGGAGCAGTGATCAAGGACAACCTACTTAGTGTAATTATTACACATGTATAGGAGCAGTGATCAAGGACAACCTACCTTAGTGTAATTATTACACATGTAAAGGAGCAGTGATCAAGGACACCCTATCTTAGTGTAATTATTACATGAGTATAGGAGCAGTGATCAAGGACAACTCACTTTAGTGTAAATATAACACGTGTATAGGAGCAGTGATCAAGGACAACCTACCTTAGTGTAATTATTACACATGTATAGGAGCAGTGATCACGGACAACCTACCTTAGTGTAATTATTACACATGTAAAGGAGCAGTGATCAAGGACAACCTATCTTAGTGTAATTATTACATGAGTATAGGAGCAGTGATCAAGGACAACTCACTTTAGTGTAAATATAACACGTGTATAGGAGCAGTGATCAAGGACAACTCACATTAGTATAATTAATACACGTGTATAGGAGGATTTATCCGGGACAACCTACCTTAGTGTAATCATTAAACATGTATAGGGGCAGTGATCCAGGACAACCTACCTTAGTGTAATTATTACACATGTAGGGGGGCAGTGATCCAGGACAACCTACCTTAGTGTAAATATAACACGTGTATAGGAGCAGTGATCAAGGACAACTCACATTAGTGTTATTAATACACGTGTATAGGAGGATTGATCCAGGACAACCAACCTTAGTGTAATCAATACACGTGTATATGAGAAGTGATCCAGGACAACCCAGCTTAGTGTAATTATTTCACGTGTATAGGAGCAGTGATCAAAGAAACCTACCTTAGTGTAATTAATACATATGTATAGGAGCAGCGATCAAAGACAACCCATCTGAGTGTAATTAATACACGTGTATAGGAGAAGTGATCGAAGACAACCTACCTTAGTGTTAATCAAGATTAACCTACCTTAGTGTAATTATATCACGTGTATAGGGGCAGTGATGAATAAAAACCCATCTTAGCGTAATTATTACACGTGTATAGGAGCAGTGACCCATGACAGCCCACCTTAGTGTAATAAATACACGTGTATAGGAGAAGTGATCCAGGACAACCTTCCATAGTGTAATTATTACACGTGTATAGGAGCAGCGATCAAAGACAACCTACCTTAGTGTAATAAATACACGTGTATAGGAGAAGTGATCCAGGACAACCCTTCTCAGTGTAATTAATACACGTGTATAGGAGCAGCGATCAAAGACAACCTACCTTAGTGTAATTAATACACGTGTATAGGAGCAGCGATCAAAGACAACCTACCTTAGTGTAATTAATACACGTGTATAGGAGCAGCGATCAAAGACAACCTACCTCAGTGTAATTAATACACGTGTATAGGAGCAGCGATCAAAGACAACCTACCTTAGTGTAATTAATACACGTGTATAGGAGAAGTGATCCAGGAGAAGTGATCCAGGACAACCCATCTTAGTGTTATTATTACACGTGTACAGGAGCAGTGATCGAAGACAACCTACCTTAGTGTTATTATTACACGTGTACAGGAGCAGTGATGAATGAAAACCCACTTTAGTGTAATTAATACACGTGTATAGGAGAAGTGATCCAGGACAACAATTACACGTGTATATGAGCAGTGATCAAGGATAACCTACCTTAGTGTAATTATAACACGAGTATAGGGGCAGTGATGTATGAAAACCCATCTTAGCGTAATTATTACCCGTGTATAGGAGTAGTGACCCAGGACAACCCACCTTAGTGTAATTATTACACGTTTATATGAGCAGTGATCGAGGACAACCCACCTTAGTGTAATTATTACACGTGTATAGTAGCATTGATCAATGACAACCCCCATGAGTGTAATTATTACACGTGTATATGAGCAGTGATCTAGGACAACCCGCCTTAGTGTAATTATTACACGTGTATAGTAGCATTGATCAATGACAACCCACATGAGTGTAATTATTACACGTGTATATGAGCAGTGATCGAGGACAACCTACCTTAGTGTAATTTTGACACGTGTATAGGAGCAGTGATACAGGACAACCCACCTTATTGTAATTATTACACGTGTATAGGAGCAATACTCCAGGACAACCCACATTAGTGTAATATTACACGTGTATAGGAGCAGTGATCACGGACAACCCATCTTTGTTTTATTATTACTCTTGTCTAAGAAAAGTGATCTAAGACAACTCATCTTAGTGTAATTATTACACGTGTATAAGGAAAGTGATCCAGGACCCACCTTAGTGTATATGTTACACGTGTATAAGAAGCATCTGGTCAGTTCTTTCATACAAGAAGATTTTGAAAATTTAATATACACATGTTTTTAAAAGATCAGACACATTTGAACAATCTTGGTAGATTTGATACAAGGTCATCCCAGGAAACTTTGTGCCAATTAATTTTCGAATCTAGCAAGTACTTTTTGACAAGAAGATTTTTAAAGTTGTGACACTTTTACACTCTTTCTGGTGCCGCCCATGTGAACTAAAAACCCAAACAGCCATTAAGGAAGAGCTGTCAATTAAAAAAAAAAGATTCTGACGATCGTCTGGACGACTGGGCGATTGGATAATAGGACGACAAATATCTGGCCATCGCAATAGCTCTTCACTTTGTGCTCAGGTGAGCTAATACATTTAGAGATATTTGTATATACCGTTCATAATCAGTAACAGTGTAGCGACCTCGTTGTAGCACCTTTGAAAGATAAAACATTAAGTGTCGTGATATAGTCAGGGTAAACTACTTGTATTATCTACGTCGAGGGTTTTAGCGTCAGATAAAGCTCTTAGAATATGAAGTACACAGACTATCTACGTCGAGGGTTTTAGCGTCAGATATAACTCTTAGAATATCAAGTACACAGACTATCTACGTCGAGGGTTTTAGCGTCAGATATAACTCTTAGAATATCAAGTACACAGACTATCTACGTCGAGGGTTTTAGCGTCAGATATAAATCTTAGAATATGAAGTACACAGACTATCTACGTCGAGGGTTTTAGCGTCAGATATAACTCTTAGAATATGAAGTACATAGACTATCTACGTCGAGGGTTTTAGCGTCAGATATAACTCTTAGAATATGAAGTACACAGACTATCTACGTCGAGGGTACAGACTATCTACGTCGAGAGTTTTAGCGTCAGATAAAACTATTAGAATATGGAAGTACACAGACTATCTGCGTCGAGGGATTTAGCGTCAGATATAACTCTTAAATATGAAGTACATAGATTATTTACAGCTCCTGTTAATGGACCGATTGTGTTGTGATTTATACGAACTATACGAACATCATGTCTAGCGAAAGTGAATTCCGTTCCGAAAATGCATTTTATGGATGATTATAATTCTGAAAAAACAATTAATGTTGTTTACATCATTACCTGTCGCAATGTATCTACATAGCCAGCCCGACCTTGTTAACCCGAATAATACCGAAAGTAGCTAACGTGAAATCCTCCTTAAACATGTTATACTTGTTAATTCTTTCTTTACCAGTCCAAAAGCAGTTCCTCCTTGTCAATATCGCAAGCGTTCATTAAATTATATGAAAGTCGATCAAGCTAAAGCAATGCCTTTTTCCACTAATTCTCATTTTATGAGAAGATAAATATGAAAACTACGTTGTGCCTTTCTTATATTGTTAGGTAAAATATAATTAAGAGAGCAAAGAAAACGATTTCTTTACCAATAAATTTAAACCATAGTCTGAGTTAACATTAGGGTTTTTCAAATTATGTTATCAGTGTATGCCATTTACCCGAGGTAGATGGGCATTGTAGGTGTTTCTCAATGTTGATACAAATATATGCACCCCTGATTCCGAGTGATACAACTGTTCTCTGTATATGTTCATATACAGTTCATACACAGTTTATATACAGTTCATATACAGTTCGCATAACGTTCATATACAGCTCATATACAGATCATTTGCAGTTCATATACAGTTCATATACAGACCATATGCAGTTCATATACCGTTCATAAACAGTTCATATATAGTTCATATGCAGTTCATATACAGTTCATATACAGTTCATATACAGTTCATATACAGTTCGCATAAAGTTCATATAAAATACATATACCGTTCTTATATAGTTCATATACAGTTCATATACAGTTCATATTCAGTTCATATAATTTGAATAACTCCTGTCGACCAATAAAACACAAAACATGTTATGTCGGTCGAAGGAACTGCATCGTTTTTCCGTTAACTTAGTAAAATGGAATTTGCATGACAAATAAAAAGTAAAAATGATAAAACTTACACGTCTATAAACGCTTGTTCTTCCTTAACCGTCGAAATGGTTCTGATTATTGCGAGTAGATCCCTTAACCCTGAGAGTAAACAGAATAAAGCAGCCCGACCCACCTCATACAACAGAAATCGTGTATTTCATGAGTGTTGTCTATTATTACTAAGGTAACATAAATGTATTGTCTTGCGGAATCATATGTTTCGCCTATGAAAGCAAATCATTTCATTTGTATACATGACAAAGTATCAATTATAATTCACAGTGTGTGTGCCTGTTCAGTTTAGGGAGATTATTTTAATCAGTGTTTGTGTATTTAGAGATAACTATTTACCTTGTTATTTTCCCTGTAATTTAAACTGTCGCGTGACGATTACATAAAAAGTGGGTTAACTTTATATCTATGTAACCTGACCCTGGTGTGTGTTCATCATGGTACAGGTCGATTTACATGAACGATACTGTACAGCAACGAAGATGGCCTCAGGTTAGCACACTGTCAACATACTCGGGTAAACCCACTTTCAACCAACTCGGGTAAACCCACTGTCAACCAACTCGGGTAAACTCACTGTTAACCTACTCGGGTAAACTCACTGTTAACCTACTCGGGTAAACCCACTGTCAACCTACTCGGGTAAACTCACTGTTAACCTACTCGGGTAAACCCACTGTCAACCTACTCGGGTAAACTCACTGTTAACCTACTCGGGTAAACTCACTGTCAACCAACACGGGTAAACTCACTGTTAACCTACTCGTGTAAACCCACTGTCAACTTACTCGGGTTAGCACACTGTCAACCTACTCTGGTAAACCCACTGTTAACCTACTCGGGTAAACCCACTGTCAACCTACTCGGGTTAGCATACTGTCAACCTACTCGGGTAAGCCCACTGTCAACCTACTCTGGTTCACTCACTGTCAACCAACTCGGGTTCACTCACTGTCAACCTACTCGGGTGAACGCACTGTCAACCTACTCGGGTAAAACCCACTGTTAACCCAGTGTCAACCTACTCGGGTTCTCTCACTGTCAACCTACTCGGGTTCACTCACTGTCAACAGACTCGGGTAAACCCAATGTCAACCTACTCGGGTAAACCCACTGTCAACCTACTCGGATAAACTCACTGTTAACCTACTCGGGTTCACTCATTGTTAACCTACTCGGGTTCACTCATTGTTAACCTACTCGGGTAAACCCACTTTCAACCTACTCGGGTAAAACCCACTTTCAACCTACTCGGGTAAAACCCACTGAGTACCTACTCGGGTAAACCCACTTTCAACCTACTCGGGTAAACCCCACTTTCAACCTACTCGGGTAAAACCCACTGACTACCTATTCGGGTAAACCCACTGTCAACCTACTCGGGTAAAACCCACTGACTACCTACTCGGGTAAACCCACTTTCAACCTACTCGGGTAAAACCCACTGTCAACCTACTCGGGTAAACCCACTGTCAACCTACTCGGGTAAACCCACTGACTACCTACTCGGGTAAACCCACTGTCAACCTACTCGGGTAAATCCACTGACTACCTACTCGGGTAAACCCACTGTCAACCTACTCGGGTAAACTCACTGACTACATACTCGGGAAAACCCACTGTCAACCTACTCGGGTAAACACACTGTCAACCTACTCGGGTAAACTCACTGACTACATACTTGGATAAACCAACTGTCAACATACTCGGGTAAATCCACCTTCAACCTACTTGGGTTAGCACACTGTCAATCTACTCGGGTAAACCCACGTTCAACCTACACGGGTTCACGCACTGTCAACCTACTCGGGTTCACTCACTTTCAACCTACACGGGTTCATTCACTGTCAACCTACTCGGGTAAACCCACTTTCAACCTTCGAGTAAACCTACTTTCAATCTATTCGAGTTAGTACACTGTCAACCTACTAGGGTAAACTCATTGTTAACCTACTCGAGTTAGTGCATTGCCAACCTACTCGTGTTAGCATACTGTCAAGCTACTCGGGTAAATCCTCTGTCAACCAACTCGGGTTCACTCACTGTCAACCTACTCGGGTTCACTCACTGTCATCCTACTCGGGTAAACTCATTGACTACCTACTCGGGTAAACCCACTGTCAACCTACTCGGGAAAACTCACCTTCAACCTACTTGGGTTAGCACACTGTCAACCTACTCGGGTAAACCCAATTTAAACCTACTCGGGTTCACGCACTGTCAACCTACTCGGGTTCACTCACTTTCAACCTACAAGGGTTCATTCACTGTCAACCTACTCGGGTAAACCCACTTTCAACCTACTCGGGTAAAACCACTTTCAACCTACAAAGGTAAACCTACTGTCAACCTATTCGAGTAAGCACACTGTCAACCTACTAGGGTAAACCCACTTTCAACCTACTCGGGTAAACCCACTGTCAACCTACTCGGGTAAAACCCACTGTTAACCCACTGACAACCTACTCGGGTTCTCTCACTGTCAACCTACTCGGGTTCATTCACTGTCAACCTACTCGGGTAAACCCACTGTCAACCTACTCGGGTAAACCCATTGTCAACCTACTCGGGTAAACTCACTGTTAACCTACTCGGGTTCACTCATTGTTAACTTACTCGGGTAAACTCATTGTCAACCTACTCGGGTACACCCACTTTCAACCTACTCGGGTAAAACCCACTGACTACCTACTCGGGTAAACCCACTGTCAACCTACTCGGGTAAACCCACTGACTACCTATTCGGGTAAACCCACTGTCAACCTACTCGGGTAAACCCACTGACTACCTACTCGGGTAGACCCACTTTCAACCTACTCGGGTAAACCGACTGTCAACCTACTCGGGTAAACTCACTGACTACCTACTCGGGTAAACCGACTGTCAACCTACTCGGGTAAACTCACTGACTACCTACTCGGGTAAACTCACTGTCAACCAACTCGGGTTCACTCACTGTCAACCTACTCGGGTAAACTCACTGACTACGTACTCGGGTAAACCCACTGTCAACCTACTCGGGTAAACTCACCTTCAACCTACTTGGGTTAGCACACTGTCAACCTACTCGGGTAAACCCAATTTCAACCTACTCGGGTTCACGCACTGTCAACCTACTCGGGTTCACTCACTTTCAACCTACAAGGGTTCATTCACTGTCAACCTACTCGGGTAAACCGACTTTCAACCTACAAGGGTAAACCTACTGTCAACCTACACGGGTTCACGCACTGTCAACCTACTCGGGTTCACTCACTTTCAACCTACACGGGTTCATTCACTGTCAACCTACTCGGGTAAAACCACTTTCAACCTACAAGGGTAAACCTACTGTCAACCTTTTAGAGTTAGCACACTGTCAACCTACTCGGGTAAACTCATTGTTAACCTACTCGAGTTAGTGCATTGTCAACCTACTCGGGTTAGCACTATGTCAATCAACTCAGGTAAACTCACTGTCAACCTACTCGGGTAAACTCACCTTCAACCTACTTGGGTTAGCACACTGTCAACCTACTCGGGTAAACCCAATTTCAACCTACTCGGGTTCAGGCACTGTCAACCTACTCGGGGTCACTCACGTTCAACCTACAAGGGTTCATTCACTGTCAACCTACTCGGGTAAAACCCACTTTCAACCTACAAGGGTAAACCTACTGTCAACCTACACGGGTTCACGCACTGTCAACCTACTCGGGTTCACTCACTTTCAACCTACACGGGTTCATTCACTATCAACCTACTCGGGTAAAACCACTTTCAACCTACAAGGGTAAACCTACTGTCAACCTTTTAGAGTTAGCACACTGTCAACCTACTCCGGTAAACCCACTTTCAACCTACTCGGGTAAACCTACTGTCAATCTATTCGAGTTAGCACATTGTCAACCTACTCGGGTAAACTCATTGTTAACCTACTCGAGTTAGTGCATTGTCAACCTACTAGGGTTAGCACTATGTCAATCAACTCGGGTAAACCCACTGTCAACCTACTTGGGTTAGGACACTGTCAACCTACTTGGGTAAACCCACTGTCAACCTACTTGGGTTAGCACACTGTCAACCTACTCGGGTTCACTTACTGTCAACCTACTCGGGTTCACTTACTGTCAACCTACTCGGGTTAGCACACTGTCAACCTACTCGGGTTTGCACCCTGTCAACCTACTCGGGTTAGCACACTTTCAACCAACTCGGGTAAACACAGACTTAACCTACTCGGGTTAGCACACTGTCAACCAACTCGAGTAAACACACTGTTAACCTACTCGGGTTAACCCATTTAAACCAACTCGGGTAAACTCACTGTCAACCTACTAGAGAGGGGAGGGAAATCTACATCACTAAGGTGAACGTTTTTGAACAAAATGTCCTCATACCGGATGATATGTTGAGTTTTTTGCAGTTTCTGAGTAATAAACATAGATAAAATAACTAAAGGATTTTACCTTGGAATAAAATCTGTAAATTAATTGCATGAATACACATCTTGCGGAAATCGGCTGCCTGATTATTCTCTTTGGATAGAGTTGGCAATTGTTGTTGTCACAGTAAGAGACACTCCTCCAAAGTTTGATGGTTCCTGACAAAAGTTCACCTTTTGTGTGGTACAGGTTAAGATACTGGTACATGTGGTACATGCGTATATCGGAAATATTATGTTGTAGTAGCGATATCGGGGTTGGTATTATTCTACGACGGACGAGGAAAATTGATATCTCGCGAGACCGAATCCGTTGTGTTTTAACTGTGCTAGTATATATTAAAGTATGTTTGCACAAATGTGAGGATCAGGGTAATGTTATAGATTAATAACTCTTGAATACGCAATTTGACCGTTTCAAAAGATAATACTTGTTGTATATGTATGGTCATAGATATTCGCTGTTCACCCTTTCTCGCATACAACAAATCTGCAGCAGACGACTTTGAAAACATTTAGCCAGAAAAATAGAAAATCTGTATAAATGAAGGTATAATTTCTGAAAAAGGTTTTGAGCAGTTTTTGAAGGGTAAATGTATACCCAAATTGTAATCTGTACTATCAACACACGGGCAGATAAAAGCACCCTTCGCAAAACGAGTTCGTAAATACTGTGATTTTATAATTAGAGTTTCTTTCTAAATATTAATGGTATTTGTATTATAGATGGAAAATAAAAAACAGTAGATGGTTTCTGTGTTTAGGGAAGATGGGTGCGTAATCCGCTTAATTCGCTCTCAACCGTCCGCCCCGTTAAAGTTTGAGTCTTTTAGTGACAATGCCAATATCGATCAATTTCGCAGATAAAGTAGATTACGGTGAAGCAGTTTCATTCGGACTCGGTATTGTTTGTCGTTTAGTTATCAACATAATCCGAAACTCTTATTACATGAACACTCGGGTCGTCCTATTTTGAAAATTGAAGAGTCTCTTTTAAGTAAATATGCGCTCTTGAAATTGAAAGATGTACATATATATTGTTGATTCAGTGTACATTCATGCTAGAACAGGTCACTAGAGCTCAAAATTGTATTTGAAACCAAATGTATGTCGAGGTTTTTAGCCGCTTTTAACATCTTAGTTCATATAGTGGTAAACATGAAAGAGGATATTGGTCCGACACCTTATTTTTACAGCGAGAGAATACAATATTAAAGGTTATGACACCAATAACACCCACACCTGCTGAAGCTCAAGAGTTCCATTAGTTCCTCTTACAGTTGAAGCAGAAATAAGACTGTGCCTGTCATTCTTGTAGAGCTTACAACACGTCACAGGGCCCTGCCTGTTGTTCTTGTTGAGCCTCCCCAGCCACAGGGACAGACTGTGCCTGTTTTTCTTGTTCAGACTTTCAAAAGCAAAAGGGACAAACTGTGCCTATTATTCTTGTTGAGACTCCCCCAGCAACAGGTAAAGAATGTGCCTGTCACTCTTGGTTAGCCTCCCCAAGTAACAGGGACAGATTGTGCCTGTTGTTCTTGTTGAGCCTCCCGTAGCCACAGGGACAGACTGTGCCTGTCATTCTTGTTGAGCCTTCCCCACACACAGGGACAGACTGTGCCTGTTGTTCTTGTTGAGCCTCCCGAAGCCACAGGGACAGACTGTGCATGTTGTTCTTGTTGAGCCTCCCGAAGCCACAGGGACAGACTGTGTCTGTCATTCTTGTTGAGCCTCCCCGAGCCACAGGGACAGACTGTGCCTGTTGTTCTTGTTGAGTCTCCCCTAGCCACAGGGACAGACTGTGCTATGTTCTTGTTGAGCCTCCCCTAGCCACAGGGACAGACTGTGCCTGTTGTTCTTGTTGAGCCTCCCGAAGCCACAGGGACGGACTGTGTCTGTCATTCTTGTTGAGCTTCTCCGAGCCACAGGGACAGACTGTGCCTGTTATTCTTGTTGAGCCTCCCCTAGCCACAGGGTAAGACTGTGCCTTTTGTTCTTTTTGAACCTCCATCACCCACAGGGACGGACTGTGCCTGTTTTTCTTGTTGAGCCTCCCCCATCCACAGGGACAGAATGTGCCTGTTTTTCTTTTTGATCCTCCCGTAGCCACAGGGACAGACTGTGCCTGTTGTTCTTGTTGAGCCTCCCCCACCCTCAAGGACAGAATGTGCCTGTATTTCTTTCTGAGCCTCCCCCACCCACAGGGACAGACTGTGCCCGTTTTTCTTGTTGAGCCTCCCCACCCACAGGGATAGACTGTGCCTGTTTTTCTGTTTGATCCTCCCGTAGCCACAGGGACAGACTGTGCCTGTTTTTCTTGTTGAGTCTCCCCCATCCACAGGGACAGACTGTGCCTGTTTTTCTTCTTGAGCCTACCCCACCCACAGGAACAGACAGTGCCTGTTTTTCTTGTTGAGCCTCCCCACCCACAGGGACATACAGTGCTTGTTTTTCTTTTTGATCCTCCCGTAGCCACAGGGACATATAGTGCCTGTTTTTCTTGTTGATCCTCCCGTAGCCACAGGGACAGACTGTGCCTGTTTTTTTTATTGAGCCTTCCCACGCAACAGGGACATACTGTGTCTGACATTATTGTTGAGCCTTCCCAAGTCATAGGGACAGACTGTGGCTGTTGTTCTTGTTCAGACTTCCATAAGCCACAGGGACAGTTTGAAACAGGAAGGTGTGGACTCAAATGCCAGCGCTCATTTTCTCCCAGTTACTGTTAACAGTAAGTTAATGTTTATTCGAGCACATGCTGCATGGAATCTAAGACAGGATAATACGATTTCGATTGATTCGTGTAACTTCTTTGTACATACATTAGTTCATAATCGAAATAGTGGACTTTTCACTTAGATTTAAAAAGGGATCATGGAATTGAATGAGAGCAGGTTTATTTACCGCTTAACAATGCATTCATTGAACTGGCATGTTCAAACAATATACAATGAGAAAATTTATAGTAATATACAGTTTACATGGATGAGAAAAATTAATTTCATTGTGAAAGATAAGTCCAGTCGAATGGTATCACCTGAGCTAATGATGTGAAATAATATCGCGTATATTTTGTCAGCGCTCACATTAAAAACAATAGTACAGCGTCGTGAAACTGCAATAATTGATTGATTGATTGATTGTAATGGTGATTTATACCGCTTTTCAACATTTTTTCAGTTATATCACGGCGTTTGCTGTTACCAGTTCTACTGGTCCATTAATCCTGACACCAGCAAGTCAGTCATTATGCTAATTTCGCAATTCTGAGGTCAGTCATTACTACAATTTTTAAGTATTTTGTCTGACCCGGCCGGAGATCGAACGCGCGACTTCTCGCACATGTGGCGGTGATACTGCAGTAAACACAGCTAATTTAACAAGATATAACATCAATTGATATAGATCGTATATGTAATATGATTTTCATGATTTAAATTTCCCTCTTCATGTAAATTGTTGTCCTTATTAAGAATCATTTTGTTTAAGCATCTTGTAATTACAGAGCATGAGGATTTTACGATATTGCAATTTTCTAATTCTTTAATGTTATCTTTTGTTCAACTCCCGTAGTTAAATTGCTGACCTTTTCCTCAAAATTAAGGTTCAATGACACTACCTGAATTTTGAATAACTTCGTCTCTAAATATTTATGATTAGCTTCAAATATCATATCAAAAATCATAAAATATTCATCGATTTCTTTTTAAAAATTGACGTTCGAAACAAAATTATCTATAAAATGTAATGTGAGTAACGTCGACGATTGATCAAGTTACTAGTAATAGTCTATGTTGTGTATGGGATTTATCAAGTTACTAGTAATAGTCTATGTTGTATATGGGATTTATCAAGTTACTAGTAATAGTCTATGTTGTATATGGGATTTATCAAGTTACTAGTAATAGTCTATGTTGTATATGGGATTTATCAAGTTACTAGTAATAGTCTATGTTGTGTATTGGATTTATCAAGTTACTAGTAATAGTCTATGTTGTGTATGGGATTTATCAAGTTACTAGTAATAGTCTATGTTGTATATGGGAATAATCAAGTTACTAGTAATAGTCTATGTTGTATATGGGAATAATCAAGTTACTAGTAATAGTCTATGTTGTATATGGGAATAATCAAGTTACTAGTAATAGTCTATGTTGTGTATGGGAATAAACAAGTTACTAGTAATAGTCTATGTTGTGTATGGGAATAATCAAGTTACTAGAAATAGTCTATGTTGTATATGGGAATAATCAAGTTACTAGTAATAGTCTATGTTGTATATGGGAATAATCAAGTTACTAGTAATAGTCTATGTTGTATATGGGAATAATCAAGTTACTAGTAATAGTCTATGTTGTGTATGGGAATAAACAAGTTACTAGTAATAGTCTATGTTGTGTATGGGAATAATCAAGTTACTAGTAATAGTCTATGTTGTATATGGGAATAATCAAGTTACTAGTAATAGTCTATGTTGTATATGGGAATAATCAAGTTACTAGTAATAGTCTATGTTGTATATGGGAATAATCAAGTTACTAGTAATAGTCTATGTTGTATATGGGAATAATCAAGTTACTAGTAATAGTCTATGTTGTGTATGGGAATAAACAAGTTACTAGTAATAGTCTATGTTGTGTATGGGAATAATCAAGTTACTAGTAATCGTCTATGTTGTGTATGGGAATAAATAAGTTACTAGTAATAGTCTATGTTGTATATGGGAATAATCAAATTACTAGTAATAGTCTATGTTGTGTATGGGAATAATCAAGTTACTAGTAATAGTCTATGTTGTGTATGGGAATAATCAAGTTACTAGTAATAGTCTATGTTGTGTATGGGAATAAATAAGTTACTAGTAATAGTCTATGTTGTGTATGGGAATAATCAAGTTACTAGTAATAGTCTATGTTGTGTATGGGAATAATCAAGTTACTAGTAATAGTCTATGTTGTGTATGGGAATAATCAAATTACTAGTAATAGTCTATGTTGTGTATGGGAATAAACAAGTTACTAGTAATAGTCTATGTTGTATATGGGAATAATCAAATTACTAGTAATAGTCTATGTTGTGTATGGGAATAATCAAGTTATTAGTAATAGTCTATGTTGTGTATGGGAATAATCAAGTTATTAGTAATAGTCTATGTTGTGTATGGGAATAATCAAGTTACTAGTAATAGTCTATGTTGTGTATGGGAATAAACAAGTTACTAGTAATAGTCTATGTTGTGTATGGGAATAAACAAGTTACTATTACTAGTCAATGTTGTATATGGGATTGATCAAGTTACTATTACTAGTCAATGTTGTATATGGGATTAAACAAGTTACTATTACTAATCAATGTTGTATGGGGATTAAACAAGTTACTATTACTAGTCAATGTTGTGTATGGGATTAAACAAGTTACTATTACTAGTCAATGTTGTATATGGGATTAAACAAGTTACTATTACTAGTCAATGTTGTATATGGGATTAAACAAGTTACTATTACTAGTCAATGTTGTATGGGGATTAAACAAGTTACTATTACTAGTCAATGTCGTATGGGGATTAAACAAGTTACTATTAATATTCAATGTCGTATGTGGGATTGATCAAGTTACTATTATTAGTCAATGTTGTATATGGGATTGATCAAATTACTATACAAGTAAATGTCGTATATGGGATTGATCAAATTACTATACAAGTAAATGTTGTATATGGGATTGATCAAATTACTATACAAGTAAATGTTGTATATGGGATTGATCAAATTACTATACAAGTAAATGTTGTATATGGGATTGATCAAGCTACTATTAATAATCAATGTTGTATATGGGATTGATCAAGTTACTATTAATAGTCAATGTCAGATGTGGGATAAATCAAGTTACTATTACTAGTCAATGTTGTATATGGGATTGATAAAGTTACTAATACTAGTCAATGTTGTATATGGGATTGATCAAGTTAATATTAATAGTCAATGTCGTATATGGGTTTAATTAAGTTACTATTACTAGTCAATGTTATATATGGGATTGGTTAATTTACTATTACTAGTTAATGTTATATATGGGATTGATCAAGTTACTATTACTAGTCAATGTTGTCTGCTATTTGACTGTCAACTAGTCATTTTCGTCCAAATCATTGCAGGCCTGAGCTGAAAAGTTGTACGGCTCCGTTTGTAAATATATTATAGTTTCTATTTTCAGTTTAAACTACGATCACTATACCAATACATGATAACAGTTGGCTACGCATCTTATAGTGGGTCGTGCAAGCACTCCTTACACTCAATTTAACGTATGAGTCAGCTTTGAATGCATTTTTGGAACATAAATGTTTGCGTTATGGATGTCGAATTAAGATTTAACACAAAACAGACACAGACAATGGGGCCTGTCTTCAATCCACAATAAGTGGATAGTATTTTTAATATATATAGACTGAATCCGTTACAATATAATATTACTATATCTGAATATACCGATAAGAAGGGGACATTCTTTTTACATTTTGGCCGCGATTCATTCGAATTTATAGATATCATTTGATTCGACGTTTAAAATATCACGGGAGCTACTTTTACACACACATATTAGAGGGAAATTGTTGTGTAGGGAGCATATATAAGTTGAACATTCATACAGGGTGGCTATCTACATTCCATTAGACTACTATATATAACTAAATACTGTTAACTAACTTTAATGACTAGCATATAACAAATTACTATGACCAGTGACGAGCATGTATTATACATGTCATGTATACAGTAGTACTAAAAGGGTGTGTCTTATCAGGCATGGGTATCATATTACCGTCTGATTGGCAACGGGTATAAAATACACAACAGAAATCGCATTTACTGTTATGTCCTTACAACGATAATGAGACAAATACATATGGTCAACATGTTTTCCAATGAATTCATGAAATTGCATATAACGTCATCCAAATACAAGTCTGTACTGATTTTATCAGGATATATGTACTGGAAAGACGGGTCAAAACACAGGAAACTGGCTCTTGAAATGTAAATATAGCTTAAGCAAACAAATGTAAAAATAGCTAAAAGAAAACAAAGTTTTGCTAACATATCAATCAGAGGCTATTCAACGTTATAAAAGACACTTTTAACTTTCACCAAAATCAGTAGTGTTTAATGGGAAGCAACTTCAGTCTTGCGTATTCTTTTGTAATTGTGTGCCCGACAAGCCGATTAGAATTATTTCCCTTTTATCATTTACAGCAGGTTAAAAAGAGAGAAGCTACCAATTAGGACTGTACATACGTATATCAGGCAAACTTCGCTCGTCCCTGGCGGCTATATTTTCCGACCAATGAAGAGTAATCTTTGTAGATGGTCATCCATGGAAAATCTCCCTTTTTATATTTTGAATTCGGCGTTGCACAGAAGGAAACCAAAAAGCAGAAGTGCACGAACGAAGGGAACTTGTTGTGTAGGGAGCATATAATAAATAAAACATTCAAAAAGGGTGCCTATCTTCATTCCATGAGACTACGGTATATATAGAGAATATTATGTCCCTGACGTAAGATATGAACTTTATCTGACGAGGTTGGGAGAATTGATAATTGGCTAGCCTTTGGCGAGACAATTATCCTTTCTCACAGCCGAGTCTGATAAAGTTTATGTCGAAAGTCAGAGACGTAATATTCTATTTATCTTGCATGTAAAATTCTGTTTTCAGGTGAATCTACACTGATTCTCACTAGTTTTAAGAAATAGCATTCACAATAACAAAAGCCCATTCATGAATTACGTCACCTAACATAGAATGACGTCACGCGCTTGCACAAATACGCGCCGAATTACATTGTGTACACACGTCATACGGAAGCTAAAGAGTTCCGACTGAAACAGAAAATCCACAGGAGTCGAAACGTGTCTGTCCCGTTTAGCCGGCGCGGCATGCTTAGGATGATCTAAGTCGATACTTTTCGCAGTCAAAACAGTTTTCGGAGGAACGGCTGATTTATATTTCAGAAAAGTAGTTCCAGCGATTACGTCATTTCTAAAGATAAGTAGACTGATAAAGATACAAGTTTATCATACCAGTAGACATGTAAACAAAAGGGTTATCATACCAGTGTTATACGTCACGTAATCTGCTCATTGCATGATAAAACTAGATACTGTTTACTAACTGTAATGACAAGCATATAACAATTAACTATGACCAGTGGCGAGAAATGTATTATACATGTCATGTAGGCGGGGCCTGTGTATGCAGTAGTACTCAGAGGGTGTGGCTTATCAGGCATTAGTACCATATTACTGACTGATTGACAACAGGTATCACATACAAAACAGAAATCGCATTTACTGCTATGTGTATAAAACGACAATGAGACCAGGGATCAGAAAATCCACAGGAGTCGAAACGTGTCTGTCCCGTTTAGCCGGCGCGGCATGCTTAGGATGATCTAAGTCGATACTTTTCGCAGTCAAAACAGTTTTCGGAGGAACGGCTGATTTATATTTCAGAAAAGTAGTTCCAGCGATTACGTCATTTCTAAAGATAAGTAGACTGATAAAGATACAAGTTTATCATACCAGTAGACATGTAAACAAAAGGGTTATCATACCAGTGTTATACGTCACGTAATCTGCTCATTGCATGATAAAACTAGATACTGTTTACTAACTGTAATGACAAGCATATAACAATTAACTATGACCAGTGGCGAGAAATGTATTATACATGTCATGTAGGCGGGGCCTGTGTATGCAGTAGTACTCAGAGGGTGTGGCTTATCAGGCATTAGTACCATATTACTGACTGATTGACAACAGGTATCACATACAAAACAGAAATCGCATTTACTGCTATGTGTATAAAACGACAATGAGACCAGGGATCAGAGAACGTACTGGCAAACACAAATGGTCAATATTTTTCCTATGTATTCATGAAATTGCGTATACATGTAACGTCATCCAAATGCAAGTCTAACCGGATTTTGTCAGGATATATGTACCGGAAGGACTTGTAATAAATACAGGAAACTACCTGATATCATTTATGTTATTGAATGGAAGCAATGCATTTTCAAAAGGCGCACATTATAGCGTTTTTGGCTATGGCTCTTTACCAACAAATAAAAATCACAGAGACCTATATTATATTAAAAGTTCATTCATTAAACAACCCAAAATGCACCAAAGACTTACATGTTCACCTTCCTTTTTTTGTATAACTTTGACGTCAAATGAAAGGCCATTCTTATCCTGCAGATAATTATACTTTCAATTTCAAGATACCTGTTGTTTTCAAAAAATGGCTCTTGAAATGTAACCATAGCTAAAAGTAAACAAAGTTTTACTTACAAATCAATCAGAAGTATTCACTGTTTTAAAAGACACTACGTAGTATTCTGTAATTGTGTGCGCGACAGGCCGATTAGAGTTATTTCCCTTTTATCATTTACAGCAGTTTAAAAAGAGAGAAGCTACCAATTAGGACTGTATGGATATAAGACTTTGCGTGCCCAGACCAATGAATATTAATCTTTGTATATGGTCATCCATGGAAGATCTCCCTAATTTCACTTTGAAATCGGCGTTGCACAGAAAGAAAACAAACAGCAGAGGTGCACTACCGATTGGAAATTGTTGTGTATGGAGCATATAATAAATAAGACATTCATGCAGGGTGGCTAGCTTCATTCCATGAGACTACGGTATATAACTAAATACTGTTTACTAACTGTAATGACAAGTATATGACAACCAACTTTGACAATTGGCGAGCATGTATTATATATGTCATGTAGGCGGGGCCTGTGTATGCAGTAGTACTCAAAGGGTGTGGCCTATTAGGCATTAGTATCATATTACCGAATGATTGGCTACAAGTATCAAAAACACAACACAAATCAAATTCACTGCGATAAGTGTTTAGAAAACGTACGGGCAAATACAAATGGCCAACATTTGTCCTATGTATACATTGAATTGCATATAACGTCATCCAAATGCAATTCAGGACTGGTTTTTTTTCAGAATACATGTACCGGTAAAACTGGTAAAAAAACACAGGAAACTGGCTCTTGAAATGTAAATGTAGCTAAAAGCAAAACACTGTTAGCTTACAATTCAATCAGAGGTTTATTCAACGTTATAAAAGACACTTTTAACTTTCATCAAAAATCATTTGGTTTCAATGGGAAACAACTGTAGTCCTATGTATCAATTTGTAATTGTGTGCCCGTCAAGCCGATTCTAATTATTTCCCTTTAACAATAAACAGCAGTTTAAAAAGATAGAAGCTACCAATTAGGTCTGTATGGATAGAAAGGAAACTTTGCACACCCCTGGAGGCTATATTATTCGACCAATGAAGATTAATATTTGTAGATGGTCAGAAATAATGTGGAACCAGTAAGGCACTGCCTCTCGTTTTCCGATCACAATACAATACCAAATCACGCACAATTTGTGCATATAGCTTCAGGAAATAATCATCTGAATTTGACAGTTCTATTGTGACATTCATCATATCCCCATTTAATTCTAGAACTATTGTTTAAATTACTTGTGATAAATTATATGTTTTAAAAGTGTCAAGGATTTTTATAAGTTACACTTCATTATAATCACGAAGCCATACTTTAAAAACAAACAAAGCTTTATATATGTTTCATGAAAGTATTCACAACGTTTGTATAATCAAAGTACTGAAAGTACTAAAGGTAAAATTGTGATTGGTTAAGAAGAGATGCAGAAGTGCATATATAAATATGTATCTAAAAGAAAACCCCACCATGACAGACAAGTAATAATGCATCAGGCTAGAATGAAATATTTCCAGGATCATAAAGGCTTGTTGGTCTTGTGAAAATGGATTGACCCCAACTCCGAATTTATCATTCGGTTCACATAATATCTTTTTAATTATCACATTACCCTATAGCTCTACGGAAATCATACCAGGAACATTCATGACAGTACAGTGTCTTCCTAATTATTAACTGTACTGAACCAACGTTTGCATTCAGAGTATGCAAACTGTTAATACAATATATTATTATGTTCAATGACAACCGTAAACTTCGAAGTGTAATCTACCAAAATAACTGTGTTTTGAATGACTTTCTTTTTTTGGACAGAAAATGTGTATACAAATGAACATATTAATATCAAAAGCTTTAAGCCAAAAACAAGTAATAATGTACAAAGGAGTTTTGCATATCCAAAACAGAGTGGCTCTGAATCGATCACCTCAATGATAGTCATGTCGTATATGTGTACCTGCTAATATCGGAGACAATTTAATCAAGAGCCTATATAAAACTGCTAAGAGTGGACACTGTAAATGAAACATTATAGGACATGTGTTATGATATTAAATATGTGAGCAGTTTGTAAGAGGACCACCAAAGTAACATTCCCGTGAAGTTCCATTGTATTGGGATGAGTTTTGTTTAAAGCTAAATGTTCATTTTAACCCTTTTCTGATGCAGTATGGCAGCTGTTTTTTCAAACCAATCTATATGGCTTTAACAAAGTCTAAATGTATCCTAAAATCAGGCAAAAAATTGAATAGAAGAGGAACTATCAAGTTTTGTCATTTCGCCCCTTTTCTGATGCCGTCTAACAAATCGATACGGCTTAAGCAAATCTTGTAGAGTGTCTCTCAAAGTACATTTGTATTAAACTAACTTGGAATTTGACAAGCGGAATCTTGTATAGTTAAGACATTTCACTCTCTTCCTGTTGCCTCAGCTACAAAAGTTGTAGTTATAATTTATATATTTGAACACATTTGAAAAAAGACCACCAAATAAACATTTGTGTGAAGTTTTGTTACAATTTCCCAGTGGATTAGGATGATATATCATAATAAGCTTAATGTTCAATTTACCCCTTTTCTGATGCCGTCTGGTAACTATGTCTTTCACCAATCACTATGGCTTAAATAATTATGAAGAGGGTCACAGAGAGAACAAATAAGACAAGCACTTTTATAAGTATAGAGTTTTAAAATGTATCATTTTGCCCCTTTCTGAAGCCGCCTCCCCTTTCTGTTTCAACCAAATGATATGATTTAAACAATTCTTGTAGAGAGTCTCTGAAAGAACATGTCTACTTTACCGCACAAACAAAAATTAATTATATATTTTCGAGAACATAATAATGAAAAGGACCATCAAAAGAATATTACTTGATTGTTTTGTCCAGTAGATAAGTATGATATGTTATTTGAGGATAAACGTTCAATTTTTCCTTTTTTAAATTCCACCTGGTTTATATTTTTTGTCATTTTGCTCCTTTTCGTATACCGCCTGATTGCCGTGTTTAACAACCAATCGATATGATTATATATGTAGAAAGTTATCAAATGACAATATTTTGCCACATAATTTTGGAATCAGATGCCGCAGGAAATTCTACGTAGAAAATAAATATACCGCGCAATTTTTTCATTGATGAACGTAGTAGTTATAAATTAAAGCACTGAAGTGCTGACGGCCTGGGGACTGCTGGAAGGTTGGAGAAGTAGGGAACATGTGAAAGGAAATAACAATTGCAGCTAATGTTTATGTATTTATTGTTAAGATGTTTTAAGATCATTTCAAAAAAAGTAACAATTATGAAACTACCAATTTGAAAACAGAAAGACATGTTTGGCACTATATAGCTCACCTTAGTGCAAGAGCTCACAAGTATTCACATTTAAGACACGAATTATAAGTTTCTGCCTTATTATATTGAGAAAAATGTCAATGTTAAATCTTCCATCAAGTAAAAATAATTCTTTAAACCATGTACTAGACTGGGAGAAAGTGTTTGAACAATGCAAAACTCATCAAGACAATTATTATGACAAAGATTAAAAATGCAACATCCAGAGTAATTTCAATATTATCCTTTATTTAGCCTAGTGACCTTTTTTTTTGAAGCAAAAAAAAAATATGCGGCCTCTAGGGTATTAACAAGACCTTCCTTCAATTTGGCCTAGTAACCTACTTTTTAACACGGCATGACCCATATTCGAACTTGGTCTAGATATCATTAAGATAAACATTCTGACTAAATTCTAAAAAGTGTGGCTTCTACAGTGTTGACAAGATTTTCCTTCAATTTGGCATAGTGACCTATTTTTTGAACAAACAAGACAAATATTTAAACTTGGCCTACATACATTCTGATACAGTTACAACATACTCAAATTAAAAATGCAGCTTCCAGAGTGTTAACAAGATTTCCCTTCAATTTGGCCTAGTGACCTAGTTTCTGACTCAATATGACAAATATTTGAAGTTGACTTAGATATCATGAATACAAACATTCTTACGAGAATGCCGTTGATACCTCCATAGCGCTTGTGGGCACCTGCACAGCGCGGTCGGGTCGCTCTGTGGAGGGAGAGGTTTGCGTTTTCACGCTACCGCTACAACTTATTTATTGGTGCATTGGTGGCTGAAGAGAAGAGGCATGGTCTCATTGACTTCACTGCCACTCTCCCTCTCTTGTGAGTTCTGCCCTCTCTTTCTCCTTCAGTCCGAGTTTCCTTTCTAGGGCGTTTGTATTACCGTTACTCTGACACTTTTGTTATGAACTGTGTGTTAAACGGTTACTTTCTGTGAAGAGCGTGACTGGATAATCTAATGAATGATGCGATGAGCCGGCTTTTATAACCTGCGAGCCACAGTGGGTCTGCCCGAAATCCGGCCGGACTCTATGCGGTGAATTTGGCCTGGCCCTCGCCCGCTATGTGTGATGCCCTGCTGGACATCGGACAGGCATTAACCAATTAATGTGCGTTCAGTTTGCGATGAAACTTTTAGTCCGAGTTTAAAGTAACTCGATGCCCTTAAAAGTTCTGACCGAAAATGCCCGGAAATCCTGGAGAACAATATAAATCTGCAGCAGATGACTTTTGAAAACACAAAGGTTGATATCCATATCTCTATGTGCAGACATAAAGCACATTCCTGTAAGCATTTTCTTCGCCATTAATGATCTTCAGTCGGACTTTACAAGGCCAATAGTTAAACAATTTTCTTTGACTCGCAACTTGTCAACAAAAATGTGACCGCTTGTCTTTCTAAATCAAGTCGTCAATGGTTGACTGGTCGGTAAGATAAGGGTGATACACCACTCCATTTATTCCTCCAGCACTCGATTTGCACCTGGAGTGTATCGTCCGATGGCAGGTTTTCCATTAAAAAAATTACCGACTCGTCATTAAGTGCTATATCAACTGTTGGGAACAGTACGAAAGTCGTAATAGCACGCTGCTGAAGTGAGGTAAATCGTTTGAAGAATTCTTGGAAACAGATTTTTCAAGAATGTGATAGTTATAACAGTTATATTGTGTGTCTGTCAGCTACATACACCGGTATAGTAGATACTATGCCGACGGTTTCACCAATAGCCGCAGCTTCCTGAAACGCATGCTGTTTCAGTACTGGTGACATGATCAGGACTGGAAACAGACTCGAGATTAATCAACGCTAAATCGCCACTGCATTTGTCACGCTTCTTCTTTGTTTACTATTTATTTTTGGTCGCACTGGCCCTAAGGGCCCCTGTTACCCTTTGTGATGTGCATGCAAGGTGGACCCTTCTCGGGTACCGCAGTACATGTAATCGCTGACTCCTTATCTACAGGTATCAACCAACCTACGTCAACGGTAGATTATATCTTAAGTGCGGTACTTGAAAATCCGTTAATGACTGATTACATTTTAAGTGCGGTACTTGAAAATCCGTCAAGGACTGAGATAATTTTAAGTACCATAGTTTAAAAGTCATTAACTAACTTTAACTGATATTGCCGATGACCAATGAACAGTCCACAGTTAATACAATTCCATTGGTCTGTGGTCAGGCTTCACTGCAGTATTAAGTGCTGTGTATCAGTGAATATCAGCACTACTAGAAGGGGTTTGGTCGTGACTCCGGTCGTGAGTCTGGGCGGAACTCCGGTTTGATGAAAGGTCTGGTTTAGGTTCTGCCTGGCGTTAATCGTAGGAAATAAGATATACATCAAATCAAGTTATTTGATTTACGAACTTGAACATTTTTGGCCGTATTGGAGTCCGTTGTTGTTTAATGTATGATTATTTTGTGTGAATTACAAACTATTTTATAACTATTTGGAAGTATATTAATATTAGAAAGTGATTCTATTTGTTGACTTTTATTTCTCATAGACGGTTATCATTTTATCCTTATTCTGTTTATATTGAGTGTTCATGTGCAATGAACATTGCAGTCGCATTTTAAAAACAACGCACATGTATTTAATTTGGATCAGAGTTCTGTGATTACTTTCGAATATATACGTTCATGATTAAACATATCGAAGTACTACACCATCGGTAAATCCGCCAATGCATTTGTCACGCGACTTCTTACTTTACCCTTTTTTTTTTCGTCGCATTTATTCGGGAATATTCGCAAACTGATATATTTTTTGTAAAATATATTATGGAATATATAATTGCGAACATGAACAAAATGTATAATGTGAAACTATGATGGTAAATTCAGGCTTAAAGATTTGTTTTACAATGTCAAATTCCTCACTTTGAACTGAATTGGACAATCTCCGTAAATACTCGAACATAGTCGTACTTTTCCGTTCCACTTCGCAAATGTTTTAAAATAAGCTACCTGATGTGACCTCTCAGCGCATACATTTCTAAAAGATTTGTAAACCAATATTGGAGTACTCACGCCTTTAATCTTTCACTGATTGTCCAACTCTTTAGGAAATATTAACCTTTTATATCCAGTTTTGTTGAATCAATGATGAACTAGTTTTCTTTCGCAATCTCACCATAAAATGCGTTGTTGTGTGTTAACAGCAATTGGTAAGCCGCTAACTCTGAACGAATGGTTAACTTCTACGACTAGGGGTTAAGGCCCCAGGCCAATAAAACCAAATGACTAAGATCTAAATCGTACCTTAAATGGTCTATCTCCTCGTCATACATGCGCTTTATCTTGGTGACTTCATCCTGCTCTAATCCTAAGTTTTTCAGGAGGTTCTTCGAGTCCCAGGGACCGAGTTGTCGAACTCTCTCAACATACTGGCCAGTCTGAAATATGTAAGTTGATAGATTGATATAAAAGCTTCGAGAAGTCGGTATACGCGTATCAAACGCGATCATCAACGTTCAAAGCTAACAGCACTGCGTAAACAGGGAATGTTTGGCTACTATAAAAGGGAGTGCTATATGTTCATGCACAGAACGAGAGAGATTATGGTAGTAGAGTATTTAAAAAGCTGAACGTCTCACTGGAACCACTACTTATGGATATGGTGATACTGAACCCAAGGACTCACAAATAATTGATATGTATATTGAAACCGGAAGTTCTATTGAAAACACTGTGCTTAATGAACTCGGATATGATCATGTTTTTCAGTCTGGAGGTCCAGTTAATACTTATGACGAATAAGAATGTGGTCAAGGCCTATTGAACAATTTGATTAATGAAAAAATAACATTTTTAATTGATAATAGTGCTGGGTTACATAAAGAAGTAAATGAAGTAGATGGTTTCTCTTAATTCGTATCCGATTATTTGGAAGATGATTATAGTAATGTCAATCAAATGCTGGATGATTTTAACGTTTTATGTGTCCAGGTAAAAGGGTCAGCAGATATGGTAGAAACATGTGAGGAGTATGTGTGTTTGTCAGGAATACACTTTTACGTTATGTAAATAATAATCAAAAGCAATTTCTCCTGTGGTGTAATTCTCTATATATAAATAACACTGTTCGGTTTATCTAAAGATATCATTTATACATTTGCAATTATATACCACCTGAAAATTCGTCATTCTATTAAAGCATCGACCAGAAAGGTATGGCTATACTTGAAGATTTGATTGATGAGTGACATGATGATTATACTGATTTCCTTTATCAAATCACAGTTTATATTAATAGGAAAACTAGTAATGGAAGTAATCAGCTTGAAATTGTTAACAATGTCAATATGTTAAATGAATACGAAGACATCTTTACTAACTACGATATACCACAGAGAGTTTCGTGTAATAATAGCATCAATTGTTTTTTGTCGCCAACTCTTGATTTTTTGTAAAACTGTAAGTGTGTTTATAGGCAACGGTAGGGTCGTTGAAGCATGGGAAAATCAGTCAGTATCAAATGAAAAAGAAATGTTGCTCAGTATCTGAATGATCAGTAGTTGCAGACATGGTACAACAAATGTCGCAATCAATCCAAACTATGCTTTATAACAACTTTAAAAACACCATCGAATTTGAACCTTATTTGGATAGAGCTATAGCATGTTTTAGATCTGGGACATTAAAATTGCAATACAACAAGGACGTTACAGTAACACTAACTTAGACGATAGATTTTGTCCAATATATGAAAATGTCATAGAAGACGTCTGTCATTTCCTATTTCCAGCTTATTCTGATATTAGAAGAAAATACATAAAAGCGACAGAATCCAACAATTCAGAAATGTAATGTGCTCTAAACGAGAAAGAACGAGGAAGAGTTGAACAAAATCAATGTTCTTATATTATGCTACAGAGAAACTAAACATGATGATACGCGAACTTTAATATTGTCACTTTACTCCCTTTTATTTCTGTATGTGTTCATTAGCTGTACTGAATGTATTTGTGTATGCTTTCTGTACGGTCAATTATTAATAAATCATTTTAATAAGTGAATAAGTGGGAGGTTATGTACGCTTTCAAAGATATTTCATTTATATCGGATTAGCTAGTTCACCTAGCGTGCAGTTCCCAGATTGCTTGCACCGGCAGCGCGTCAATTGTTTAGCGGTAGATTTTTCGGTTGGAGTCACGGGTTCGATCCCTGGCCGGGTCATACCAAATACTATAAAAATAATAGTTATGGTTGCCCCCATTGGCGCTCAGAGTTGCGGGGTTAACATAACGCGTGACATGCTGGTGGCAAGATAAATGGACCAGAAGTACTGGTAGGTTACCAAGATAACGCCGTGATATAAATATGAAAAAAATAACTGTGGCGTTAAACACTAATAAATTAATATTGCACCTGCACAGCACAACATTCGTCCTAGGTATTTGACTTCTTTCCAATTAAACTATTTAACCCCATTGGTGAAAGAGATACGACACCAGACACAGAAGCTATTATGTTGAATCTTCCAGGTTGAAAATTGGATCACTCCATGTTTCGTCCAATTGGAAAACTAAGTGTCAAACAATGCAGTTTTCCCTGAATATGCATTGTTTGTAAACAATGTCAATTATCTTTGGCGGAGAAAGAGTTTAAAGTAATACACAACGATACTTATGTTATTAACACATGTCTTATACATGTCTTTCGATGGTTGATTCCTGTATATTCAACAAGTACTCGCACAGACTATCGAAACTAGATGTGACAAAGCTGAGTTCTAGTAGTTCAGTTGATATCGACGTGGGCTGTCAATCTAGGATATGTGAGTTCGAGCTCCCTGCTCGGTCAACATTATTTGTCACTGTGACAAGCGACATTCGTCTTCGACCAACGGGCTAGCAGTCTATCTGGAAAAGCAGTGAGTTGCTTCGAAAGTTAGAAAGCCTATTGTAAGAAGTATTGGTGTGGGGAAAGTCAGGAAATATATGGGTAGGCTGTCGTGATATGACTGAAGTATTGTTGCAAAACGGCGTTAAACCCAAAACATGTGACTACTCATTCAGAGCTGTCGCGGGCATATCCGCGCTAACAATAAGTGTATCATTGCATGTTCTAAAACCCTTATTGGTCTCTTAAACTCCATGTTGTGGGTACTATAAAGAGCCGTCTGAAGGGTTTGGTCTGATGACAAGAGAGAGTGTGGGGAGATTATCTTTATCTGGACATATGTCATCATAGATCAACATCTTTATCCGGACAATGTCATGTATATATATATATATCTTTATCTGGACATATGTCATGTATACAAATCTTTTATCTGAACATATGTCATGTACACATATCTTTATCTGGACATATTTCATGTATACACATCTTTATTTGTCATGTGTCATGTATACAAATTTTTATCTGGACATATGTCATGTATACACATCTTTATTTGAATATGTCATGTACACATATCTTTATCTGGACATATTTCATGTATACATATCTTTATTTGTCATGTGTCATGTATACACATTTTTATCTGGACATATGTCATGTATGCACATCTTTATCTGGACATATGTCATGAACATGATTCACCATTCGTTGGTACTCAAAGAGATAATCACTTTGATGCGATATATGTAAAAAGGTTTGGTTCTTTACGTTTTAGTAATAATGGATATATTTCAGTGGAATTACAAAGTAACGCCCCCTTCATCTGTACATCAAATGTTACACCCTTCATATATGATGCGCACCAACAACAAACATCAGATCAATTAAAACACATCGGGCCAAAATTGGATATATTTCATTATGAGTTATCTTTTCTTTATCTTCATGAAAGGCGTCTGCTGCAGGGGAAGTGTTAAACACAATTTGCGTTATCATGTTCTACAGTAAGGATGTGAGACAGTATATTAGGGATAGGTTTGATTTATTGTGTGCTGTTTTAAGCCGTTTCCAACCATTTTTCAGTTATATCACGGCATTTCCTTAGTAAGTTACCAGTACTACTGGTTGATTTATCCTGACACCAGCCAGTCAGTCGTGATGCTAACAGCGCAACCCTGAGCACCAAGGAGGGCAACCATTTCTACCATTTATAAAGTAGTTGGTATGAACAGGCAGGGCTCCAACCTGCAAGTTCCCCAACCCAAGAAGGATGCCTTACAGATGATGTAGTCTAAGGGGTTGTTGGGTATCGGCCTCTCGGTCTAGAGGGACAGGTTTTCCCACATACTCGGAACCGATACAGTATCCAGGGTCGGCCTCTTGGTCTAGAGGGACAGGGGATAACCGGCCGGTGTAGATACAGACAACAATGAGCATTAGCACACTTTGACCTGGCTCAATTGTTGAGTAATAGGAGAAATATTTTGGTCAAAAGACCTGTTATCTAGTCCTCTGTATAATACAATCGATTCTTTTGAGTACCCACAACATAGGATTTGGTTGAGAAATAAGAAAAATATTGTGCGGAAAAGAACTGTTATCTTGTCCTCTGTATACTACTTACTTATCATTGAGAGATCTAAAGTCCTTTTATCGTCATTTCGGACGTCTTGAGATGACCTCACACCGCCAATAGTTCCTGCCATGTTATACTTATCTACATGCAAATATAGACATGCATAATATTATACATAATTATAGACATGCAAATAGCCGCAAAACGAGCACAAAACAGAACAGAACAAAATATTACATAATACTATTTAACAGAAGAAACATATCAAAAACCTTACCTTCAATTATTCTTACAAATCAAAACAGTTCTCCCATGTCTTCAGTTACATTTTATCAAAGAGCTCTTTAATCTTTATAACCATGGCCTTTTGTATAATCCATGCTCAATCCCGAAGGATATTTGTAGTAAGTCACAAAATAAGCTCTCTGGGTCACTATAACAGATAGGAGTTGCTCTGAATCTGGACAACTTATTGTTTCCATATAAAGCGGTCAAAACATCTACCTTTTATCGCTCTAGAGACTTATCTGCTAGACTGCTAGAATGTCAGATGACGGATAAAATATAAACCTCAGTATCTAGATCATGGAGTGTATCTCTCTTATATAGTTCCAACATTGTACATTGAAGTTTTAAAACCAGCACAAATTGAGCCATGACTAGAGGAGACTATATAAAAATGTTCCAACTCTGATCATATCACGGATCGTGAAAGTTCATGGTGTTGGCAAGTTTTTTCTTCACTGATCATCCTTCAGATCCCAGATTTAGTCGAATGGATGTCTCCTCTAAATTGTCAGATACTCCAAACTCTCAATGTTAAACTACTGTTTTAGTTATTATTAGATGAAATGGAATGTTTATTGTTTACACAAATAATTTTAAAATGATTATATATTGCTCTTGTTAATTGATTGTTGGGATTGGTCCACTGGGACACAACAAACTTGTGGAATCTCTACAATGGTCAAATCACTATTGTTTACAATTTTAAGCCATGGGAAAATCACATTTCAAAGTGATGACTTCATCATATCTATTTCCCTCATAGCGTTTTACTACCAACTCTATTTTTGGTCTAATAAATCATAGAATACAAATTCATTTAGCGGGATTCACTCTGTGATTTAAAGCTCTGTCCCAGTATAACCTATTATGGATGAATTATACAACAATTTTTCTGTCTATTTTTACCTTTGTTATATTCTCCCATCTGCAAAATGTAATACATTGTATGGGGTTGACAAGGTATATTTATTAAACTTCATCTACGGCAATTTTAATCCTGATGTAATTTTAAATCCATTTATATACACTTTTAACTCCTACAGGAATTCATCGTGGCCCCGTAGTTTGCAGTTTCCGTGATATAACTGAAATATTGTTGAAAATTATGTAAAATCCCTAGAAAACCAAAACATTATTGTATGATTTTTGTTAACTGAAACTTATCGCAAACTTAACTATGAACCAATTAAAACGTTTAATTTCTTTTATTTCTTCGACATTATTCATTAAATACAACATTTGATTAGTCTACAATCTAGATCATTTGTTTAACATCTATGTCAAACCGAGGTTAATCACCTATCTCGGAAAAGGCACAAGCAGTGTCCTGAACGAGGGGCATTCGAGGGGGAATTCAACAAATTCGGAAACTGGTCTTCGTATGTCTAGAATTGTTTATGTGTTGGATATTCGTTCCTGTCAAGTCTTCAAAATATTCCCCTTTTGTAGATACAAACTTTCTAAGTTTCTATCCATGACCTACATATTCAAGGTAGCGTCCAATTTGTTCTAAATTTCAAGATTACAGATCAAATTACAATCTAGTAAGACAGTGCTTATTTGGGAGTATTTATTTATTAGGCAAACGTTAAAGGTGTTTATGTCAACGGAATGTTCAATCTGATAAATACTTCTTGTTCAACAGGGCACAAGAGTTGAAGAAAACAATCCACTTCAAATTATACCTGTGCCACGGCCAGATTGCACAAAAAAATAACCCAACTTAACGGTGTTTTGCCTCATGATTTTAATTCGAATGTGTATCGGATTGCCACTCTTTCTACTTTTCCACTCGGCCAATGTCACATCTGCAATAGTCCGATATGACTTCGTACTTACAAACATGAGATCATGTAATTCATCGTTATGTGTGTTTATCAAGAAATAAAAAACAGTAGGTATCAATCAAGCGTGAAATATCATATTATCAAAACAAAATGAGGAGAGGAGCTTGAGTACTTTTCAATACCATCACTAACACATTATTAGCACTGAGCCCTGTGATTTATTCTTAGAAAGTGCTTTCAATAATGCAATTATATTTGATTCAACAATAACTATATAGGTCAATTTGAACCAGACCATATCAGAATTTCGCTGGTGTATTAGATAAACATCAGCAATCAATAACATAAACAAACTCAATGCTCTTCTGTAACGAGGTTTGTACGGAAGGTCATTATTGTTTTAAATTATTAAATGCATTTTGTAAAAGGTTCATAGTTAGCGCTTACTTTCAATTTAACGTAATGTTCGATTTTGTAACAATGCTTATTGCAATCCAGGTCAGAAAGGTCGAGATATAAGTGGTTGTTAGCTTGCATACTGTTTCAGCATGTTTTGCTTCACGAGTGGCGAGATATGTCGGATTCTAGGTTGAACTGTTAATGAATTAAAACACTGTAGAGGTATGAAGGCTCATATGAAAATGATATATAAAGAACCGGATGACCAGTGTGGAACAGTAGTCTTCATAGCTTAACCTGGATGAATTCAATGACCTCCTGTGCCATACACTGGCAGTAAATTTACTGTATGGCAATACATATATGTCATTTAAAAACTATTTGTTGTCTTCAAGCGAGTTCAGAACTATATACCTGCCAGTCAGATATTTGATAATAAATCTACATGTAACTATAATGAGGAAATACAGTGAGATAGAATAGAATAAAACACAACATTCTTTCCAGGCATCTGGCTTCCTTCCCGGACATACCTTTAGCCCACAGGGGTAGAGGAATGACGCTAGACACAATGACTTTTGTTAATCATCGCTTATAATGTATGTTGTGGTTCAAACCCACGACTCACGGATGGATAGCCCCCATCGTTACCGACTGACCTATTTCGGGCTCCTAAAAGTAATGTGTTGTTTTTCTGTGAGACTCAGTCAATTTGTATTTGGATCAATGTGAAAGTATCATTTTTAGTAAAATCCTTGTATATTCTGCATTTTTGTCATAAGTGGCCGACGAACACGGTTGCAAACAATTTTTCTCAACTTCGCAGTAATAATTAATTCAAGGAAATATGTTTTAGCCTACTTAACAATCCTTACCATTTAGCAAAAATGATGCATGTATATTTTTATCATGATGAAGATATATAAATATTTTTATCAAATTTATTATTTATTTGATGAAATTGCACACGATGGGACACAATTACACAAGTATATATAATTAAGAAAAAACATGTATAGGTATGTCTTATCAGGAAAGTATAAGGTCAATTTGTTGAGCAATACATCTGAAGAATAAATAAAATGACAATTTGTATGATTATTTCATTGCTTATTGTATGATTATTTCATTTATTATTGTATGATTATTTCATTAATTATTGTATGATTATTTCATTGATTATTGGATTCCACATCAGACTTCCATGTATACTGATCGTTACTTGAGTCATTGTCGATCCCTCATTCTGCTGATCGTTCGGTATTTTTGTTGTTAAACATATTCTGTATAGAAGTTGATTTGATAAGAATTTGCGACTTGAGCGATTTGTCCGAACTGCGATTATTACTCATCTGCCATATTACAGTTTGAAACACAGTATAACGTTTATTTCTTGGATATATCTCCAGTTACTGTGGAAGAGACCTTTTCCATATGTTGTCCAAAAACATCATATGGGTCAGATAGTATCCAACATGGGCATGCTTGGCTTCAGTCTTCACTGTAAATACTTCTTCCATTCAGTTATACATTCGACATATTATTACGACCATGCTTAATAATATTCGGCATGTTCTTAGGTGGCCTCCGATGGAATAGTGGTCATTCAAGAGAGAGTACTGCTGTCGAAAAAGTTGTATGCTGTCGTTCGGGTCATTGCCGGGAGGTTATAAACCTATTTCTACGCAACAGGAAGCTTTATCATTGAAATCGACATAACCACGTTTTCATACTCAAATAGTTGTTGACAACACTGGTTATGTTTGTCATATCGCGGCTGGTTATCCCTGTAACTTAAACGTTTATGTTTATCACCGACATACATGGACCAAATCAGCCATTTCCAGATAAAATATATTCGAATAGACATCTACTGCTGACCCCGTTTACAAGTCAGCAAAATCAACGCAAAACGAATAGACAACAAATAAAATGTAATGATAAAATCGTCAAGGCTGATATATAGATATAGGGTTTGATTTGAACAAGCAATATGTGAATTAAAAAAAATATAGAGTTTGCGTCACAAAAAAATAAATTATTTTGCCTCATATTATTATAATTGGAACCGTTTTCCTTACAAGTAGAAAGACATTAATTCGAATTGAATTCAAATTCACATGCCCTTATGCACACATTTTCTATGTTTATTAATTTTGAGACGATCACTTAAATTTGAGTGAATTCCGAAGAACTTTTCAATTTACGTTTACATTTCAGATTTTGCTTGAAATGTCCATACTATTAATAATACTTTTTTATTTATATTATTATAATTATTTTTAAATGTGTATAACCTATGCTGCATCGTTCCAGGCGATATAAGCAGAACGATTATCGTGATGTTTAAAGATGTGCCTCTACTAAACGATGTAAGCAAATATTATGATGACTTTCAACAGAATATCAGCTCTGCTTCTTACATCGTACGATTTGAATTCTCAACCAGGGAAAAAAGGCTTTACAAATCTGAAGCAAACGCTACGGCCTTGGAGAAATTGTCTGTTGGACTTAAGACAATAACACAGTAACAAACGAGAACTCTTGCATATTATTTACAAAAACACAAACTAGAGATATGGATTGACTACAATTAACCGTATATTCTGATAGCATGCTTCACGATCTAAGCCCTTTAATTTTACTTGAATTATCTCTTAATCCAGTTAAAGATTTGAATCAGAACAATTGGATGTAGACATATTGGCAACAGACAGGAGACACACAGATAGTTGACGGAACAGTGATAAGTTCGTAAGCTCAAACTCGTGTATGGATAACGAGTTAAGGCGATCGATGCCTCTTGACCAATCACTATGTGTTTGACAAATGTATCACTTTTATCTAAAACGAAATAGCTAGTTTAATATTGTAAGTTTATGTATACTAACTGGACGTAATTGTGTACAAAACATAGGCTTTAAAATATGTTTCAGGCATTACTGAGGCTAGCCAGATGTTGCCAAAATAGGTTCGCGGCACTAGAAGTAACTCTGAAACACACAATGTCAGTGTAGATATGTTGCTGCAGACTGCTCACACTATGACAGATGCTTCAGAGCCCTTTTTAGATGAATGAAGACCCTATTAAATTTAGCTAGAAATATTTTAAGAATATGTTTATGGCTTAAGTTTTGATTTTTGGTGAAATCTACATTCCAATCACAAACAATTTGTCTTTAGTTTATTGACATAGACACAGCAACAGCGTCCTTACCCCCATACTTTGGTATGATATACAGCTGAGGAAAAAGTTCATGTATTTTTCCTAATTAAATGTAAAAAGCATTGACATTGAACCCTTGAGCCCCAAACACAACCCAAATAAAAATAAATAAGTCCTTATAGATATGGATCAATTTAAAACACTGTTACATATGTAATCTTTGTTAAATGTAACCGGAAGAAGGCCTATGGCCTAACTATTAAATTATAGACTGTTTTTATATTGATATATGTATATCAATTCCATACGTAATAAAACTTTTTAACATACATGTATTTATAAATATGTATTACACACTTATTGGTTTGGTTACATTTTCTCACCTGTAACTTACGGAAGCCTATTAGGGCTATTTTGTCTTAGTAGTTTTGAATTAGGAATAACGTTTTATGTATGATGTCTTATCTATTACTTGTAAGCCCTTATGTCTTAGTTGGCCTAACATTTCCATCAAACTTTTCATACAATTATACCTACTTCGTCTCCTATTTCGTCAGAAGGTTTAGACGAAACATCAGTAGCACCACCCTCCGCTGTTTTAGTTGTGTACTGTATGTCATCTGGTCAGTTTCCCGCCAATTTCGCCCAAAACTGATTATTACTAAGGCATAAGAGCTAACAAGTAACAAATAAGACATTATACATAAAACGTAATTCCTAATTCAAAACTACTAAGACACAGTTACACAAAAAACATCACCTACTTCCGCTATTTTAGTTGGGTACTGTATGCCATATGGTTAGTTTCCCGCCACTTTAGCTCTAAAACTGATAACAACTAAGACATAAAAGCTAACAAGTAATAAATAATACATCATACATAAGACGTAATTCCCAATGGAGCTTTCACACTATTGCGTATGTACTAACGTATGCCAGCGTATGCAAAATATCACGCATACGCTGACATACGCTAGGGGTACGTTAGGCATAGGTTTTATACGTTTCAAGCACGGTCGCATACGCTGGCATACGGCGAGGCAGATTTTTATTTTTAAGCATGCTTAAACAATGTGTGCGTATTCGTGCGTTTGGTTTATACGCAAAGCAGACGCAAGGCATACGCTGAAAACGCTCGAGTTTCGCTAAAGATACGTTATTCATAAGGTCGAGTACTCTGGTCATACGCTGACATACGCTGACATGAAGGTATACCGTACAGCTAGCGTATTGATGGCGCATGAATAACGTATTTCAAAAGTATGACTGACGTATCTGCAACGTATACAGAAATATTGGCGTACGCCTGACGATTGAGTAACGTTACAACTAGCTTATGATTGGCGTATGGTAAGCGTATCCCCTGCGTATTGCCAGCATTTTGATAAAGTGTATATAAAGGATCCCATTTCTAGATCTTCTACAGTTCTTCGTGGACTTATATGGACACTTTGTCACGTGATAGCAGTATGCTGGACATGCGCAGTTCATACGCTATTCATTCGCTAGCCATACGCAGACTACGCTGGTATTACGCTGTAGATACGCTGGCGATACGCTACTCATAGGTTCAATACGGTAAGTATACAAACAATCCTGTATTTCCAAGGGCTTTTTGTGCGTATGAAAATTAATTTATGAACTTTCATACGCAACTAATACGTTTCTCTTATACGCAATAGTCTGACAGGGCCATAATTCTAAACTACTAAGACAAAATGGTCCTTATATGCTTCCGCAGTTACTAAAGATATTGAACATTTAACCGTTTGTAATGAACATATCTTGACCTTAACCCCATTAAACACAATCCTATCAAAGGTGTTTTTAAATACTTACTACAAACAAAATTAAGCTATATTTTATCAACTTTAATTAAAGATATTGAATAATTCTGTTTTTTTGTAACAGTAATCTTCACCTTGACCCTATGAGACCCGAACCACATAGATATTATAATGTATCAGTCATCAAAATAGTAATTATACAGCAAACGCATAATGCTTATTATTTGTGTATGCCAAGCTAAAGCGTCTGTATGCATGTCCTTTCTCTTGAGGTAGCAATCTGCCCTTAATACTATATTGTTTAAGGCAAACAGCAGTGGAGGATGAAGTTTGGGTTCCATGACATTTTGGTTCATATAATTGATGACGGGGTAGACAGAACCTTTATTTACTTCATACAATTTGGCGGCACACACCCTTGCCTTATCAACTCGAGAGCTTCTTAAAATGACACTTGGATCATCGCTGACATTCTTAGAAATCTTGTCACAAGCTGTCAAAAGGACTACTGGAGAAAGTCCTGAAAAATGTGTATAGATAGAACGGTAAATACGATTGTATATGTAGAAATATTTATTAAATTGTCAAAAAGGGTACAAGATGTTTTGTGATTTAGAAAGTAGTTAAACTGAACATTCTCGATTACATAGAATACGAATTGACATAAAAATGCAAAAGTAATCTTATGGCACAATGCTCTTCTTGCATAAATAGGGGAGACAATGTACCACTGTTTAAGCCATACTAATTATTGACTAATTTGATTGTTATTTGCTCTTGTTATCATTTTGCTAATTAACGGAAATTACCGGACATTTACGTAATATTCGGTATGTATACATCGACAGTGATGCTGGAGGGCAGTAAAGAGATACACAGGATACTCGATTGACTACACTGGTAATATATAGGGTAATACAACTCGGGTTTTATGATTTTGATATTTTTCAATCAATTTATCGAACCCCGATGCTAACCACTTACACGATTCTTGAAAACACAATGTTTTCAACTTTATTCAATTGTTATAAAGTTTTCATATGCTTATGGTTAAGTTTTTTAGATCAACTGAACTGAAACTCAAGTCTGACTTTCTGATTCTTGGTTGAATTATTGATGATATAATGACTTCAATTGCAAAACTGTCTATAATCAATAACGATGAACGGCTGGAATTTTGGAGACTTTTAGTTTTAATTGAAGAACATTCTCAACTTCGTAGTCAATAGAAATGTAATTTATGATTATGTTACCTTGGCTCCTGCTCTTTTTATATACCTCGCAATTGTTTACTATATACTATATAACTCAATTATTCAAGTGCTGTTTTTGAATTAATCCTTTTTCAATATACACCAACTCTGCAACAGAAGACTTTGGAAACACATAGGCGAATATAATTATTAAATTTCTTTAAATCATAGTATAATAATCGAATATATTAGAAAACATTGCGGCATCAGAATACATTGCGCAAAATATGACTAATTTCTCCTTTGCACACAATGTTTTCAAAAGGCGTCTGCTCAAGCATAAAAAAAGAGACGGTTTGCAAATCCCTTTTAGATCTGCAGGATTTTGGTAAAGTCGTAAATATATGGGAAAATGTGTTAAAATCCCGCTATCGCAAAATCTGAAAATAATTCGGAAAAATAAAATTAGGTAAAAAACTAGGCATATATATACTTAAATATGTTTTGTTATGAAGTATATTTAGTTAAGATTCGTATACAGATTTATATGTTGGGTGCGAGGAATTAAAAGACTATTTGAGTTACATTTTGACAGTCATTTTGTTCATGCACTGGATCAGTTAAAAAAAAAAGAAAAATTGCGCAATGTGGTAGATACTCCTAGTTCTTTTAATTTGAGTTCCGCAGTCCATTCCATTAATTGAAATACCATTTCTGGTACCTTCTTTTGTTTCTTGTTATACTAGGTAAATACTCGAGTTCCATTTAACAAATTGTTAAAAATTGAAAGTAATTGAAATTGACATTTGTATTATTAACAATCGAATACTCATAAGTCACATAATAAATCAGAGATATATCTATTTCTGAATTAATTTATCAGAAAATGTAAATCGTCGGAATCGGAATCGAGAGAGTTGACCTGTGGCGCGTATGTAATATCTACATTATCGGTATTTTTTCTTAAACGTGTTGAAAAATATAGACAATTAGACAGAATACACAGACGACAAACCAATTAACATATGTCCCAGTATAACTATTCCGATAATGCTCGGTAATCATCGGAAGCTTTCGCTAGCAATCACGGAAACCTATATTACGCTGAAAAGTTAGTAGTTCTTGCAGAAAATGTTAAAAAGGACCAACAATTCATTACTTTATTATAGTAAAATATATGTCAAACAAAAGTTAAATGAATATTCGACATCATGCCGTAAGTGCCTCTTTAATTTTCAATTTTTAAATAAAAGACATTCACTGAAGAACATGTAAAAAATAATGGAAAAATACCGTTTTCTTAACGGTTTATATGTGATAATAAGGGAAATTTGGGTGAATGTATTCAAAGTTAATAAGGACCAAAATATTATTAAGATAAAATACATAAAAATATATATTTTTATCCAGGAGATATGTTTTCTTGAAAACTTGATAAGTGCCTTTTTAAATTGTTGCAAAATAAAACTGTTATAGAGAATAAACTTAAGAGTTCGTCTATAAATCTATGTAACTTTTGATATCAATTTTAGACAGTCGCTGATTCTCATAGTTGGATATTTTACAATACATGCATGGGGACCGACAACTAATATGTAAATCAATCAAAAGGCATACCGCATCCCCTTATGCTCCATGTAAGATTTAATACTTTCGTCGTTCCTTTTTTGTTCCAACCGATGCTTTGCTTCTTCGGCCCGACAGACAGACAGGTGCACCATCCACTCCACGATCATTCGTCTCTGCTCCTGAATACTTGAAACAAACATTAAACCAAAGTGTTCTGTAGTGCCAGCCATATATATGAACTAGTACATGCTGAAAATTCTACACAAGCATCTAGCAAGCTGAGGTTAGTAAGTATTTGACCTTTAATAGAAGTTGGTGTTGCACGAGCCGTTATGAAGCTACAATGTTAATAAAAGTCAACTCTTACATGTTCCCATTGGCAAGGTCATATAAATGTCGACATTTATAAATTCACTCACTCTTCTACACTTAGATATGTCAGTGTACTTCTTAAGTAAACACAAAACAATATGACCTTACTCAAGGCACATGCCAAAGTGTTTTGGTCACCAGGAAATCATGATATAGTGTATTATAGTCTGATCCATATTTGAAAAAAATGCAATAAGCATCAATCAAGCATTATTTGAAAATTGTACATTTAATAAAAACGCGCTAGCACAATTGGTTTGTTACAAGCCGGATTTTCAAAGGTTGTCGTTAAGTAGATACACTGATTTTGACATTTATTTGATTGCATTGTCAATATTTCAAATTTGATTTAGTATTTTTGAAAGATCATACGGGAATCATACACGACGTTTTGTTTTATCTGTATTGCAAGTTTCCACGATTACGAAAAACAAATTGTGGGAATATTAACGATTTATTAGAAATCCATTTAGACTATTTTGTTGTCAGTGTATCTTACTGATAAATTACTTACTAAATATCCATCGCCTATCTTTCCCTCGATTAGGTTCCCTATATGCTCGCATGTAGTCTCACTATTTATCCATAGACCATGATTCGTTTCAACTTCTTGGAAACCAGCTATATCCCATATAGATATATTATGTAGAATCTCGTTGCTTTGCATGAACGTATTTTGTGTCGACTGAATGTAAAGGATTGAAAAAATATTGAATAATGTATCTCTAATTTAGTTATTGAGATCTTTCTCTAAGTTATAAATTTCTCGGTAAGTTATATATATTGTCTACTATGTCTTTTAAATATAGACATATATCTTTAATAATTTGGTGTGTCCTCACATATTCTCTTTTTACCAAACTCAACCATCACTAGGTTTAATTGAACATGTTTACGGCATTTTGTAAACGTTGTTCTAGTCTGATATTATAACTATTCTTTTTGGATGCGAAGCGAATCGAAATTATGCTTTGTTAGTCTGTCAAGGTAATTTACATTTGAAACCAAGTACAGGGTGTCCTAAAAGATCTCATACAGTTTTATACGTGCATATCTTTTACAGACTTTAAGGTTTTATTAAGATTTATACACCATTTTAATAAGGATTTTTGCAGGTTTTGTGTTGCAGAAAATAGGGAAGATATAACGACGCCATGACATCAACAGTTGTTTTCCAAGACAGTGTCGTCACAAATCAGTCAGCAGAAGTTATAACATTGTATTATACGACTCATTCTCGAATTACTGTTGGAACGTGTACCGGGTCCTGTTACCCATCTATGCACTAACCGATATACTAGCAGTACACCATGGCGGAGCCTATGTAAAATCAGTAGGAACCACCGGGTTCAGGGATGGTGGTGATGTCACCTACAAATCCCATCATTTGTAACGTGTACCTTGTCCTTCGTGGAGTTAAGCCATCGTGGGTCACAAATCCAGGCACTAACTGCGATATACGTTGCTTAGCTTTGTGAAAAAGCCAACCACTGCTGGATTTGATGGCGACGTTGGTATAGTGACTGGCGTTTTCACAAAGTGTAAACAATAAAGAAATCTCAGAAAACGTTGTCTGAGACGAGTGTCCCTTTTAAAAATACTAAATGGCTCTCGACTTCAAAATGTTACCAGAGCTGTTATTAGGCTTGAATATTTGTTAAACGGTAGTTCGTTTGTTGTTTGCGATTGTAATCGGAGGAATTTTATCGTACAATTTTTTCCATACGGTTTCATCGTCAATTTGATCACGTAGAAGCTCGAATACCGATTTGAATATCGATTTGAATATATAGCCAGGTCGTTATTCGGGGAAAAGGTGTGTTCGTCATTCTGATCACGTAGCAGCTTGAATACCGATTTGAATATCGATTTGAAATTTTAGCCAGGCTTTATCGGGGATAAAGGTTTCATCGTCATTCTGAAGCGCGAAGACCGATTTGATTATCGACTTGATTATGGAGCCAAGTCGATATGCGTCAAAATGGTTATTAAAATGTTCCTCATTGTGATCGTAGAATAGCTCAAATATCGATTTGTTATTGCATACTTTACTATTTTTCCTTCTATTTTTCATTTGGATAACATTTGATGATTAAGAGACCAGCTAATTTCTACTTCTACTTTGTTACTGCCTAGGGCTAAGTTCATCGCAGGCAAGTGACGCCATCAAATGCTAAAAAACACCAATTATCCATATATATGAATAAAAATGAAATAAAAACAAATCCGTATAACTGCAGAAAGGACTTGAATCAGTCTACGGTCGTGACCTGCGCAAGGTCCGGAGGAAGGGAGTTCCAGTCTCTGAAAGTCCTAGGAAAATAACTATGCTTATACTTTACATAGTACAGTGTTTTGTATATATTTTATACATGACACGTAGTGAAAAATCGATAGACATACAAAAACAACCAATACGTTATATTTATAGTGTCAGCTGTGTTTGTAAATACCTACGTGGTTTCTGAAATAATAATGTGACTTATACATCAATAATATACCTGGATTGTAAGGACGTACGCTTTAAATTTGTTTTGATTGTCGTTTTCGATTATAATAAGTGTATCTCAATTACACATTAACAAAAATAAAGAGGGATTCATTTCTGCTTGACTGATTCAAGTCTCGTCTGCAGTCATACACAGCCTAAACCAGCACAGATGTTTTTTATTTCATTTTTTATTCGGCGATAGCTGTCTTAACCTCAGTTGTGTTCTAAATGTATAACAAATGATCTAGATTGTAGACCAATTAAATGATGTATTTCATGAATAATGTCGAAGAAATAAAGGAAATTAAACATTTTGATTGGATCATAGTTAAGTTGGCGATCCTACGAGTGGCACTAATAAGGGGAAGTTTTAAAATGAAATATTCTGCATACTACCCTTAAATTATTTACCTTAAGAAATAAATTTTAGTGAAAAAAAAACCAGTGAAAATGTATGAAATATATAGTATTTAAGTATTTAAGTGCATAATATTAATTATTTTTGAAACATGATAACCTTTCGGTTATTTATCGTCAATTGAAACTTGTACAACCTTTCGGAGCCTGGCGTAATCTCAAGTAATGTGACGTATTCTCAGCCTTGATAATCTATTATGAAACTGAAGCTAGCCTTTGGTTAACAAATATTTTTTATATATAAAACTTATAATAGTGCTTTCACACATCGATCGTCGTTTATCCCTTTTAAAGATATTTCTTGTTTTAAATATGTCTAATTTGTGTTTGTTATTATTTTGATAGAGTCACTTGTCTGCGATGCACTTAGATCTAGCCAGTAACAAAGTAGAAGTAGAAGTTAATTGGTGGTTTCTAAATCATATAATGTTGATTGAGAGCGCTTTGTAACGTTACTGTACGGAAATAGTTCCGTCCTTAGAAGCACGTGAAAAAGATTCAGTGCAATATCAATGAGTGCAATATCGGTCCGTGCATACTGCATCCTTTTTCCAATTGGAAAATAGACGGAAAAATATCAAGGTATACAATAAAAGAGTGAATACCAATTTGAATATAGATCTGCATATCGAGCCTAGTCGATATTCGGGAAAATGGGGATTTGTTATCATGTAGAAGCACGCATAATGAAGTGATTAGATATTTGAATATCGAGCATGTCGATACTCGGGAAAATGGTGCCATCTTTATTATACACGAGCGCGCGCTTTGCGAAAGTCAAATACCGATTTGAATATATTGCCAGGTCAATATTTTGAAAAACCGTGATTTTGTTTGTACTTATCATGTAGAAGGGCGAATAACGATTTGAATATAGATCAGAATATCGAGCCAGGTCGATATTCGAGAAGATGGTGCCATCGTTTTTTTTATCATGGCGTTGAAGGTCGAATAACGTTTGGAATATGGATCTGAATATCTAGTTTGATGAATTAGAAAATCAAGGAATCTTCAAACGTCCTGAGGAAGTTGGTATAGCGGTAGAATACCTGAATCCATCTTTTCTGGTTAAAAAACCACAACGGGGTCACCGTTTAGTAACAGCTTTTGCTGACGTAGGTCGTTACAGTAAACCTCAACCATCAGTGATGCCTGATGTGGATTCTACACTAAGGACCATAGCACAATTGAAGTATGTAATTGTTTCTGACTTAACAAGCGCATTTTACCAAATACCCCTTTCAAAGGCTTCAATGAAGTACTGCGGTGTAGCTACTCCATATTAAGGCATAAGAGTATACACTAGAAGTGCCATGGGCATGCCTGGCTCTGAGACTGCACTCGAGGAGCTTATGTGCCGAGTACTAGGCGATTTTTTACAAGAAGGGACTGTCGCAAAATTAGCAGATGACTTGTACTGTGGAGGAAATACACCATCAGAACTGTTACAACATTGGGAAATAGAAGCTCTTTGTTTTGCTGCCACGGTTAAGCACTTTAGCCCCTATATTATTCAATCTAAGCATCAAACTTGCTTACTTACAGACAGTAAACCATGTGTCCAGTCGATTGAAAAACTGTGTCATGGCGGATTTTCTGCTAGCCCACGAGTAACTTCATTTCTATCTACTGTGAGCCGATACCATGTTAATGTGCGTCATCTTGCCGGCTCAGCAAATGTTCCATCCGATTTCGCAAGTCGCAATGCCCCTGATTGTGATGAACCGCAATGTCAGATTTGCTCATTCATAATAGAGACGGAGGATACAGTTGTAAGATCGATTCAAATAAGCGACATTATAGAAAATGTAATTCGGTTGCCATTTACTACCAGATCTGCTTGGCTTAACGTTCAAACGGAATGTCCCGATCTCCGGCGGACACACGCTCATCTAAAACAAGGAACTCGTCCTTCAAAGAAACGTGAAAGACGTTAAAAGATATATAAATGTGGCAACAATAGCAAAAGACAATCTGCTAGTCGTCAAACGTAATGATTCACTAAAGCAATCTACCGAGCTCATAGTTGTACCTAGATCAGTTTTAGATGGTTTAGTCACAGCTCTACACATCAAGTTGAACCATCCATCAAAACACCAGCTTCAACAAGTGATGAAACGTCACTTTTATGCGCTAACATGGACAGTTCTATAACTCGCGTATCTGAATCTTGCCACACATGCGCCTCTTTAAACAAGTTCCCTGCAACAGTCGCGCAACAGTCCTCAGAGGATCCTCCAGAATCTATCGGTTTATCATTTGCAGCGGACGTGATAAAACGTAATAGACAATTAATTCTAGTTCTTCGAGAAACCGCAACCTTGTTTACCACAGCAATGATTATTGACAATGAAAAGCATGACACGCTCCGTGATGCTCTTGCTAGGCTTTCAGTTGAATTACACCCATTAGATGGCCCACCAGCTGTCATTAGGGTCGATCCTGCGCCTGGTTTTATGGCGTTAGTAAACGATGACACTTTGAAACGACTACATATTGGTCTTGAAAAAGGTCGAATTAAGAACGCTAACAAAAACCCTGTAGCAGAAAAAGCCATCAGTGAACTTGAGGACGAACTTTTACGCTTTGAACCAGGAGGTGGACCTTTAACACCTTTAGGACTTGCAATAACAATTGCACGCCTTAATTCGCGTATTCGCATACATGGACTATCATCGCGCGAGTTATGGATACAAAGGAGTCATTTTACACATGAACAATTGCCACTTAATGATCAACAAATAATTATTGACCAACAGGCACAGCGCGCAAAGAATCATCCCCATAGCGAAAAGTCAAAACATACAAAGACAAGAAGCCACTCTGATATCAATGTTGGTGACCTAGTTTATCTTTATTGCGACAGAAACAAATCTCAAGCCCGCAGTAGATATCTTGTTGTAAAAATTGACGATGAATGGTGTTTAATCAAGAAATTTTCTTGTAATCAACTTCGAGCTTCGTCATATAAAGTTAAAATGGATGAATGTTATCGCGTTAAAGGTCATATCGCGACATTATCACTACAAGCAAAATATAACTGCGAAGATAGCGAAGAAGAGGACTTGTCGTGTCAGAAACAGTAACCCATGCCGCAACCGGCAGGTATACCAATAACTTTATCAAATCCTTCAATCGACATAAGCCAACCTACTGAGTGTCCTATACCTTTGGGAACACTGGAAGATAGTTTTCATGAATCAGATGTGGAACTGGTAGATTCAATAGATTCTTGTATTCCGTTATCCAATACAAGACATATTCCAAAAAATAATGAACCCGGCAAATCTTCGAGACCGCAGATAATTCGTAAAAGCCCAAACTATTTGAAAGACTATGTACAATAAGTAAACAAATAGACCAGCAACATGATAACTAAATACTTAGTTCATGACTATTATTAACAACGTTAATATCACATTACCAGTTTGACAAATGTGTTTATATACAATTTGTGAACTTTCAAATTCTCAAGATTTTGTTCAACCATTATGATATTAGTGGCAGATTTTGTTCTCTTTCATTTTAATAGTTACTTAACCTGTCATGGTTTCTTAAATTTGTTACCAGTATGACATATGTGTTTATATACAATTTTTTAATTTTTTAATTCTAAAGATTTTGTTCAATCATTATGATATTAGTGGTAGATTTTGTTTTCTTTAATGTTAATAGTTACTTAATCTGTAATAGTTACTTAAATTTGTATTGTTCACTTAATTTGTATTTGTATGTTTTATTAAGTTATTGTACTTACAAAACTGCATTTATTCTTAAATTGAAGTATTACTTTTAAAAAAAAAGAAAGAGAAAAGAGATAGCGCCATTGTATTGGTTTACATATATATGTGGTGCGAACTGTTATGGACCGAATTATACGAAACAAAAACATAAATGGTTTTTTTCGCTTATAGGTAACAGGTGTGAGTTTTTTTTCTTTTTTTTTCTATAACCCATGAAACTTTCTGAAATGAAACTGAAAAAATCCATGGGGGCCTCCATTTTGGATATGTATATAAAGCAGACGTAAAACACAGATTGAAAATTATTGTCGGCTTTTTAATATATTTTTTTAAAATCGGTATTTTGGATATGTATAAAATGAGCAGAAAAACACGGATTGAAAATTATTGTCGTCTTTTTAATCCTTTTTTTTTAAATCGATATTTAAGATAATTTAAGTGCTGTGTTATGTGGGAAAAGTTAAAAATAAATGGAAATCTGTAAGAAATATGTTTTCCCGTTCGTCAACTGTATCGAAGCCAAAGAAGGACGTGACGTCATTTCCGTTACACTTCATCTTGGCGTAACGTCAATGGAGCGACGTCGTTTCCCGCAAAAAAATGGTATCAACATGAAAGACCCCAAAGTCCTATACATGAGCTATTGACTCACTCATACAAAGTATAATTATTTATCAAACATTGTGGCAAAAGGATAACTTTCTCATAAGAAGCAATTGTTCTTGTGGCGACAATCTTATCCTAAATCGTCTGTTGCATAGGCCTCAGAAACTGTCTCTTATAGGAAAAGGGTTTAGCAGAAATGTGACCCCTTACATAATTTATTCCAGTCATATTGACTGGTTGAAAAAGGCAGTCGCCAGGTGGCATCAGAAAAGGGCTGATCTATTTGCTTCTTTGCCATAATGCAGGTGATCGATTAAGGATCATCTTGGCCCTCGTGTTTTAACCTCGTTCCTTATCAATGTATTCCTTGATTTTCTGAAAGTTTTTACTTTATTATTTTCTGTTCAAATAATAGACAACAGCAATACGAATTCCAAATATGTTTTGATAATGCAAGAAACATGACATTAACATTATTATTGTCTAGTCAATTACTTATGAATCCTTTTTTATGGCCAAAGTATGCTCTTTATTTTTTGTTTATAATTATCTTGCGTTTTTTTTCGTAAATAGGTAGCACCTATAGATATATTATGATTAGGGTTACTTCCCTTGGCATAATCTCCGCCATTTGTAAACTCAACATGTTGTGATTATCTGACTCGAGAATTAAAGCGTTTCCTTATAAATGAACTGTGTTTATTCGTCTAAAGTTAATACCAACTGTTAACTGGCGAAGGTTTATATTTGGGGAAATTGTGATTTAGAATCTCTGATTATGAACTAGAGCGAATACAGATCTGAATATCCAGCCAGTTTGATATTCAAGAGGCTAGTGATTTTGTCCTTGTGATCATGTAATAAGTATTCGCCATTATACATGATCAGAACGACGAAGCACCATTTTCACGAGTATCGACAATATTAAAGCGGTATTTACGCGTCTGTATGATCAGAATGACGATGAGAGCATTCTCTCGAATATCGAAATGGCTCCATATTCAAATCGATAATCAAATCAATAATCAAGCTATTATACCAACACAATGAAGAAATCACCATTTTTCCGAAAACCGTCCTTGCATCATATTCAAATCAATATTCGTGCTTCTACGTAATCAGAATGACGATGAAACCTTTTTTTTAAATTATCGACCTGGCTCTATATTTAAATCGATATTCAAATCGGTATTCGCTCTTCTAAATGGCCAGAAAGATGATAACACCATTTTCCAAAATATCGACCTTGCTCTTTATTCAAATCGATATTCAAATCGGTATATCCCTTTATACATGATCAGAAAGACGATGTCATTATTTTCCCGAATATCGACCTAGCTCCATTTTTAAATCGATATTTAAATCGATATTTGAGCTATTTTACGATCACAGTTAGGAAATAACCAGGCTCTACATTCAGATTTATTTTGTATCGATATTCGTCCTACTAAACAATGCAGGTAACGTATATTTAAATGCGTAACGGAGTTCACGAATCTAGTACTGGCTCTATATTCGTTTCAGCTCGAAATGACCGAATATCAAACTTCGTGCCAACTTTCTTTGCATGAGTATAACATTCGATACGTTTAGAACTCTTCAAAATCGTTTTTGAGATTACGCGGAAATAACAACTCATAATTTTTACTCTAATACCACATTTAGGGGGAAAAGTTACTTAGCCTATTTGTGGATTATTATGAATATATGTTTAATGGAATAATTTATATCTTACGTTGGATAAATTGTTAACTTCATATTTCATCAAATCTCTAATCAGTTTACACACTAATGTATTTAAGACTTTTTTTTAACATTCTGTATGTATGCTATTTATATATTAGACTTACGCGTACTGTATAGGTTTTATCTCCAGAGCCTCTTGGTAGGTAATATGTTATTCTACATTCGGAAATCGTCTTTAAAGATTCAATGAAAGAGGACTTTCCTGCTCCAACAAATCCAAGTAATAATATTTGAAATTTCTCTTTTTGGCATTTGGTCTCAATCTCTTTTTCAATTTCTAAGACAATAATGAAAAGTTACTTTTACAACAGATGTTTCAAATTATAATTTGAAAATAACACATTTGAAGATCATTCAATAATATATGTTAGATATATGTACGAGATAAATCCCAGTATGAAATTACCATTTTTAAATCAGTTGTTAGTTCTGCACTCTGAATATACAGTTGCTTCTCCTTGAAAGCCAATGTAGGTTTTCGAAAGAGAAAATCTGTTCAAATAACCAACACAATATTCCTTTACACAATCAACACTACTCATTGTAAATCGGCTTATTTAAAACACAAGATGAAACACTCGATATACCTAATTGGATTCAATTGTGCATGACTTAGCATTCGTGTCACAGATACATTGATGGGAAGCGTCATTCACCCTTTCCCACCAGCCGACTCCTTTTTGCGTGGATTTAAAAGTCGACATTTGAAAACAAATTCAGTGTTTGCCAAAATGATTTTACTTCTTTACAATAGTTATTGGTACTTTTAAGTGGTTTACAAAATAGTTCCATATTTGTTCAAGTTCGTTTGCTGCAGTTTGATATCTGTGAAAGGGTAAGTAAAGTATTTCTGTCTGTTGTCATTTCTACAGGTTATTCAGCACATTACCTGTAACTTATTTTGATTTGTTTCATCTAAAAGAAGATCTTCATCCATAACTGGTCTCTGATACAGATATTCCCCATCAGTTTCACTGTCATCTGACTCCGTATCTGTAATCGAACAACATTCTTTAAGAACAACTAGATACCTTCCCCCATAATATTATGTTTAACACATCGGTGGAAAAGAATCTAAGAGAATCATTGCCAGTATTCGTACTCGCGTGGCCGAATTTAGCTATCGATGCTCAAGACCGTTTAAATGAGAATGTATCTCTCTCGACCGCATAGCATTAAATAATAAAATTTACAATTGTCTGTCAGAGATATAGGCCATTGGAAGACGTAAACGTTGGCGTTCGTGAGCAGTGCATATCGAGATCAGACTGTTCATTATAGCTTCTTATCAGCTTAAACAGATGTATATTATGACAAGCTGGAACTGATGTAAATTCTGATCAGCTTGAACAGATGTAAATGCAGATATGAACCTTCATATTCCAGAAAATGAAGCTTTTCCTTAGACAAGCTTATATTATACAGTTTACCTATTTGCATAGTCTGCACCTTTCTCTACATATGATACAAACATAATAAAACAAAGAAATATACCTGTCATCAACTGATTTCCCATGATCGGTTTTCTGAGTCCTACTAAATAGAAAGAGTGAGATATAATCTTGAATCTGTAAAAAAGCAAGTGAAAACGATTTGTATCCAGTGTAGTTTCACATCTGCCTGCGCACCCGCGCTCACTGATCTGGCTCTGTACTGTATATAGTCATAGATTGCTTATACAAACTGCAAGGAAGTATGTATAAGGATGCTCGGGATTGAAGTTAAGGTTGGTTTTCCCGGAGCACCGTTCATATGTAGAAGTGTTTCAATGAGGATATTTTAAACGCCTACCACTACCAATAGTTCTTAATACTACTACAACTACTACTAATAGTTTAAATAATTATAATTACAATAACAATAGTAATGATTATACTGAAAAGAATAGACTTAAATAGTTTTTTTAACTATTTTATTAACCGTTATCTTAAACATTTAAACAAGAATATTGCTTTACAGAAAAATAATAAAGGGTATTAGAGGAAAACGAAGACGTAAATATGAAAACAAGGGGAACATAATAATAAACAGAGAAACTTACAGCTTAACAGCTTTCGTGTGACTTTATAAATTCGAAATTAATAGATAACGCGTCAACGTCGTAACTTTACAAGGGCTTGCAAAAGCGAACAACTCCCAACTATACTTCACACTTTGAAATGTAAAACATACTGTATACATAGTCAGTTTCAAGTTTAATTATACATGACTTATCAAGTGTTAAAAGGGAACATTTTCACATCAAAGTTGTCGAACTTGATCAATTAGCATATTAATGTACCATTCAGACGTTAAAATCTAAATATTAGATTGCTCGTAACATTTGGGCACCTAAATTTGCAAATACTAAACATTTTGAAATCGCTTCTTAACACTTTCCGGAATCGATTTGTGTCTGACCAGACCATGTACTGTTGGCTGCTTAACTAGACATTTTTAATTTGAAATTTCTAGAGAAGACTTATGGACTTTTTAAAAAGCAAATCTGCACAAGTCCATTTCAAAACTTCAACATTGCATTAAGCCTAGCCCCTTTTATGTTGCTTTGGTTAAGTTTTGAAAGCTTACGAAAGAAATGGCTTGCGTGTGTGTGTGTGTGTGTGTGTGTGTGTGTGTGTGTGTGTGTAGGCGTGTTCGTGTGCGTGTGTGAGTGTGTGAGTTTGTGAGTGTGTGAATGTGTGAGTATGTGAATGCGTGAGTGTGTGTGTGTGTGTGTGTGTGTGTGTATGTGTGTGTGTGTGTGTGTGCGTGTGTATTATTTCTACCTTGAATAACATATGCTTCCTGTTATATGCCGTGGCCGAGTAGCTAGCGTCAGTTATTTGGAGCCGGTAGGCCATGGTGGAGTGCCCTTGTTCAAGGCACATCTCCTAGCCTAGTATTGGTTTGTTTACCAAATGATCATAAACTGTCGCCGTGATATAACTAAAATCATGTTGAAAAAGGCATAACACCCAAATAAAACAAACATTTATGATTCCAGCGTATGTTAGATACAGGAAATGTAATATTTCTTATCCATTACTCCATATGAAATGTATCGACTGATTAGAGCTTGCTGTTTTGAACGGGTGTAGTTTTTATTTGTAATCTTAACTCAGTCCTGTATAGATTGATTGTACATGTTGGTTCCAAATAGGTAAATGTGTTATTTAAGGTGTAAACATGAAACACATCGGAATGATTTGTCACTCTATTCACTGGACGAACTATTATAAGAGTGATTTTCTTCAAAAACAACAAAACTTAAATAGATGCTAAAACTTGAGTTCGTATCAGTAATAATAACTAACTACATGGAAAGTGTACATGTTATATCATTTTGATAACAAAATAGACTAAATAAACACTCTACCTGATTAAAATATCAGGAAAGCGGCTTAAGACAGATATCAATTGTACTCTGTTCTATATCAATATCAATGTAATTATATCAGTAAATTAATCTTTATATCTATATATCGGTATGTGAGTTTTGTTGTATATGGAAATGGTTTCATATCTGTTCAAGTTTTAACTACTGTAGAAATAACATTTCTGTTAAACATACCGATGGCTGCAAAGTTAAAAATGTTATATCAGATATCATATGTGAAGTTAGAGTTACAAAAGTTTCCCGTTTAGCTCGACTATTCAGTGAACATGAGAGCTATAATCGGCGCCGGGGCCACACATTGGTTAAAGTTGTGCATGTATATACAATAAGTTCACCATTGTTCAGTTACTACTAGATGTGTTAAAACGTTCTACGATGCATTCTAACTAGCACACCTGAGTATGTAATTCAGTTAGATAACTCTATCCTGCATATAAGCAAATTATAACCCTTTATTGCTAAGAAATGCTCGTTATAGTTTTGCGAGCAATTACCGTAATAGTTCATATCTCAGTTACTACTTGATGCAATGCATTGGAACTTTATATAGAGTTACTAAAAAGCAGTGGAATAAACGAGCGCACTGTCTTATGGACAGCTCTTGTTTCACAAGTACCACCCCCCCCGTATGTATTTACAAAAAAGACAATAAAGCCTCTAGTGGCTATGCCAGTTCTATCTGTTTTTTTCTGTTTATCTCACAATATTTGCAAAATTCATTTCCTACAAAGTCGCCACACTAGTAATCTTTTCATGAAATACATGTTTGTGTATCTTTAATATGTAAAGTGGTAGTGAGTGTTTGAGCCCTGGCATACAGTGTGTGCAAAAAGTTGTCCGATGAAGATAGTTATTCTAAAATTGTGGAAAAAAGACACATATGTAGAAATTTATCCTTTGAATTCATTGGTCAAAACTTTGTTTCTGTATGCAAATTAGCAACTCGTATACATTGTGATCAGGAGCATGTAACAATAGAAGGGACATTACTCAAGCCTGCTTTTGTAGAGTTATATCTCCTTTGCTGATACCATTTGATAAGGTAAATAATTTGTAATAAACAATTTGATGAACATAACTCTAGCTGGCATATTTTGGAGTAATCATCATTCTTTACTTCAATGTTCGGAAATATTTTCAATTAAGTAACAGCGTATTAATTTAAATCTTGATGTTATAGGGCAGGGGCCGTATTCCAGTAGGATCTTAAGTTTTTCCTCAAATTTAAGAAAATCTTATTTTGATTTCCTTAGCTAAAAAAATAAATTTCTTAAACTTAAGTCGTATTCCAAAAGCATCTTAAGATTTTCTAACGTAAGATATTTTTTATTTTAAGAAATAATCTTAAGTAATTTTCCATTTCCGGTTTTCGTAATTGTCGGTTTTTCCACCGCTCAAAATAGTAACGCAAGTCTAAAAATACATACACGAGCGCGCGCGTTGCGATTGCAGACGAATCTGTTTACAAATATGGCGACTAGTGGAACGAAGAAACCCCGATCATCGAACTTCTCCCTGAATGATTGCCTCGTCCTGGCAGCGGTAATGGGCGAGGAAAGTAGTGTGGAAGGTTTATCCTTCCACGCTTACTTGAAGCATATATTTACGAACAGTAAGTAGATTGTTTATCTTTGTAAACATTTAAACTTATTACTCGAAGCTGCGTTCGCTGAAAGTTTGCCTTTCTGTGTAGAATATCAAACCTATTTTGTCTTGCTTTCCTGTCACTATTCCGTTGGGATTTAAACTGTTCACAGATTTTACATTACCATTGCTGTTTGATAGAGTTCCTGTTGTTTTTTACCCTTTTGCAACGAGTATTGAAGCAGATGGATAGCAAAATATTTCTGCCTGTGAAATTTGTAGTGGTTCTATGATCCCTGATCAGTACCATTTGGCTCGGATCAGTGTAAACGTTCCTTAGGCTAGTCTTATGTTACATGTACAATATAGCATAACAGAACTAATATCATTCAGGATTTTCTGACAAGTGAATTTTAAAAACTTAACATAAATTACTGCTATAATAACCTTGAAATACATCTTCTTATAATCACCTCTTAAATATAAAATGTTTACTATTTTGCAGCTATAACATCAACATTTAAGCGGGATAAATGGGCTGTTATTGCCTCCCATTTCAAGGCAAGGACAGATGTGCCCAGAAATGTCCTGGCCCTACAAAAGAAATGGGACAATTTGGTGCAAGTCCATAGAGGCTTGTATATGGACTTTATGCAAAGTCAACGGATGACAGGTAAAAAAAACAGGTCATGGAGAGATAAATAAATGTACATGATACGTTCATTGATATTAACTCTTAAGCCCGGTTTTGCTGCCATGCACATCTGATATGCTTAATTGACTGAAGTCTGTAACCAAGTTATAAAACAGTAACAGACATGATATTATTCCATTTGAAAAATGAAAATGGATAGCTTCTATATTCAAGGTTTCTATTCTTTCTTTATGATTTCACAGTCCATGTTCAAGTTGGTTTTAAAATATTAGTTGACCGGATTTGTCTGCTGGACTGATCTCAAAGTTTTTACTTACATTCTGTAGCTCTCTAAAAACAATATACATACATGTACTATGTGTATATATAGTGTTGCCTTTGAAATGTATTTAAAAAAGGATGAATGGATGGAGGGAAAGTTTTGGGGTATGAGTAAGAGAGTCTGACACGTAAACAGTGATGGCACTGAATATTCATTTAAAAACAGTTTAATATACTTATATTTTCAGGAGTAGGTCCAAACCAAAAATCCCTCTCCCTACTGACAGAGGCAGTGGTGGATGTGGTTGGCATGAAAGCTGCCAACACATTAGGGGTAGCTGCTTGCAGCATGGACTCGAGCATGCTGCTGCTTAAACAGCTATAGTAAGTTTGTCATTATTCTATTTATTACATGTAAAGGTTTTTTCCTGATGTTCAACTGTAAATGACTTAATGATAAGGTTAAAGCATATACACATCAAGTGGGATTTTTTTTATGAGTAAAAAAAGTTGTGTGCTACACATAAACTTGATAGTGTGCAATTTATTCCTCATTATTAATTGTTTCTTTTCGTGCATATATGACTATTTAAGTAAATTCAGCAAGCGAAATAACAACATTAAAACCGCGCTAGCAGAAGTCTGAATCGCCCTAGCAGAAGTCTGAATTACCCTGGCAAATCTCTTTAATCCCATTGGATGACCTCGGAATAATATCACAACTGTGAATATCATTTAATAATTCACAATAAGAGATTAATTCATTTTATTAGTTTCATATAAAAAGGAAAATACTGTATTATAATAAATGTAATATTTTGTTTTGTATAACAGTGCCACTACCCCTTCAACCTCTGTCAGCAGGGAGACACTGTGCCACACTGAGTCAAGGTATTCATATTAAATCGTATTACTTTGACTATGGGCATGATATTTTCATTTACATTTTCCATTAAATGATAACAGTTTTTATGAATGTATTATGCACTGTCGTTGGTGGTTGACAAGGTATGTAACTGGGGATGTGATGCACTATATTTCTAAGGGTTGTGGTCAATAATATGAACACTATATTGTCATTCAATATTTTAATTCTCTTTCACATAGTTAGTACATGTACACAGGGTTTATCAATTTACCTAATAACTTTAATATCACAAAGTTATGGTTAAAGAGTACCAAGAGTCAAAAAAAAAATTTTGACTATCAAAAAAATAATGTTTGATACCAGTTTGAGCCAGTTAAACAGTTTGAAACGAGCAGCGAGTCTGAAGACGACGAAGCAAGACGAGAAATTGTTGGTGATGAATGGTTCGTTCTATTTTCAGTAAAAAAGTATAGATAATATGCGTGAATATATAATAATGTTTATAAAAGATTCTTTTTAAGAAGCATTTTAAACTTAATTATTTAGATCTAGATCTACTTTTAGTTCGATTTCTGTTCATTTTGACGGGGAATATTTTTTTCCACATACGTACCTGTTTGAACCATGTACGGACACTCCGAAAGTGTATATTTCGATGTAAATAAAATCAGACACAACATGATACAGTTCTATGACTTTCTGACAAATGAAAAACAAATATCAATACGAAATAACGATAGACGAGGGCGGTCCCCACCCAGTTATTTTTAATTTTCACTTTTGATGACTGTATATTATATATATTTTAATCTAACAATGGGTTAAGATCTGTTCATCTTAGATGTGCGCTTAGAATATAGGCAACTCACAAATGGTGAGATACTCATAGGCTGGTTTACATCTAACAAAACTTGGTTACCTATATATATATTGCACATATTCTCCAGTGTAATGGTCCAAATGATATAAGTGCATTACATGAGAAATTAATTTTCACAACACATGGACAGGCATGTTACTGGCAATTCCAATTTTTTAAGCAAATTATCCAATTGTATTTCCAGAAGGAAGCGCTTCACAGCCTACAGACAGTTTGCAAGATGGTGCTGGGGATTTTTGGGGAAAGATGTTCGGGTAGTTCTGCCATCATGTGCTGTGTGTAAGATACGAGAAACATTTCCCTCTGGTGACTATGAGGGGTTCCACTTTGCTGGATGAAATCGGTGTTTTAATGCCAGTTATAGACTTTATTTTGTGAAGCATCAGTAACTGGTTGTTATATTATGGTAAAGGGTATTATTGTGTTAAAAAAAGTAATAAATAATAAACTTGAAAGTTTTTAATTGTTATTTATAACTATGTACATATCACAGAAAATCTATTAATGAAAGTGTAGTTATTGTAGAGTTTAACCATTTCCCTCATATATAGATACTATCTGACACCTCTGTGCAGCAGATGGCTTTTTGAAAACATAATGACAAAAGAAGAAATTGCACAAAACTTGCAATTTCTCCTTTTGCCACAATGTTTTCCACTCTTAGTCATAGGTTATTTATTCAATTATAGAAATTTTCTTTTTTTTTGACAAAATATGTTCAGTCATCTGCTGCAGAATTGTCGTATGAGGGAAAGGGTTAAAACGTTGTGGCAAAAGGAGAAATTGCTCATCTTGAGCAACTTCAATTTCATCACAATGGTTTCATAAGTCATCTGCTGCAGAGAAATCAGAAAGAAGTCTATATGGCAGAAGGTTTTTGAAAATATGTGGAGAGGTAGAAGAGTCATTTTTCAAAACTGTCTTAGAAAAGGGGAAACTACACATTTTGAGTTGTTTTTCCTTTATCCAGGTCATAAAAAGTAATAAGTCAAATTGCAATTTAGTCACTGAAGTGGATTTTAGACCACAGGGTGCCACTTCACTAATGTCATACATAATTTCATAGGACACCACCACATGTGTTTACAAGGTATACCCTTATTTGCCCCTTCACCCTTTGCCGTTATATGCCATTATATGACAATTCTGCAGCAGTACAGGGTTACTTGATTTTGTTTACATATTTTATTGCAACTCCAATGATGATGTCACTTTTGTCAACAAATACATCCAAAGGAAAGGTCATAACAATTAATTTGTCAAATTGCAAGTCACTGAAGCAGCATTTTAGACCACAGGATACCACTCCATTAATACATGTGTATTAAACACCACATGTGTTTACAAAGTAGACCCTTATTTATCCCTTACTCTTCTCCATTATGTGACAATTCTGCAGCAGAAAACTTGGAATATATTTTGCCAAAAAAAGAAAATCTCTATAATTAAAACAAAAAGATTACCTTTGAATAAAAATGGAAAAAATTTATTTCATACCCATTTGGATAACTTATTCTAACCCAAATAATTATGGGAAATCTCTGAGCGAAGTTGAAAACAAATATATTGCATTAGATAAAAAATAATTTGCTGGTGTTCCCAAAACTTTATTCAACACCATCTGTCGATATTGTACACTATTACATTGATTTAGTTACAAATATGACTTGAGTGTTCGGAATACTGATGTTGATATAGATTTTAAAAATGCACGAAAACCCATGACAATAATATAAGGGACCACCTTTTAATTTGATATGTTTCAAGTCTTCAGTAGTTGTTACATTCAAAACATTATGTTTTACTTCAATGTGAAACAATTATCAGCTTGTGTTTATAGATAATTCATTTTTGAAGATAAAATCAACTGGAAAGAATTTCTATGCAAGCTGTGAAAAACAAACATCGATCATCTTTATATAATTGAATTTAGCAAAATTATTTTATTTAATCAAGTCCTTAACTTTAGTAATCAAGTTGTAAATTTAAGTAATTACACGCTAATCATCATGAAATAATAGTGTTGATTGGTTAGATGGTTGTTTTCATGCCTCAAAGTGTTTATTCGTAGGTGGGATAAATATTCTCGTAAGTGGTTTTCCTGATTTAATGTTGGACGATTTTTAGTTCTCAGGTCAAATGTGAAAATGACGCTTGAAGTTGGTGCTTCCTTTGTATTTGAATGTCATTCCATTTTTATCCCAAACGCTGGATCAATACAGTCATTTAAAAAATGGTCGGAACAAGCTAAGCTATATTGTGTCGGACATTTCCAAAGTTTCCGCGTCGAATCCACAGCCTTTATCCACATTGTTCTTACTGTGTCGTCCTTTGGGAATTTATAAAAGCTAACACCGTCCTTCGGCATATTAGAACACCCCCCTACCACACACTCCTTAGGCATTGTTACGTTTTATGTCTCTTTAAATATTCCAAATTCATCGATGCGTTCACGATTAAAACTGTCAACACAATGAAAGTCAACATTGAATTCCACCCTCTGACGTCACTCCCGATATATTTTACGGAAATTGCCGATGTATATTTTTTGATAATCGCGAACTGGCTTATTTTGAATTCGGATTTTAAATGCTTATTAAAGTTGTTTTTTTGATATTTTCGAAAAAAAATTGTTATCACATTAGGTTTATATGACTGTTTCCCTACATATTAATGCGTATTAGAATAGCATTCTTGGTTTCCTTTAAACTAATGCAGAGTATCAAGCTTAGTTCACCAAGCTTTATATTCTATCATTGAGCTAGCATATAGAGTAGCAAAGTATTTCCCAAAACTCATAGACTTGTCAATTTTCCTACATGTATGTAAGTATACTTTTTATTATTTATACTTACTTATGTAAGTATACTTTTTATTATTTATACTTACTTATGTAAGTATACTTTTTATTATTTATCACACAGTTCTATGTAACAAATCAGCCTTTTTTGTCATTCCATCTATGATCTATGGTCTCACCCACCAAGAGATAAATTAGTTAAATAAGGATTGATAAAGAAACCCATGATTCAGACAAACTAGTAGCTTATGTACAGGTGTGAACTAAAACCCATTAATATAATGTTTATTCTAAATCACATTTCTACAATAACAAAGCAGTCTTGGGAGAATTGACATAAATACTATAAATAAAAAAAATCTGTAGTATGATTGTTTTAAATTTACAATTAAATCTCCTTGTAAAATTTAAGCTTTCCCACATATAGACGCTTTCTGATGCCTATGCAGCAGACGCCTTGAAAACAATGTGACAAAAGGAGTATTGCTCAAACCAAGTATTTCGTAGAATCTATTTGCTACAATGTTTTCAAACTTTTACAGCTCTTATACCTAACGTAATAGAGAGTTTTCACATTTTTGCCTAGAAATTATCAAAGTCACCTGCTGCAGACGTGTCGTATGTGGGAAAGGTTAAATGAAATCTCTATAAAAATACCAACATTTTGATACCAAACATGGATATATAGATAAATATTCAGCAAACTACAATTATTTAAGGTAAATGTGCCTGATCATAAATTACAAATTAAGACTTTTAAGGGTATTACCTTGCACTTGTAATTTGAATACACTGAAATATCTAAAGCAATCACTAAAAGAAAACACATTGGTGCTTGTTTGCACAGATGGCAGATTTCTGCATTACTCATGTCCTGTATTAACTTCCCTCATATAGCCGCTTTCTGCAGCTTTTTGAAAACATAGTGACAAATGAAGAAATTGCTCAAAACGAGCAAATTCTCCTTTTGCCACAATATTTTCCAATTTTAGTCATAGGTTTTCCTTTCAATTATAGAGGCTTTCTATTTTTTGACAAATCATGTCCAAAGTCGTCGGCTGCAGAATTGTCGTATGAAGGAAAAGGTTCAGCTGCCACCTGTCTTCTATGGTAGTAAAACTTAACCCTTTCTCTCATACTAAAATTGCAACAGACAACGTTGAAAATATCTAAGAAAATATGGAAAGATACTGTAAATGAAAGTTTATTTATTTAAAAGGGTTTTGAGCAAATAATCCTTTTGCCACAATGTTTTTAAAAGACGTCTGCTGGAGAGGCGTCAGAAAGCATCTGTCCTACTGCTTACATTCAGGCAATGGTTTTATAAAATAATCTAGATTTTAGGGTGGACAATATCTTCCTTATAATGATTAATATTTAGAAAACGTATAAAACTGAGCAATATTTTTTTTTGTCTATTTCATAGAATTGTAGAGCACATAGAGACAGAGTTGGCTACAGCAGAGTTTACTAATGATTTGCCAAGACAGCCAACAATAATGTTGACAAGGTATGATGTTTTATTTGGTCAACCATTAAACTGCTGTAAGTGAAATATAAAATGTATGTCAAAGAAGCTGCAGTTAATAATTTGTATTACATTTTCACATTAATAATTACAGGATATACATAATCATGTTATGACACTTGCATTTAATGAAGACTCAGACACAAGGTTTTTCCTTTAAATAATATTCATCAAATATCTTGATATACTCGTTATTAAACACAGTGTTTAAAATTAAGGTTTGCAATCTGGGTAACCAAAATCGATTCAATTCAATGTTCAATTCACAAAGGCAAGACATTTAAGTCAAATTTAAAGCGACAGACAACAAAGTAATTTATAAGTCGAAAAAGGGTCATAATTCTTACAAAAGCCTTTACTGAATTATGCACTCTTGGCTGTTTGTGGAGGTAAAGATGATAACAAGATTTGTGTAAGTGTTTAAGTTATATCTAATTGTTTTGAAAACAATTGATTTGGTATGAATAATTTAACCAAAATTCTAATTCTGTTGATGGAGGTAATGATGGTGAATAAGTGTTGTAAGTGTCGAACCAATATCTGTAATGATTTTGAAAAAAAGTGAATTGGTTAAAAAAACTTAACCAATATTCTAAGTCGAAAAAAGGACCATGATTCTTTCAAAAACCTTGACAGAGTTATGCATTCTTGTCTGTTAATGGAGGTTATGATAGTGAATAAGTGTCGTAAGTGTCAAACCAATATCTGTAATGATTTTGAAAAAAAGTGAATTGGTAATAAAAACTTAAGTAACCAATATTCTAAGTCGAAAAAAGGGCCATAATTCTTACAAAAACCTTGACAAAGTTATGCACTCTTGTCTGTTGATTGAAGTTATGATGGAGAATAAGTGTTGTAGGTTTCAAAGCAATATCTGTAATGTCTCCCCACTCTCTTTTATGTATCTGTTTCTTGTATTATAAATTACAAAGCTTAAGTAAGCTGATATTTTCTGCACATGTTAAATATTCACCGTGCTTCCTGTAAATTAATCTTTATTGGAGAGGACCTTCAATAAGCTATGAGCTTTCGGTCCAATCCATTTCTCCATTGTATATTTCTTGATGTAACCTACTATGTAAAAATATATGAGAATTAAATAGGTTTAAACTAATATCTGTAATGGTTTTGACAATTGTAAATTGGTACAAAAAACTTAACCAAAATTCTAAGTCGAAAAACTAAACCAAGGTGTGACGCCGACGCCAACGCCGAGGCAAGTATTATAGCTAGCATTTTCTCATATCTCTTTCAGTGGTGATTCATATGTGCAGGTTGTTTGCTGCAACTGTCAATGCCACAGCAGACTAGACGTATTGAAGGAAGAGAAATTAAAACTCCAAGTAAAATTATTGAAAAGAAAATTGTCTGAAGAATAAAAAATCAATGAAACTTGCCTACTATGATCCCTAAAAAAAGAAGAATAGTGTTCTCTATATATACAGAAGGAAGCTTAATCTAAAGCAATAGCTTTTTGCATTACTTTTGTGCTAGATTAATCTGCAACCTGTCTTAGCTCTTTCCCACAAACAACAAATCTGCAGCACACAACTTTGAAAACATAATAATGATAACCAGACAAATCTCCATTTGTTAAATAGAGTGGAAAACATTGTGGCAAATGACAAAATTATCGTTATGAGTAATTTCATCTTTTGCCACAATCTTTTCAAAAGTAGTCTGCTGCTTTCGCATTATAATACGTCTGCAGCGGGGAAAGCTTTAACCCTTTTTAACAGATACAGACACTTTCTGACGCCTCTGCAGCAGACGACTTTTGTAAACATTGCGGCAAAAGGAGAAATTGCTCATACCGACCACTTTCTCTTTTCATTTATAGATGTTTTCTATATTTTTGTTCAATTTATTTCAAAGTTGTCTGATGCAAATGTGTTTATGTGGGAAATTGGTTATAACATACCATCAGGTATTTCTTTAGTGGCCACTGTAGACAGGTTTCATTGAATCTGTGAGACAATATTGTGTTGATTTGATTATTTCCAAACATTTGGCAGAGCCCAGGTAGCTCAGTCGGTAGCGACGCGTGCTGTCAATCCAGGGGTTGTGAGTTCAATCCTGGCTCGGCCAACTTTCTTTCTGATGTTTGACAAAAGTCAATGCGACATGCGTCATTCGTCTTCCACCAATTTGGAAAAGCAGCCAGTTTCTTGGGAAGATTGCTGTGTGGAGTACAGGTGTAAGAAAACCAGGAACACATGAACTGGCCCCTGTAATATGACTGAGGAAATGTTAAAAACAGCGTTAGACCTCAACCAATCAATCAATCCAAAACATTGTTACCAAAGTGTTTCCTATGAATTTTTAGAATAATTAGTCCTTTGCTGCTGCTATTAATACTATTAAAACATATTTATCACAAAACCGATCAAATTGAAAGGGCCAACCAATTTGGCATATATATGACACCATATACTCTGTCAAAAATCCAGCTGCGCAACATAACATGCAGGTAAAAAATCCTTGGTTTGCTACTAAAAAATAAGTCATGGCAATATAGTCTCTGTATCGCAGTCCTACATCAGGAGCAGCTTGATCGTGCAGGTTGGCTGGTTGACTACCGTGATCGTCATCATTATCGTCACAGGCAGTGATGATCCTATTACGGAAATGACTAAATGTTATTCAAACCAGGACATGGGGTTATAAAACTCGAGTACACACTATCCCTCTCAGCTTGTTTAAGCCAAGCCCTAAAGCTCAGTCGAATCACTCGTGGGGTTGTGAGTTTGAATGTTAGCTCAGCCAACATTCTTTCCGACGTTTGACAAAATTCATTGTGACCTGCGTCATTCGTCTTTCACCAATGGGCTGTTTAACAGTCTATGTGGAAAAGCCGCCAGTTGATTCGAAAGTATTTTGTGTGGTGTACTGGTGTTGGAAAACCAGTAAACATATATGAAGGTGAACTGCCTACACAATTGTTGAAAACGGCGTAAAACCCCAATCAATCAACCCTCTCAGCTTTTAGAGATAAAGTTATTGTCTTCAAGTACATTTACTTAAAAGTAAATGTGATATATACAATTTTTGTTTCACCTTTTTGTTTCACCTGCGTAGCATGGTAGGCACTTGGCGATTACTTGTCCGGCATCTGTCTGTCCGTCCGCATGAGAGAGTACTTGTGGGGTGCGTGTTCCTAAAGCCCACCCACCACCCGTATAAGGACACTTAGATAAATAGTTATTTTTTATTTTTCATAACGGGTATCTCATTTGCATATTAATGTTATTCATTCCGTAAGGAACCTCAAAGTTATTAACATATTTTCCGACACTGACAAACTGTTGTGTCTGGCAGTTGGAGATTCTAGATCACCTCTTAAAAGTCCCACACGGTACTCAATACCCCTCCAATCAAATCGGTAGCGACGTAGTAACTCGTTGTTTGTCAGCTCCGCTAGTGTATCTGGACGAGCTGCCATTCCTATTACAAATAAACATAACACTATAGCTTATCTACTTAATTCTGTGCGTCGTTCAATTGACAAGTCGAAAAATGAATAACAACATGTTATATTGATATCATATACGAAATAACACTGTTGTTGACACATCCGATGCCCGTCTAAGTGACCCTTATATTTGATATTCTGTCTTTCCGAAATTGAACTAATCCGAACTACCGAAATTACACAATAACACGAAGCCTTCATCCGCAGAAAAACAAATGTCTGAATTCATAGAATCTCGCTTTATTCCAAAAATGTCCTTCTATTTATTTTATTTTACAAGTCCGTTGTTTTTGTATAAAAAACAAATCGCATGAAATGCATTAAAGATATATTTGTTTAACTTTCTAAAATGGCGTGTGGTAAGCGTTTAATTAAAACAAAGTTATCTCTGTTATAATATGTAGCATAGTTTTAAAGTCGGACATCGACGTAAACGTAAAGTAAAAGTACTCACCAGTCTATTGTATTTTTCGACCCTTTTACGAACAAACTGTGCAAAATATCGAAAATATTCTGATTAAAGGTTGATGAGGAAATGTTATCAAATGATTTTAAGGAAGGTGTAGTGTTTCCTTAGATTTAATAAAAAGATAAGATTTTTCTTAAGATAAGATGCTTCTGGAATACCACTTAAGAAATTTCTTATAATTAAGGAGAGAATTTGTTCGATTTAAGAGAATACTCGGATTTAAGAAAATCTTAACTATTTAAGATCCTACTGGAATACGGCCCCAGGTCTCACTGTAACGATTTCGAGCTACGTATTAACTAGTATACTAGTGAGTTACAACTTGACATATTTCGACGAGTTTGTGATAGTTTAATTATGATTGGGACATCTGTTTGACCCCTTCTCCAGCTATGTTCAACATCAATACGATATGTGAATGACTTTTTCTCAACAACCAGCGAGTTTATACGAGAATGAGTGAGCCAAGTTGTATTCTTGTAACATGTTCACGAGTAGTAAAGAATGAGCTACGAGAAATGCACGAGTGCATGCGACATATGGCGATGCAGGTATACGTTATGGTAGCCATGCAGCAGTTTTGGATCAGTCGTCGGGTCGATCTCATAAATGTAATGTTATAGCCATTACCCATTGATTAAGAACCAAAGAATATCTTGCAGAAAAGAAAGAATATAAGAAACAGAAAAGGTCATATGAAACTCTTGGAAATGCAGTGGATCGAGACACAAGGTATAGGGCACTAGGACTCAATTTTTTATTATTTAAATTAAATTCTTTATTTAAGTATAAAGGCCTCCGGTCCATGTACATTTATATTTACAAAGGATACAAAGAGAATAACATCATTGTTATATAGTGATTGGAAAAAAAGATAACAACAATACTATGATCTTGGCACTTCTTAGAAGGTGTTCAATACTGACCATCGTATGTATTAATTTGAAAGTGAAAATAGGCAGCAGTCATTCATTAATATCCTAAAGGGTTTTACCTCAGATGTTCTGTGAAATGGATCGGAATCTTTCTCAGATATTGTCTAAGAAAGACACGTGTTACCAAATGTTCTGAACTATGATCTTAATCTTAAGCTTGCCATTGTCATTGCTCTCATGTCCTTTGCTTCCGGGAAACACTACACGAGTCTTTACGGCGGTTCCAGAGTGACAGACAGCACAATTCGCTTCATTATAAAATAAGTTTGTAACGCCATAATGTTCTCTCCATCAGGATGGGACAAGTCATTCAAACGTGGTGTCTGTGGATAGGTAGGGTTTAATTGTAAGCACTGTCTATCTTAAACCCTTTCCGACATACAACAAGTCTGTAGCAGACGAGTCTTAAGCAATGAACGTAAAAATGAACTTTACTTATATTATTGTGGCAAAACAAGTAGTTCATAGTGAGTTATTTATTTTGTTTCATCATTATTTTTATGCCCCGGCATACGAAGTATGAGGGGCATATAGTTTTCCGGTCTGTTAGTCCGTCCGTCCGTCCGTCCGTTCGTTCGTCCGTTCGTCCGTTCGTCCGTCCGTCCCGCTCAGGTTAAACTTTTTGGTCAAGTTAGATTTTAGTGAACCTGATGTCCTATCATTATGAAACTTCACACAAATGACAATCAACATATCATTGTTTAAAAAATTGTATCAATTTGAGGTTGGACCAACTGTTCATCCGTCTGTTCGTCTGTCTGTTCGTCCATTCCATTCTCAGGTTAAAGTTTTTGGTCAAGTTAGATTTTAGTGAAGCTGATGTCCGATCATGATGAAACTTCACACAAATGACTATTAACATATCATTCTTTAAAAAAATGTGCCGATTTGACGTTGTGACCCTCTGTCCGTCCGTCTGTTCGTCTGTTTGCTCGTCCATACAATTCAGGTTAAAGTTTTTGGTCAAGTTAGTTTTTAGTGAAGCTGATGTCCTATCATGATGAAACTTCACACAAATGACTATTAACATATCATTCTTTAAATAATTGTGCCGATTTGACGTTGTGACCCTCTGTCCGTCCGTCTGTTCGTCTGTCTGTTCGTCCATACAATTCAGGTTAAAGTTTTTGGTCAAGTTAGTTTTTAGTGAAGCTGATGTCAGATCATGATGAAACTTCACCAAATGACTATTAACATATCATTCATTAAAAAATTGTGCCGATTTGACGTGACCCTCTGTCCGTCCGTCTGTTCATTTGTCTTTAATCAGTTCACCCAACCAGCTCAGGTTAAGTTTTTTCGTCAATGTAGTATTTGGTTAAGTTTTCATTTCTTTCTCTCTCTTTTTTACTCCTGGCCCAACCGGGGCATCCGTGTTCCATGGACACATTTTCTTGTTAATAACTGATATGCTAGTACACAGATGTATCAAAATGTGTATGAGTGTGGTATACGATTACAAATCAAAGCACTGACTGTGCTGACAGCAAGGGTCTTACTACAGATTATATTTGGACATGTAATTACCGATCCCAAAAGGCTAACCATAACACTTTGCTATGTCCATATATTGAATGATATAGATTTTGAAATCAAAATACTGTAAGTGCGTCTACCGATATACTTCTATTTGACACCAACTAATTTGCTTAATTATGCTCTCTTGGTAGTTCCTGTTAAGCACACATGCTTGTTTACAATGGATTTGAGTCGTTATGTTGTTATGCAATTAACAAATGAACATGTCATATCAAAGTCAAACGAAGGTCTCTGCCTAACAATAAGAAATAAATTGAGAGTCCAATTTTAATATCTAAGCAGAAATTAAATTCCTGTGACTACATTCTTATGAAAGTGCTTTAGGTCTGATTACAAGAGGTTTTATTATGTCTTATTGATTGGTTGAAAGTCATATAAACCAGTTGGCATCTGAAAAAAAAAAAAAAAAAAAAAAACTTTAAGCTTCAAATCACATCTCATCCTTATCTACTGGACACATTTAAAACAAATTTGGTAATATGATCATTAAACATGAACTGTCTCATAACTGCACGCTCGACATTTCTAAAAATGTTGGATCATTGAATTAAATTAAATTATTTTCAATGTTGTCATTGTTTCGTGATGGCTACATTATTACCTTTAATTCTTCCCAGAAATATAACAGAGTAAAGTGTTGCCAAACAAATGTAAAACTGTAAATGAAATATAAAAAAATAAAAAATATATGTATTACATAGGAAACAGCATTCACATTTGCCAAAGTACGATGTATAAAACCGGCAAACATTTCCAGGCCTGGTTACCACATATTTTATTTCATATATCTTTAAATTAGGTAATATGCTATCAACTCATCAATTGATGTAACATTCTGAATGTTTTCAAAAAATGATGAAACTGTAGCGATCGTCTTTCAATACTTCATTATATGATCTTGTTTATTTAATCATGAATATACTTTGTTAAGTTAAAATTGATTTGCATATACTTAATTAAGACTGCTGCATAATTATTATTAAACATTGCAAAAAGTAAGCCATTTAATTTCCATATGATAGTCTGGTAATATGTCGTTTTGATAATAAATATTCTAAATATAGAAGGAACTGCATCCGCAGAAAAATACCTTTTCAGGATTTCTGCTGGTATATATGTATGGGTTGCGGGTAGGTACATGTACAGGGGAGAGGTAGAGGGGCATGATGATGACTATGTTGTCACAAGCATTTGACATTTGAAAGTTTGATAAAGAAATATTGAGAATTATTGCTGACTCTAAGTTATCATGACAACATCTAAGTACACAAAGGTGTATCATTTTGTCAAATTCGACTTTGTCGAAAAGATTTTGGTTGCATCAAAATCCTGTTGTCATAGACAAAATAATTTAAATTTGTTATGAAGAATTATAAAGAAATGGCAAATAAATAGCTTAGGTTATGTTTTGTGACAAAATATAAGTACAAAAACTCTACCATTATGGTTGACAGAGTTATGTGCCTTGCTACCGTTGTTTACATTGTCATTAGAGAAACAAGTATGCCAAGTCTGAAGTAAATATGTTTGATAGTATAGAAGATATTTGTATTTGTAAAATTCTTTAACCAACGCAGACGCCGACGCCGGTCCTTATACAGATTCTACAGATAAAATTAAGTCACCTGATGCAGATTTAATGTATAGGCAAGGGTTAAGGGAAATAATGCATTTGAACACTTACATATATACTGTACTAGTCAATGGCGGAGGAGAATGAGGGCAAACTGTCATATTCCGTGTACTAATTCACTTTCCCACAATGAAGAAAGAACCAATTTCTTCAGTGGTCATCTTCCTTCATTGTTTGTGTTGAACTTAGGGTGGTGCTTGGCTGTTCCTGATGAATGGTGTGTTTATGGTTTTCAGAAAGGGAAGATAAATATATGTTATAATATTCGTGTAAGGTTAACTTTCGCTTATATTCGCAAATTCATAATCGTCGAGAATAAATGTTCTGAACGTTGAGATAACCGAAAATATGCTTCTTTAGCCGATTTGATGATTAAAAGTATTAATAAATTAAAAGCAATGTATGTTTTTATATCCATTTCCCAAATAGGTGATAATGAAGTAACTTTTGTCATGGGCAGTCTTCCATATCAATATGTTAATATTAAAATGATACGTAATCTGCGTTTGCTATATATAGATTAGTGATACACAAACAGTCTCGTTTCTCCTTAGACTGCAAGCCAAATGAACTGTTTCAAGAAACACACATGTCCAATGATGAACACAAATTATATGAGTTGTGCTGACCTATAAAAGGAATAAAACAGTAACGCATTAAGGAAAACGAAATTTGATGGTTTTTTTTCTTTCTTTTATATTACAGTACACAAATTCATTCGATAGTTTGTGGGGTTGTTATGATAAGAATCATTTCGATAAAGTCAAGGGATGATAATAACGCTGGTTAGAGGTGGACACAACGAAATAGACAAAAAAAGAAATGTGAGTAAATATCGAAATATTTCAGAAATATTTTGTTGCTTCATAATAATTTCTTATCGAATAATAAATTTCATTTAGAGGCCTATTGGTTCTCCTTAACTGAATACTTTCAAGATACAATGGAGATTAAAACTAACTACGCTATAACTTTAGCTAATTGCCAAAATGTGTAATAATATTGGTAGTGACTCATCTTGTGAGACTGTGTGGATGTAGAGGCTCACATAAATCTTCACTACACGCGGATGCGTTAAGACCTGGGACATATTAGTTACGTATATAAATTAAGGCGTGTTATATTCGACACTATTTATTCAGTCGTGAAATCACACTTGGTCTAAGTTTAATAAAATTCATTGTTAAAGAATTGTTGATAGATTTACTTAAGCATGTAATTGATTTACGCTCGTTAACCTCTATGAAGTAAAGGGTGTCGAAGATGTAAATGAGACGTCCTGGAAATATCAAACGTATCGTTTAACTATAGTCTTGTGTATTCGAAACTTTCGAAGAACCGATTACTAAATATGAAAATATGAAATATAATGTCTTGCTTTTCAGATTTTCTTCCGTTTTCCACTTAAACATGATTTGCAAACACAGAGTTCATCAATTATTATTCCTGTTTACAAAATATATTCAATGCTAGCGGCAATCCTTTTGGTCTTTAATTCTTGAAAAAGTTAGTGATTTGACTTCCCTGAAATCCTAAAGGCATGATCGAAAACTGAAAGGACACGTTTTCATACAAAGGTCACTTCAGGATTTTTCAATGGACGGTTTTCAGCCCTATTTCATGTTTCGCGTTACTGACGTTTAAGTTGTCTAAATTATAACTATCATAAACAAAAAACAGTATAAGATAATAAACAACTTAAATATTCCGAACATAATCTAAAGTATCACAGTACGTTATTTGTTTTTATTCTTATTTTATACACACAAAAGTGAGGCGCGTTTTTATTGATGTTAGAAGTACATCCGAGCTCACAATACTAATAAATTGATGAAGTTTCATCACAGTTTACATTTTTGCCTGAATGATGTGGAGATACGTTCAATTCGTTACAATCGACTTTTTAATGGTGCCACTACAAAACAAACAAACATATTTCTTTTTAAATTAAAGTATAATCGGTGTTCTTGAAAAGTTCTCAAATAACCTTTCAGTTCATCCACTTTCGCAATGATTTCAAAATTTCAGTTGAAAATAAATATCCGAAGATGGTTTAATCTGTGTTTTAAAAAAGTCTTGCAATATACTTTTTGAAATATTTATTCTACTTAAAATAAAATAATATATGATATGTAGCAATATAACGGTATTTACTGTGGAATGACATTTTTCCACTATTCCTTTTGTTGAAGTTACAAAAATGAATTAACAGATAACTACCTAACAGATATCTTAAAATGGACCATTAATTTCTTCGACGTAATCGAGTGATCCATCGATATATGTAAAACTAACTTATGTGTGTATTAATTGATCCGCTTCAGATGATAGTTCAAGTAAACGATATATTCAAATTTTCCCATTTTCGAGTTATCACCTTTCCTCGGTGGTATAGTGGTAGATCTTCCGAGTCCGCGGGAGGTCGTCGGTTCGGTCACCGGTCGGATAATAACAAATACTTTTATAAGGGCAGTAATGGCTCTCAGGGTTGCGGGGTTAGCATTACGACTGACTGACTAGTGTCAGGATAAATTAACTTACCCAAGAAACTCCATGGTATAACAGAAAAAGTAATGTTGAAAGCGGCGTAAAACGCCAAACAATCAACGACTGTTTAGTATTCGTGTCCTAACAACTTTGTTTCGATCTAATTCAGGTTCGTGTATACATGTACTGTAAAGGTCAATAGAACGTCACTCTAGACAGTATTATGTCTTATTTGAGGCGTTATTTCGAGTTTAACATTGGATGTCATCTTTCGTTAGTCCTAACCTTTTAAAAAGGGAAAATTGTACATGTTGGTGCAGTTATAAGAGTATAAGACGAAATTGCAAAATTACACAGCAAATAATGTACAAACGGCATTTAGTCAGCTGTGTAATTTGACAACTTCTTGTTTTACTCTTATAACTGCACCAAAACATACATTTTACCCATATAGTTGCAGTTTAGGGGGAAAAAGTTATTTTTTTACAAAAGAATAGTGTGAAAAGGAAAATATAAATTGAAAATTTGGATCTCTTTTCTATTTTCAAAGTAGTTCAATGACCTGGTCATGTGATCAATTTCGTTTATAAAAAAACCCACAATTCCTTTAAGTAACGTGATCCGTTTAAAACCAATCAAAATGTGCGATTCACAGTGCATTTGAACCAACTGCAATTATACAAAGATAACAGTTATATCATTGAAAACATATGCAAAAATATTTACAATATTCTGAAGAAATTTTAATTATTTCGTTCAGAGCGCAAAATTCCGTACGCTCTAAAAGCGTTCTAACTTCGTTCAATCACGCTCATAATCCAATCACGTTCCGCTCTGACTGTCAAGTTCATGATGTTCATAGCTTTTAACATGTATGTCTTTAAGAAAGGAATTTTATATAACTTGTTTATTGAATATTGACGTTTTATTTTCAGGAATACAGAAGCCCTAATCCGGTAAAGTTTTCGTAATATATTCATGTGCACTAACATTTTTTAATATTTCTGTTTTTGTTTACGCTAGTTTTGTTGGTATGTTTCTTTGCTATATTAATAGCAATAGCATGACACAATTTTGCTGTGGACTTAACTAAGAAAGATAAATCAAAGCGGCATTCCTGTCATACATACGTGTGTCGATACATTGGTAGTATAAGCAGTTAAATGGTCGAAGCAGATATTATGAATCCAAAAACGTATTTACTCCCACTCCCACGCCCACTTTTTTCTTCGAAAGTAATCAAGTATAATTTCATGTATTTAAGGTTGATTCTCGAAGCCATGGAGGTAATTTTTCTAGGAATTATCCTTATGATATCTGTGAGTATTGATTTTGCAAATATTCTGCTCAAACACAATATTTGATAATCGGATAGCGTACGGATTAACCTCTATGATAAGACTACTAAGCTTTTCAGTTTGACATTAAAGTCAGCCATGTCAGCTTCGAATAACCAAACGACCATAAATGAAAAATATAGAAAGTACATTGAGTGATTAGATATTCGAACAAATAGTTCTTTATCGAATGAAGGCAGTACAATGTCTGTAATGCAATACCAAGTTATTTATTGTATTCAAACTATATCGTAATCCAACAATTGACAATTAAAAGAAAACGACTTCTCTATCAAATAAATCAATCTATATTTCGTCTGATTCGTATTTCATTTGTACCTAGGAGTTTATTATGAAATGCAAGCCATAGATACAAAAGCATATCTAGAAAACAGCGAAAAACTGCTGCGATACTGTTCTCAAAAGTCATGCCCGTTGAAGGAATTGACTCATTGTAACTCTCCTTTGATACAGGTACTCAATTATTGTAAAGAAGGAAAAGCAAGAATAAGGAACAGACAACCAAACGTATGTAAAATGTTTCCAGTACATCTTATCTTTACGTATATCCATATGTTGAACATGGAAAGATTAAATGAACTTTGATTAACTATCATTAACCAACTACATGTACACAATTTAATCAGCAAGCTGACATTACAGATAAAACAAAATCTTCAATGAATATGATTGTACAACACAAATTCCTATGTGTATCATAATTGTCAGATATATGATCAATATACTTTATCTATGCCTAATAATTAAACTTATCCAAATGGCCGACAAAGGATGTAAACTTGCAGTTCTGGGAATTTTGTAAGATACGATAACAGTCCTTAAAGACCCGACAGGTACGAACATGCGACTTTAAGATCCGAGTTCGCAATGGTCGTCTACTTCTGATTTGTTGTATGTGGGAAAGGGGTCAATGAAAGTATGATTATGATAATTTTGAAAATATTGTGGGAAATCAAGCAATTGCTGAAAAGAGCAGTTTCTCCTGTTCATACAATGTTTATCCTTTCTCCATTTTAGACTCATTTTGACTAATCTTAACAGAATGGTTATGAGAAATTCCGCCTTTTCCATAAAGTTTGATCACAATAACACTAATACTTTCATTAATACAGATTATCAACTTGTTTGCCAAAATATTTTCAAAGTGATCTGCTGCATATTTGGTCTTTGTGATTTTATCTTCAAATAGTATTATCACATGATATATTTGCGTATATAAATCACGGCTACCATTCATGAGTTAAGTTGAATATCTCTGGTAAAAAGGGTTTACTCTTTCTTAAATATGCGTTTGAACTGTATGAATTTCTCGATTTATTGTTAACATAATTTGCAATTAGCAACTGTGTTGTTACTGCCCCAAAAAAGGAACAAGTGATAAGTTGTTTCTCACTCATACCAGGGGTATAGTTCCAAGGTACAGTGCTTTGATTGTATTTTGTGACTCAAGTTCTAGTAGACCATGTTTATTCCCCAATTACTGATTTAGGTTAAGCACCTTCCATATAGGCGTAGTACCAATTATGTAAATTGAAACGAATTGAGGTAGGTCGAAGAGTTCCGATTACATTTGATGATGTATCAATCTTGAGAGATAATTTGAAATTTCGTCTTTTTGATTGAATACAGTCGACCCAATCATAAACGGACAAACTAAAATAAAAGTGTTCGTATATTTTACAGAAGCCAGTCATATACGTGTACACGCGTCTTCATAACTCAATTTTCCGGACATATTTAAGACAAAAGATAGGTAGAACATATCGTCTGGTGACTACTAAAGCTGGTAAAGACATTGGTAATGAAGTGGTGTTAGTGTATGGACAATTGGCTGAAAGGGAGGAATATTCCATCAAAGACGCGTTGGATGGGTCACCTGGTAAGTCATAGAAATAAATAGATAAAGTAGATAGAGGAAATGAAGGCACTAGTCAATATGCGCGTCGTTGCACGAGATCAGAATAAGAATCCAGCATGATCGCAATATTTGTTTAAAGCATAAAGCAGAGTTGTATGAAGTCTTCAAATGTCTTCAAAAGACCTTGCACTTTGACTGCTTCAACATCTATCTTTTTCCCAATTTATAAAATAAAGAGACATATTTTATACAGAACATTTTCACCATTTTTATTATTATTATTATTATTATTATTATAATTATTAATTTTTATTATTATTAATTTCTACAATTAACTGCATATTTTTAGGCGAAAGAAGACAAAAGATTCTCGTGATGCTCAAAGATGTACCTCTGAAAGAGAACATAAGTAAAAAGTATGATCCCTGTCCAACGAATAAAAGTGCTTGCATTGACATTGTACGCTTGGAATTCTTATCTTATGAAGACGAGGTTCACAAATCTAAAGCAAACAGTAGAGCCTTTAAGATCCTGTCTGATGCACTTAAGAAACTTACGCAAACAAAATTTCAAGTATCAAGAAGTTTAGTTTAAAATCTTAAAGGTTACATATCATATAATTATAAAAGAAAAAAAGACTGAAAATATAGATAATTTCCTGACTGCCCTCTATGCTCATATAAGATTTTCGATACGAGTTATTTGTGTTTGCCTTTACTTATACAGAAAAAGCCAGCGGTGTGACCCGTCTCATTTTCCCTTTGTACATTTGCAAATAGTCGTTAACCTAGTATATTATCTAGAGAATGAAAATATTATTTAAACAAATGATAACTTTGAAATGAAGTGACACGATTAACAACCATAATAGGATTTTGCAACTACAATATTTTATCATAAAATAAATGATATCATAGACGAATGAATACCCAACTATATTGGTCTAAACTAATAAAAGGATTTTTAAATGAATTTGAGCTAAAGCCACATGGAAAAAAACAAAGAGCAATTAAAATTGTCTGCGGCAGTTTAATCGTTCTATTGTTAGAGGCCTAAATGCTGTATGCGAGCTTTATTTACCTATTTGCAATGCTACAAGCGGCTTGTAGATTAGAAGTATGCATTCCTTGTTTTATTCGACATTGTTGATGGTACATGTTTTAATAAAAACAAATATAGAAATAAAACTGGTATACAATTGTCTTCACTATAATTGTCTATGCGATCTAAAGAAAACACACTTGTACTCTTACGTATGCGTTTTTCGATAACATAAACAAAAAGAGTATAGTCAGGATAAAATACTTCTTCGTCGTCGTACTGACCACAATTGAATACCTTGTACAGCCGAATGGTAAATATATATATAACCGCATGAATTTGTCAAGTATTTTCCTTTCTATCATATATATATATATAAATATGTATACTTACATTGTTGATTGATTGATTGGCGGGTTAACAGCGTTTGCAACAGTGTATAAATCACATAACGGCGATCAGTTCACCTACTCATGTGTTTCCTCGTTTTCACACACCAGGATTCTTCACAACAGTCTTACAAAGCAATTAGCTGCTTTTTCAACAATTAGAGTTGTCCCATTGGTATTAGATGAATTGTTCTTGTTACATTCACTTTTGCAAAACATCGGAAAATATGTTGACATAGATTGTGTTCAAAGTCACAATCCCTGGATTGACAACCCCGTAAGCTACCGGGTCTCAATCGATTGAATCATACGAGCAGTCTAAATGTGTTTGAACGATCGAAGTAAATGCAACTCTTGAGCTCAAGCTAATGAGGGGGTATTGGTTTCATACCTTATACATTTTTATCGCAATGTAAATATAAGGTTTGGGAAAATTTCAGACAAGCTCATGATACTTCATATTAATAACTGTATTCGTGACGCTGTTAAGCAATCGTTGAAAGATATACTCACAACAGTTACTGGTCAATACAAATATGTAGAATAAGTCAATGAAGTATTTGTAAATAAGACACAGACCATACAACCAATTAAGAAAATTAAATTCCCCCTTTTAAACGTCTACAAAACAAATCAGCATGAAGAGCAACACAACGCACAGAGGAGCTCAATAATGACGTTTCCCTCTTCAGTTGGTTCTTTAATGCATGCCAGGTTCGCGAAGGCGACATAGGCGAACCCATGGAAATCCTCCTCGGTCGCCATCTTTATATCTTCGTGGAAAACTACGACTCTCCGGCTGCAAGTCTGAACTACTGAATTGTTTAGTAAATGACTGACCAGCCCCAGTTCAATGCCAACATTTTTGATGATTCTGTTATTGTCTACGGACTTCAAAAAGGTAATCCGACTATAATTGGAGTTTAAAAAACACAGGAAACTGGTTCTTGAAATGTAAATGTAGCTAAAAGCAAAAAACTGTTAGCTTGCAATTCAATCAGAGGTTTATTTAACGTTATAAAAGACACTTTTAACTTTCACAAAAAATCATTTGGTTTCAATGGGAAACAACTGCAGTCCTATGTATCAATTTGTAATTGTGTGCCCGTCAAGCCGATTCTAATTATTTCCCTTTAACAATAAACAGCAGTTTAAAAAGAGAGAAGCTACCAATTAGGACAGTATGGATATAAAGGAAACTTTGCACACCCCTGGCGGCTATATTATTCGACCAATGAAGATTAATATTTGTAGATGGTCAGAAATAATGTGGAACCAGTAAGGCGCTGCCTCTCGTTTTCCGATCACAATACAATACCTAATCACGCACAATTTGTGCATATAGCTTCAGGAAATAATCATCTGAATTTGACAGTTCTATTGTGACATTCATCATATTCCATTTATTTCTAGAATTATTGTTTAAATTACTTGTGATAAATGATATTTATAATGATATTATAATCACGAAGCCAAACTTTAAAAACAAACAAAGCTTTATATATGTTCCATGAAAGTATTCACAACGTTTGTATAATTAAAGTACTGAAAGTACTGAAGGTAGAATTGTGATTGGTTAAGAGGAGATGCAGAAGTGCATATATAAATATGTATCTAAAAGAAAACCCCACCATGACAGACAAGTAACAATGCATCAGGCTAGAATGAAATATTTCCAGGATCATAAAGGCTTGTTGGTCTTGTGAAAATGGATTGACCCCAACTCCGAATATATCATTCGGTTCACATAATATCTTTTTAATTATCATATTACCCAATAGCTCTACGGAAATCATACCAGGAACATTCATGACAGTACAGTGTCTTTCTAATTAACTGCACTGAACCAACGTTTGCATTCAGAGTATACAATCTGTTAATACAATACATTATTATGTTCAATAATAACCGTAAACTTCGAAGTGTAATCTACCAAAATAACTGTGTTTTGAATGACTTTCTGTTTTTGAACAGAAAATGTGTATAAAAATGAACATATTAATATCAAAAGCTTTAAGCCAAAAACAAGTAATAATGTACAAAAGAGTTTTGCATATCCAAAACAGAGTGGCTCTGAATCGAAGGTGTTTGGTCGTGACTCCGGTCGTGAGTCCGGGCGGAACTCCGGGTTGATGAAAGGACTGGTTTAGGTTTTTGACTGGCGTTAATCGTAGGAAATAAATTATACATGAAATCAAGCTATTTGATTTACGAACTTGAACATTTTTGGCCGTATTGGAGCCCGTTGTTGTTTAATGTATGATTATTTTGTGTGAATTACAAACTATTTTATAACTATTTGGAAGTATATTAATATGTGAAAGTGATTCTATTTGTTGACTTTTATTTCTCATAGACGGTTATCATTTTATCATTATTCCGTTTATATTGGTGTTCATGTGCAATGAACATTGCAGTCGCATTTTAAAAACAACGTACATGTATTTAATTTGGATCAGAGTTCTGTGATTACTTTCGAATCTATACGTTCATGATTAAACATATCGAAGTACTACACCCTCGGTAAATTCGCCAATGCATTTGTCACGCGACTTCTTAGTTTACCCCTTTTTTTTCGTCGCATTTATTCGGGAATATTCGCAAACTTATATTTTGTTTGTAAAATATATTATGGATTATATAATAGCAGAACATAAACAAAATGTAAAATGCGAAACCATGATGGTAAATTCAGACTTAAAGATTTGTTTTACAATGTCAAATTCCTCAATTTGAACTGAATTGGACAATCTCCGTAAATACTCGAACATAGTCGTACTTTTCCGTTCCACTTCGGCGCATACATTTCTAAAAGATTTGTAAACCATTATTGGAGTACTCACGCCTTTAATCTTTCACTGATTGTCCAACTCTTTAGGAAATATTAACCTTTTATATGCAGTTTTGTTGAATCAATGATGAACTATTTTTCTTTCGCAATCTCACCATAAAATGCGTTGTTGGGTGTTAACAGCAATTGTAAGCCGCCAACTCTGAAAGAATGGTTAACTTCTATGACCAGGGGTTAAGGTCCCAGGCCAATAAAACCAAATGACTAAGATCTAAATCGTACCTTAAATGGTCTATCTCCTCGTCATACATGTGCTTTATCTTGGTGACTTCATCCTGCACTAATCCTAAGTTTTTCAGGAGGTTCTTCGAGTCCCAGGGACCGAGTTGTCAGACTCTCTCAACATACTGGCCAGTCTGAAATATGTAAGTTGATGGATTGATATAAAAGCTAAGAGAAGTCGGTATACGCGTATCAAACACGAACATACAGTTCATGAACGTTCAAAGCTAACAGCACTGCGTAAACAGGAATATTTGGCTACTATAAAAGGGAGTGCTATATGTTCATGCAGAGAACGAGAGGGATTATGGTAGTAGAGTATTTAAAAAGCTGATCGTCTCACTGGAACCACTACTTATGGATATGGTGATACTGAACCCAAGGACTCACAAACAATTGAAGGTCTATTGAAAACACTGTGCTTAATGAACTCGGATATGATCTGGTTCAGTCTGGATATTCAGTTAATACTTTACTTATGACAAATAAGAATGTGGTCAAGGCCTATTGAACAATTTAATTAATGAAAAAATAACATTTTTAATTAATAATAGTGCTGGGTAACATAAAGAAGTAAATGAGCATGGTTTCTCTAAATTCGTATCCGATTTTTGATATTGTTGGTTTAGAACAGACTTTGGAAGATGATTATAGTAATGTCAATCAAATGCTGGATGATTTTAAGCGTTTTATGTGTCCAGGTAAAAGGGTCCGCAGATATGGTAGAAACATGGGAGGAGTATGTGTGTTTGTCAGGAACACACTTGTACGTTATGTTAATAATAATCAAAAGCAATTTCCCCTTTGGTGTAATTCTCTATATAGAAATAACACTGTTCGGATTATCTAAATATATCATTTATACATTTGCAATTATATACCACCTAAAAATTTGTCATTCTATTAAAGCATCGACCAGAAAGGTATCGCTATTCTTGAAGATTTGATTGATGAGTTACATGGTGATTATACTGATTTCCTTTATCAAATCACAGGTGATTTTAATAGGAAAACAAGTAATGGAAGTAATCAGCTTGAACTTTTTAACAATGTCAAGGCAGAGCCTCGCGTCATATTATTTCAGTCGACTCGTTTCATAAAAACAATATCAAATAAGCACGAATGTAAGATTCTATTTATCACATAACACCATAAAAAGATTGTTTTTAATCTTTAAATCGATCTTTCTTCGTCCTCATATAAACAGTGACCGAAGTTCACCCCGAAGTTCTAATGCATACGTCCACTGTAAAATGTAGTCCCTATCAATAACCTTTTGATTTTATACAAAATTAGCAACAATGCTCTTAAAACCTTATAACGTTTCATTTATCGAGATTTATTCTCTTTAAACAATATTTTTAATAAATGCCGAAATTCAGAACAATTGTAAACAATATGCTGTCATTGAAAGTGACATCACACTCAGGAGTGACGTCACATACGTGCTGTGAGTCGGCTATTTATGTAACTAGTTACATATGATATTTATGTCACTGCTTTATGTCACTCCTGGAGTGCAAGTTATGTGATCAATTATGCTACAGAGAAACTAAACATGATAATATGCGAACTTTAATATTGTAAATTTACTCCATTTATTTATGTATGTGTTCATTAGCTGTACTGAATGTATTTGTGGATGCTTTCTGTACGGCTGCTTATTAATACATCATTTCAATAAGTGAATAAGTGGGAGGTTATGTACGCTTTCAAAGATATTTCAGTTATATCGGATGGGCTAGTTCACCTAGCGTGCGGTTCCCAGATTTCTTGCACCTGCAGCGCGTCAATTGTTTAGCGGTAGATCTTTCGGTTGGAGTCAAGAGTAATATGGCCGGGTCATACCAAATACTATAACAAATAGTAGTTATAGGTTCCCTCCTTGGCGCTCAGAGTTGTGGGGTTAACATAACGCGTGACAGGCTGGTCAGGATAAATTGACCAGTAGTACTGGTAAGTTACCTAGGAAACGCCGTGATATAAACAAAACAAAATTGACAGTTGCGTTATACACAAATCATTAATGTTACACCTGCACGGCACACAACATTCTTGCCAGGACTTCTTTACAATTAAACTATTCAACCCCATTGTCGAAAGAGATATGACGCCAGACGGAGAAGCTATTATGTTGACTCTTATGTTGGATCATTCCATGTTTCGTCCTATTGGAATAACTAAGTGTCTAACAATGCAGCTTTCCCTGAATATGCATATTTTGTAAAAGTCGTCAATAACCTTTGGCAGAGAAAGAGTAAAAAGTAATACACAACGATATTTACATTATTAGCACATGTCTAATACATGTCTCTTGGTGGTTGATTCCTGTATATTCAACCAGTACTCGCACAGACTATCGAAAGTATATGTGACAAAGCCGAGTCCTGGTAGTTCAGTTGATAGCGAAGCGGGCTGTCAATCAATGGTATGTGAGTTCGAGACCACTGCTCGGTCAACATTCTTTGTCACTGTGACAAGCGACATTCGTCTTCAACCAACGGGCTAGCAGTCTATCAAAAAAGCAGCCAGTTGCTTCAAAAGTTAGAAAGTCTATTGTGAGAAGTACTGGTGTGGGAAAGTCAGGAAATACAAGAGTAGGCGAACTGGCTGCCGTGATATGACTGAAGCTTTGTTGGAAACGGTGTTAAAGACTAAACATGTGACTACTCATTCAAAGCTGTCGAGGGCGTATCAGCGCTTAAGATAATTTTATTATTGCATGTTCTTAAACCCTTATTGGTCCCTTAAAGCGACTGAACTCCAGATACCCAACTGTTGAAAAAATAAATCCAATTTTAAGAAAATAAGTGTTATTTTTGTATTTTGGGCAATAAAATATGATAACTGACATATTACATACCCCTATAATCGGTGAGATTTTCTTGTTTTTGATACTTTTTCCATCGCAAATTCTACCATGTCAGTAACGGGTAAGTGTTTTTAAATAGGAAACTTCTTCATCGGGACAGTTGAAAACGACTCAAGTTCACTTTATTGATAAAAAACGATACATTTTCTACCCTGGTTTTACTTGGATAACATAAAGAATAACATTTAGGGCGATTTTTTTTCCGTGCCATCTGGATTTCAGCCGCTTTAAACTCTATAGGGTGGGTACTATAAAGAACCGTCTGAAGGGTTTGGTTTGATGACAGGAGAGAATGTGGGGGAGAACATCTTTATCTGGACAAATGTCATCAATCAACATCTCTATCTGGATTTATGTCATGTATACACATCTTTATATGTCATATGTCATGTATCCACATCTTTATCTGGTTATATGTCATGTATACACATATATTCGTGTCATATGTCATGTATACACATCTTTATTTGTCATGTGTTATGTATACATACGGAATATTATGTTGTGGGGTGGATAAATGAGTTCGTATTCCACGACAAGTAGCGTGGGAAAATCGATATCTTACGAGACCGTAGGTCGAGCTAAGATATGGATTTCCCCACGCTACGCGTCGTTAATACGAACTAAATTATCCACCCAACAACATAATATTCCTTTTATTACATACCTACAATCTATGAGCAGCGAAAATTTATTGAGTTTACATTTTATTAACCGTAAAATTAAGATTATGAAGGGCGGATGAATATCGCTTCAATGATTACGCCACGCCTCCATAATGCATTCCAATACGTATGCTCCGCCCAATATCGTCATCAAACCGGTTACGTCACTGTATGACGTCACAATCTTGTATTTACACCGCATATAGATACGGAATTTTAATCTGTCGTGGTGTATTTGCGCATGTCAATATGTGTGTATTTCCACCGGAAAATAAACAGGCATGTAATAAACATCTTTATTTGGACATATGTCATGTATACACATCTTTATATGTCATATGTCATGTATACATATCTTTATATGTCATATGTCATGTATACGCATCTTTATTTGTCATGTGTCATGTATACATTTATACATCGAATGTCACACCCTTAATATATGAGGACCACCAACAACAAACATCAGATCAGTAGGCTTTTCCAACTTAATCGGAATCGGAATCGGAATTCGATATTGTAATATGAATATAAATTGTGGGGGTCATCTCAAAAGTCATGAGCCCAGTTGAGTAAAATATATCTATATATGTATATATATATATCAGGTGCATATCAGTGGAACTACAGTGTAGTGGTGTTATATGAAAATAAAACTTAACAATTAAAAGTGTATCTCGTTTTCCTTCTTCCGACACACTTATGCTGCACATATATATGTATGATCTGAAACACATAATATGTAGTGTTTATATAGGGTTTTATCGAACACAGTCGCCTACATGATGAGTGCTGAGTCCATGTAAGCTACGGACATGAGAAGACCCCCGCAAATAACATCCTTTTTTCCCGACGCTGAGACATAAAACTCCCTTGATCTCTGAGTAAGACGCTCAATATTGGGCCTTAATATCCTCAATTATATCATGCCACCGAAGAGATTGTTGCTGGTAAGCCCTCAGCAATAAAATACTTTTACTTTTTTGAAGAGGACCTTTACCTGACATCGTTGCAAAAGTGCCCCTAACAAAGAAAAGAGCGTAACATGTAGACTACATACATAAAATCAACAAAATATCTATATCTATACATGACAAACATATATGTGTACATGAGGATTTCAACTGTAGCAGAGTGTGTTAATTTCAGTCCCGTTATTTTATCAAATCATTGTAGAAAAAGGTAACACATTTAACATAATCAAGTTTAATCGTAATGTTAGGATTGAATTTATTCTCAGACATAATTGAAGTAAACGTCGCATACTTTGGCTCATTACGAAAGAAGAGTTTCAAAAATATAACACGATGTACGAGATTATCATTCAAGCGTATATAATGCAGGGACGTATCCTGTCACTCTTTGTCCTGGGGTAAAGTCCAAAATTATTACTTATTTCAGGTCACAACATGGATCATGAGGCTTAACTTCTTTGACTGTAGCTGACCCCATCTTTAATACCGCCTTCCAATTTATGTATAGAGGATATCGAACGTTTGATTGCGTTGATTTGCGCTGCAGCTGCAATTCCTTGTTCACCGGACAGAGATATCAGGTTTCGACTTTTTGCCGAAGACAATAATTCATACAGTGGCCGAATGTATTTCTGCTTTTTGCTCATAATAGATTTCAGTTCCATCAAATTACGGGCGAAACTCCTGGTACGGTACTTCACACGAAATTTACCGACCACAAACCGAGCCACAGCAGATGTTTTATTCTGCTCATCGTTGTTACCATGCACTCTATACCCAGTTGATTGTAGACACGTCTGAAACAATAAGACATGTTGAAAGTGGATTTCCTTGACATTTAAATGATGCATAGACACTCGGTCTTATGCAACAAATTGGTACCGACCTGCCTTTTCCACCGGATTGTGTACTGTTAGCGGATAAGACGGACCAACTTATGACACCTTATACCACAACACAAATAAGGAGAAAAGACGCACCAATGCATCCAAAGTATCGACAATTGAATAGACAGATTAGTGATTATCGGGTGTGTGTTGAACATTCCATAGCGGAACTAAAGGCATATAGAGCGACATCTTCAATCTGGCGTCATCCACGACAACTACTTTCTAAAACAGTTTATATTTGTGCAGCATTGCTGAATCGCAAAAAGGAAATGGAATTACACTTTTAAACGACATTTATCTAATCAATACCCCCAATAAACTATGCATATGCATTGCTACGCTTTTCTACAGGTTTCAATACTTTGAGACGACCCCCAAACAAAAATTATATTCATATTACAATGTCGAACTCGGATTCGGATTCAAAATAAGTTGGAAAAGCCTACTAAAGTAAAACACATCTGGCAAAAATAGGATATATTTCATTATGAGTTATCTTTCCTTTAGCTTCAAAAAGTCGTCTGCTTCAGGGGAAGTGTTAAACGAAATTTGCGTAATCATGTTCTACAGTGAAGTTGTAAGACAGTATATTAAGGATAGGTTTGATTTATTGTGTGCTGTTTAAAGCCGTTTCCAACCATTTTTCAGTAATATCACGGCATTTCCTTAGTAAGTTACCAGTACTACTGGTTGATTTATCCTGACACCAGCCAGTCAGTCATGATACTAACCACTGTTTATCATTTTTAAAGTAGCTGGTATAAACAGGCAGTGCTGCAACCTGCGACTTCCGCTACCCAAGATGGACGATTTACAGATGAGGTGATCTAAGGGGTTGTTGGGTATCGGCCTGTCGGTCTAGAGGGACAGGTTTTCCCATATAATCGGAACCGATACAGTATCCAAGATCAGCCTCTCGGTCTAGAGGGACGGGTTTTTCCATATAATTGGGACCGATACAGTATCCAAGGTCGGCCTATCGGTCTAGAGGGACAGGTTTTCCAATATAATCGGAACCGATACAGTATCCAAGGTCGGCCAATCGGTCTAGAGGGACAGGTTTTCCCATATAATCGGAACCGATACAGTATCCAAGATCAGCCTCTCGGTCTAGAGGGACAGGTTTTCCCATATAATCGGGACCGATACAGTATCCAAGGTCGGCCTATCGGTCTAGAGGGACAGGTTTAACAATATAATCCGAACCGATACAGTATCCAAGATCAGCCTCTCGGTCTAGAGGGACTGGTTTTTCCATATAATTGGGACCGATACAGTATCCAAGGTCGGCCTATCGGTCTAGAGGGACAGGTTTTCCAATATAATCGGAACCGATACAGTATCCAAGGTCGGCCAATCGGTCTAGAGGGACAGGTTTTCCCATATAATCGGAACCGATACAGTATCCAAGATCAGCCTCTCGGTCTAGAGGGACAGGTTTTCCCATATAATCGGGACCGATACAGTATCCAAGGTCGGCCTATCGGTCTAGAGGGACAGGTTTTCCAATATAATCGGAACCGATACAGTATCCAAGGTCGGCCAATCGGTCTAGAGGGACAGGTTTTCCCATATAATCGGAACCGATACAGTATCCAAGATCAGCCTCTCGGTCTAGAGGGACAGGTTTTCCCATATAATCGGGACCGATACAGTATCCAAGGTCGGCCTATCGGTCTAGAGGGACAGGTTTTCCAATATAATCGGAACCGATACAGTATCCAAGGTCGGCCAATCGGTCTAGAGGGACAGGTTTTCCCATATAATCGGGACCGATACAGTATCCAAGGTCGGCCTCGCGGTCTAGAGGGACAGGTTTTCTTATATAATCGGAACTGATACAGTATCCAAGGTCGGTCTCGCGGTCTAGAGGGACAGGTTTTCCAATATAATCGGGACCGATACAGTATCCAAGGTCGGCCTAACGGTCTAGAGGTACAGGTTTTCCAAAATAATCGTAACCGATACAGTATCCAAGGTCGGCCAATCGGTCTAGAGGGACAGGTTTTCCCATATAATCGGAACCGATACAGTATTTAAAGTCGGCCTATCGGTCTAGAGGGACAGGTTTTCCAATATAATCGGAACCGATACAGTAATCAAAGTCGGCCTCATGGTCTTGAGGGACAGGTTTTCCCACATAATCGGGATCGATACAGTATACAAGGAGGGCCTCTCGGTCTAGAGGGACAGGTTTTCCAATATAATCGGGACCGATACAGTACCCAAGGTCGGCTTATCGGTCTAGAGGGACAGGCTTTCCAATATAATTGGGACCGATACAGTACCCAAGGTCGGCCTCGCGGTCTAGAGGGACATGTTTTCCCATATAATCGGGACCGATACAGTACCCATTGTCGGCCTTGCGGTCTAAAGGGACAGGTTTTCCCATATAATCGGGACCGATACAGTACCCAAGGTCGGCTTATCGGTCTAGAGGGACAGGTTTTCCCATATAATCGGGACCTATACAGTATCCAAGGTCGTTCTCTCGTTCTAGAGGGACAGGTTTTCCAATATAATCGGAACCGATACAGTATCCAAGGTCGTTCTCTCGTTCTAGAGGGACAGGTTTTCCCATATAATCGGAACCGATACAGTATCCAAGGTCGGCCTTTCGGTCTAGAGGGACAGGTTTTCCAATATAATCGGAACCGATACAGTATCCAAGGTCGGCCTATCGGTCTAGAGGGACAGGTTTTCCCATATAATCGGAACCGATACAGTATTTAAAGTCGGCCTATCGGTCTAGAGGGACAGGTTTTCCAATATAATCGGAACCGATACAGTAATCAAAGTCGGCCTCATGGTCTTGAGGGACAGGTTTTCCCACATAATCGGGATCGATACAGTATACAAGGAGGGCCTCTCGGTCTAGAGGGACAGGTTTTCCAATATAATCGGGACCGATACAGTACCCAAGGTCGGCTTATCGGTCTAGAGGGACAGGCTTTCCAATATAATTGGGACCGATACAGTACCCAAGGTCGGCCTCGCGGTCTAGAGGGACATGTTTTCCCATATAATCGGGACCGATACAGTACCCATTGTCGGCCTTGCGGTCTAAAGGGACAGGTTTTCCCATATAATCGGGACCGATACAGTACCCAAGGTCGGCTTATCGGTCTAGAGGGACAGGTTTTCCCATATAATCGGGACCTATACAGTATCCAAGGTCGTTCTCTCGTTCTAGAGGGACAGGTTTTCCAATATAATCGGAACCGATACAGTATCCAAGGTCGTTCTCTCGTTCTAGAGGGACAGGTTTTCCCATATAATCGGAACCGATACAGTATCCAAGGTCGGCCTTTCGGTCTAGAGGGACATGTTTTCCAATATAATCGGAACCGATACAGTATCCAAGGTCGGCCTATCGGTCTAGAGGGACAGGTTTTCGCATATAATCGGAACCGATGCAGTATCGAAGGTCGGCCTCTTGGTCTAGAGGGACAGGTTTTCCAATATAATCGGAACCGATACAGTATCCAAGGTCGGCCTATCGGTCTAGAGGGACAGGTTTTCCAATATAATCGGAACCGATACAGTATCCAAGGTCGGTCAATCGGTCTAGAGGGACAGGTTTTCCCATATAATCGGAACCGATACAGTATCCAAGGTCGGCCTCTCGGTCTAGAGGGACAGGTTTTCCAATATAATCGGAACCGATACAGTATCCAAGGTTGGCCTATCGGTCTAGAGGGACAGGATTTCCCATATAATCGGAACCGATACAGTTTCCAAGGTCGGCCTCTCGGTCTAGAGGGACAGGTTTTCCAATATAATCGGAACCAACACAGTATCCAAGGTCAGCCTATCGGTCTAGAGGGACAGGTTTTCCAATATAATCGGAACCGATACAGTATCCAAGGTCGGTCAATCGGTCTAGAGGGACAGGTTTTCCCATATAATCGGAACCTATACAGTATCCAAGGTCGTTCTCTCGTTCTAGAGGGACAGGTTTTCCCATATAATCGGAACCGATACAGTATCCAAGGTCGGCCTTTCGGTCTAGAGGGACAGGTTTTCCAATATAATCGGAACCGATACAGTATCCAAGGTCGGCCTATCGGTCTAGAGGGACAGGTTTTCGCATATAATCGGAACCGATGCAGTATCGAAGGTCGGCCTCTTGGTCTAGAGGGACAGGTTTTCCAATATAATCGGAACCGATACAGTATCCAAGGTCGGCCTATCGGTCTAGAGGGACAGGTTTTCCAATATAATCGGAACCGATACAGTATCCAAGGTCGGTCAATCGGTCTAGAGGGACAGGTTTTCCCATATAATCGGAACCGATACAGTATCCAAGGTTGACCTATCGGTCTAGAGGGACAGGATTTCCCATATAATCGGAACCGATACAGTTTCCAAGGTCGGCCTCTCGGTCTAGAGGGACAGGTTTTCCAATATAATCGGAACCAACACAGTATCCAAGGTCAGCCTATCGGTCTAGAGGGACAGGTTTTCCAATATAATCGGAACCGATACAGTATCCAAGGTCGGTCAATCGGTCTAGAGGGACAGGTTTTCCAATATAATCGGAACCGATACAGTATCCAAGGTCGGCTTCTTGGTCTAGAGGGACAGGTTTTCCCATATAATCGGAACCGATACAGTATCCAAGGTCGTTCTCTCGTTCTAGAGGGACAGGTTTTCCCATATAATCGGAACCGATACAGTATCGAAGGTCGGCCTCTCGGTCTAGAGGGACAGGTTTTCCAATATAATCGGAACCGATACAGTATCCAAGGTCGGCCTATTGGTCTAGAGGGACAGGTTTTTCAATATAATCGGGACCGATACAGTATCCAAGGTCGGCCTATCGGTCTAGAGGGACAGGTTTTCCAAAATAATCGGAACCGATACAGTATCCAAGGTTGCCAATCGGTCTAGAGGGACATGTTTTCCCATATAATCGGAACCGATACAGTATACAAGGTTGGCCTCTCGGTCTAGAAGGACAGGTTTTCCAATATAATCGGAACCGATACAGTACCCAAGGTCGACCTCTCGGTCTAGAGGGACAGGTTTTACCATATAATCATAACCGATACAGTATCCAAGGTCGGCCTCTCGGTCTAGAGGGACAGGTTTTCCGATATAATCGCGACCGATACAGTACCCAATGTCGGCTTATCGGTCTAGAGGGACAGGTTTTCCAATATAATTGGGACCGATACAGTACCCAAGGTCGGCCTTGCGGTCTAGAGGGACAGGTTTTCCAATATAATCGGGACCGATACAGTATCCAAGGTCGGCCTCTCGGTCTAGAGGGACAGGTTTTTCCCATATAATCGGGACCTATACAGTATCCAAGGTCGTTCTCTCGTTATAGAGGGACAGGTTTTCCCATATAATCGGAACCGATACAGTATTCAAGGTCGGCGTCTAGGTCTAGAGGGACAGGTTTTCCCACATAATCGGAACCGATACAGTATCCAAGGTCGGCCTATCGGTTTAGAGGGACAGGTTTGTCCACATCATCGGAACCAATACAGTATCCAGGAGGCATACTTCGAGAGTTATTAATTTAAGTTCCGAAACTTTGTTTCTTATTCAACGCAAAATGAATGAACTTAAAAGAAACTAAGGGTTGCAATTCTGTTCATCATCTATGAATTTAAAATGGCATGAATACATTTAAACATTTCTGTATACGTGACATTATTCTATACCCGATACTCAGTGAAAAGGACATACCTATGTATAGACGCTTGTCTTGGAATGATGTCATCATATGATGATATCAATAATTATCCGTTTTCTGTCTGTCTGTCCATCTGTCACACATTCAGGTTTTTTTTTTAAAAGAGATATGACATGGCTCTTTCAAAACCAGCAATTGGGTTTTTCCGGCCGGTGTAGATCCAGACAACCATGAGCATCATCACACTTTGACCTGGCTCAATGGTTGATTAATAAGAGATATATTGTGGTGAAAAGACCTGTTATCTAGTCCTCTGTATAATACAATCGATTCTTTTTAGTACCCATAACATAGGATTTGGTTGTGTCATAAGAGAAATATTGTGGGGAAAAGAGCTGTTATCTAGTCCTCTGTATAATATATACTTATCGTTGAGAGATCGAAAGTCCCTTTGTTCGTCATTTCGGACGTCTTGAGATGTCCTCACACCGCCAATAGTTCCCGCCATGTTATCAGTATCTACATGCAAATATAGACATGCATAATATTATACATAATTACAGACATGCAATCTGGCGCTATAATATTCAGGGTATTCGCAAAGATTGTAGATATTCTTGTCCGGAAGCGATAACTTAATATTATTCATTCAAAACCTTGTTTCAATCATGAATTTATATAGTTGCTGATAGTTATAACAATTTCTAATAATTGAAAAACTAATGAACAATTGATTTGATTTAAAAGAATGTGTTGGTTGTATAGGCTATTTTGACTAGATAGGTATGTCCGAGCGCAAGGGTATCTATCCTTCAAATACATTTTTTGTTGTCACCATTGCATATATATATTTTATATTTGCTTTTTACAGCCAGCATCTATAGATAACATATATTAGAGTTGATATATGTAAACTAGCATACCTATTACACATTATAGTCATGCCACACATACACATATAGAACATATTGGCCATGCTCTATGGAAAAACAGACACATTGGTAATATTCCGCATCTGCCTCTACTCTTTTAGCAAACAGAAACTTATCAATGTATACTTGGAAAAGATTTTATTGATTATACTGGCAGGTCATTACTCCACAGTTCTCAAATACACAAATACTCCAATTTCTTAATGGAGCACTTCTTGTATATAAATACACATATGGAGAGTACCATACATATACAACAAACAATTAATTGACTTATTTGTTGTTTTACGCCTCTTTGAACACCTTTTAAGACATATTACGGCGTTTCCTGGAGCAGTTACCAGTACTACTCGTCCATTCATCATGGTACCAGCCAGTCATTCACTGTTTTATAATAGTCCATGTTTGTGTATGTTGTAACAATATTCAACATACAAAGAACATAGATTATTATAAAACAGTGAAGAGTCAAAAAGATAAATCGACAGTATCTACTAAACGGTATTAGTGATACCCGACCCTTGCTGCAATGATTATATCTTACTAAAACTGTGAATATAGGATACATAAATCCGTGATTGTGAGATAGCAAGTGTTCACACAATGATTTTTCTATTGGAACCGAATTTCTGTAGCCGTTTACAGGTGCAATTCACGTTTAAAATCTAAAAATAGCATTAGACTATATATACACTAAAATGCTATTTTCTGATATTAAACGATGTGGCTGTCGAATCCTTACTGTCTGACCGATGCTAATTATCCAAATGGATACTGCTTTACAGAAGTCCCTTAAAGCCGTCTCTTATTGGCGGATAGTGCATACATAGTCAGGAGAAACACAGTTATAGTAGACGAAATAGTTAAGCTTGTTGTTCACCTCAACATATTATATATTAGATAACAGGCCTGTAGGTTGCGTTGCTGCATACTCAAACAGCAAATTTGCGAGCAAAGCCATGTTAACACGCTGTCAAATATCACTAAATGTTTCAATCTTTGCAAACTGCAAGATCAGTCAAATATGTTACTATGGGGCAAATGATATAGTAATCCAACATAGCCCGATTTGTAAGCCATAAGCATCATGAGCATCATGTCTTGTCAGGGGTCCTTGGTTCGATGCCTCGCTCGCGTCGCTCAAAGTATAGGGGGGTGCTTTTAGTAATAGTACATTTCAATGAGGTAACTTGGTTTGTCACTCGAGGACTATATATAGGAAACAATTGAAATACTGTTTTAACAAATTCAAAACAAATTGAGTTATGAAAGTCTAGGTCTAAGCTTATGTCCCCCTTTTTCCGGGATATAAGACGGGCACGAAACACAATACCCTGTTGCCTTAACCCTTTCCCACATACAACAAATCGACCGTAGAGGGTATGAGTAGTATATATTGCTCTTTGGTGTCAATGACTGCGCATTTGTATGATACACCACGAGTCTTTTTTTAAAACCATTATTATGAATAAGATATTTTTATGAAGCTTTAACAATGGAGCATGTGTTCAGCAGCACCCTTCAGACGAGACCACCAAAGATTTGTCTTAAGCCTTTTACCAAATTTATGTTGTTGGAACCTCGAATCTAAAGGCGGAGAAATTTGACCAAACCTTTGCTACATTGTTTCGGGACACTGTATATGTGACATCCATACGATACGATATATCCCTTTTGTAAGTCGTATAGTCGAGCCGAAGCACACAGTCAAACATGTATGGCAAAGCAATATATTTAACGTCTAACCTCTAAGACATCAATAGCTCAAATGACAGATGCGCATGTCCTGATAGTTTTACTGTACAATCACCATCAGATATTTCATCACAAACACACCAGGTGTGTGAACACTACCCAATTTAAATGTCAAAATAATCCCCTTTAGAGTCGGCATACTGTCTGTGTCTGCGTCTGTTGCTTTTAGGCTGGAAATGTGGACAATACCCCCATTGAAATGTGAAAATGAATCTCCTTTAAAGTAGCCTCAGTGTCCAGCGTATATTTATTTAAGGCCGGAAATGTTTCAACCGTGTTTGCGTTATGTAATATGACCGATTTTTAAAACTATGTGTTATATATATTAGGGATGGCAACGAATTCAAAAATTAGTATTCGATTATTCGATCACAAGATATTCGAATATTCGAATATTCTACCCATTTGTGCATGCTTACCAAACAAAGACTTCAATAATTCTTTATTTGTCCAGTGTACTCGCATTTGACGTTTCCGTCACACCGATGAATTCGTATGAAAAGAATGTTCGTTAAAAACATGTTGGTAAAGTGCGCAGATTCTAATTCATTGATCCCATTCTTAATGTTTTGTTCGAAACATTTAGCTCTGATTACCCTGTTTACATCTGAGGTTTAATCTTTCTCTTGCTGCATATAACTGAACTATTGTTGAAATGCTGTTGTAAATGACATATATATGTCTGTATCTTCTGCTCGGTAGTAACAGAAGGGTTATCTAGTTGATGAAGATGCATGAAGATGGATGGTTGTTTCGTAGATGATTGCCGAGGTTGGTTGTAGTTTCCTGGTAGGCTGCTCCGCCTCACACAGAGTACATGTAGCTATTTTCTCAGATCGGCGGAAATACTTCCAAACGACAGACGGTGTAACAGGCATTGTTGAAGTCAAATATTATGTATTAATGTCAAGATATTTCAAAACTGATGTGGCAATGTAAATCGCATTTAGGTGTTTTAATGAAAAATAATGAGTAATAACAATTATCTACAAATAGAAGGTTTTATTTCAACATAGAAGGAAGTTACGGTGTTTTGGAACGAAAACATCGGTATTGTATCCATCACATTTATAGCCTAAAGCAGGGATTATCAGTTTGACATCTTATGCACGATGTTGACTCTTTATAAACTACGCGTAAAATAGACCATCGGTAAATCTTTACTTACAGTTTCATCGCATATTCGAACCATGAAATAGTTTTCGAATATTTGAACGTATGATCGAATATTTGTTGCAATCCCTAATATATACATTTATCACATAAATTGCGCTCCAGGAGTGACATAAAGCAGTGACATAAATATCATATGTAACTAGTTACATAAATAGCCGATTCACAGCACGTATGCTGTTTTTGTATTCATACGCCTGATTTGTAAACAACAACAATGGCCGATTCCCGTTTCGAACCCGGCGATTCCGTTGAAATAGATGGTAAAGGCAAAGCCATGGTTATAGAAAAGGTGTATCGGGGTTTCGGAACATTTTACCAGATAAGACTTTGTGACAGTGATTATGAATTTGAAATTGAAAGTAGAAGGCTCTCGCCTTACACGGAGCCCTTCATTACGGGAACGCAGCAGACGACCCGGTTTGCCACCGTCTCAGAGAGCGACATTGATCACTTTATTGAGGAACAATCCAATAGAAATACCCTGTCAAAAACCATTTATGATCTTAAAATACTACGGGAATTCTTCAATACCCCGGAAGTTGCCGAAACCCGAGAAATTCAAGACATTCCAGTCAATGAACTGAAAAATCTACTGTCAAGATTTTTCATTGCTGTGCGCAAATCGAATGGGGATGAGTACGAACCAAATTCTCTTCGCGGAATGATGGCAAGTTTTGACCGGCAGCTCCGGAGATTCAACTATGGTGAATACCTGGCTTCCAGTCCTAACTTTGCCAAACTTAGAGAAGTTATGACAAGCAAACAAAAACACTTGAAACGCGAGGGGAGGGGTAACTTATCAAACCGTACAGACCCCATCACTGATGAAGAGATTGAGCAGCTGTGGCAGACGGGCCAACTGAGCAGCCACACACCATATGTTCTTTTGCAAACCTTATGGTTTTACAACACGATGCATTTTGGGCTTCGCGGTTGTTCCGAACATAGAGATATGTTTTGGGGTGATGTGGTGCTCAAGACGAATTCTATTGGAAGAGAATATTTAGAATTTAACGCGAACGGGTATAAATCCGAGGGATGTTCGCAGAGTCACCCCCAAGTTATGAGCTAATTTGGAGAATTCAGAAAGAGATCTTGTCACAGTATATAAACAATACAAGACTAAACGTCCGTATGGTTATTCCCTTCCAGAGCACCCATTTTACATAGCATCAACAACAAAGCACATACCTTCTGAGAACGATGTCTGGTTCAAACGTAATCCAGTTGGAGTGAACAAAATATCCACTATGATGTCAAGAATGGTAAACAACGCTGGAATCTCCGCCGAGAAACGCCTGTCCAACCAAAGTGCCAGAAAATATCTTATTCAAAAGCTTTCAGATAACAACGTTCCTGCTAATCAAATCATGCAGATTTCGGGACACAAAATCGTGTCATCAGTTAACAATTACAGTCACTTGAATGAAAGACAGCACATAAACATTTCCTCTATCCTGCAGTCATCTTCGTCGCCGAATGAAATTCAAATTTCTCCAAACAACGTTCACACAGTGTCATCCGTTAAATCTGAATCTGCTCTCAACATGCAAGTGCATGGTGGAATAAACAGCATTTTTGCGTCGCAAATTCACGGTGGAAAGTTTGAAATCCACATCCATCAAAACAAAACTTCTCCTCACATCCAACCAGCGAGAAAGAGAATCCGAATTATTGAAAGTTTGGAAAAAACACAGCGTGTACAAAAAAAATGTATACATGTTTGACCTACTGCCAAAATTTAAGTGTAACTCATTGATTACGCCAGTGACTTTAAATGACAGCATATTGTTTACAATTTGTTCTGAATTTCGGCCTTTATTAAAAATATTGTTTAAAGAAAATAAATCTCGATAAATGAAATGTTATAAGTGTCTTCATGCTAATTTTGTATAAATCAAAAGGTTATTGATAGGGACTACTTTTTACAGTGGAAGTATGCATTAGAACTTAGGGGTGAACTTCGGTCACTGTTTATATGAGGACGAAGAGAGATCGATTTAAAGATTGAAAACAGTCTTTTTATGGTGTTATGTGATAAATAGAATCTTACATTCGTGCTTATTTGATATTGTTTTTATGAAACTCGTCGACTGAAACGAATATGACGCTCGGCCTCGCGTCATATTAATTCAGTCGACTCGTTTCACAAAAACAATATCAAATAAGCACTCATGTAAGATCCTCTATTTTTTAAATACCTATCCATATTTTGCATTGAAATTTAAGTGACATAAAATCAATATCAATTTTAAAAAAAATGATAACTAACACAGTGACGATAACACTTTTAGTTTTTTTATATCATCACTAGTGATGATATCATTTTTGCCGGAACTACTTTTTTTAGATTTGGAACATCTTTGGAATTTAAAGTGGGTTTAATACTAGGAATTTAAAAAAAACTGAGACCGAATACTAGGAAAATGACGACACGTCAGCGGTTTTGACGTCATAACGCTAGTCATTTGGCGCCACATAGAAGCAGCAGTATTTGGTTACGTAACATTCATACGCCTAAGGCCAAGTCTTTTTTTTTTATATGTTTCTTTAAAATAAAGGGGAGATTAATTCCAGATATATAATAAATAGAATAACTAACTGCATGTTTTTTATTATCGAATTTATGTCACTCGGGAACAAAGGGGTAATTTGGTGTAAAATCACTCATCCTACGATTTCGTGATTTTAACCAAATTACCCCTTTTTCCCTTGTGACATACATTCTATATCAAAAACATGCAGTTAGTTATTCTTTATATATTTATATCATAAATGACGTCGCCGGGAGTGTAATAAAGCCATTGAATAAATTGCGTATTCAACTAGTGTAATAACAATGTTACGTAACGTGACGTCATAACGTAACGTTTAGCGTTGTAAATATGCGCGCTTTATAGCGACGTTTATATGGATATAGCGCTGTAAATAATTAAATTAGTATTTATGATATAAAAAGAACATTACATTCGTGGTCATTCAATACGAAAAAGGCTCGTTCTTATCAATTTCAGAATACTCGTTTAATAAATTCCGTATTGAATGACCACTCATGTAATATCCTCTTTATACCTGAATGCATCTTCCTACACAAAACAACACTTGTTACATACGCCAATGGGACAATACATGACGCAAAACCAGAGTGTCAATTTAGAGCCCTAGACAAAGGACATCTTCCATGTGCTAACATCCTTTTTTAAAACCCACTATATTGTGGGTACTCAAAAACAATCTTCTGTCAGACCACATAGTGTTTGTAATAAGAGATATATTGATGGGAAAGTATCAGCTGATTCCCCCTATCTAGTCCTCTGTTCATTCAAGTATAGTCCACATAGCGCAATCTCATTTAGTAAGAATGAAGATTAGTTAAAATAACACCTACTCTAAATAAATAGGCATAACATGCATCTATATTCTATATATAGTAACATATGCCAATCATGCTAAATAACAATCACGTGACCTGACCTGTCATTCAATACTCTCATATCCGTTCTATCCTCGTGAACTCATTGACATGAAGTAATTGACGATATCTTGAATGACATAAAGGTATGAAGGGCACCCGTCCCATCAGTACTTGTCTGAAACTCTGCGTTATCTTCGGTGATTTTAATCTTAATCGTCTGTATGTTTGAGTGCGGGATAAAAACGTTTTATCAATATATAGCAATGTGTAACTTTCTCAAAAAAAACCGGATCTATTTATAGATCAAAAGTACTATATTTCAAATATGACATAGTGCTATTTTTATCTTTTGTTTCAGGTTGATAATGATTTACAAAAGATCTATATTGTATTTAATCAGTTTAAATTACCGTAATAATACAGTGTCTAAATATCTGTCCTTACTTAGTTCGCTCAAAACAAAACAACAACACTACTCTATGTTGTGCGTACAGGGAGACGCATGTATTGGCAGTCGACACACATATATACAATGTACATATATATAACAGGCATATGTTTGTAATAAATACATTACAGAAATGTAAAAGAAATACATGTTTGTACCGGTACTCAGACATTAGTTACTGCGTATGGCTGACTCACCCAGGAACAACCAGAGATAAAACTAATAGTAAAAAACTCTGGAAACCTGTGTCCATTTGTCAAATGTCATACCATGAAATGTCGAACCTCATTTGCAGTATTAATCCTTAAGATATTATTTAATAATGTATGAGTATACTCATATGTATTGAACTTAAGTTTTCTCTTTTAACTTATTAATCATACCTGAAATAGGAATACTATCTAACAAAGATTTCTAAACAGAAATAAATATAAATACATTATTCCCTTATCAAATAATATATAAAAAATGATATCATTTCCATTTCAAAATTCTAAATTGTTATATAACCAAGAAATATCGAATTTTAAATCTTAGAAATGCGACTGCCTCTGTCGATTGTCTCGCTAGAAGTGAGTTCTCGAAACGCCCAAGCTATAAATAGCTATCGCACATACATCCCGTGCGTATACAAAACCGGTTTTGTAGCTTCCCTCCGTGAGGACAAAGGTACTCAGCTATACGTTGTACCGTCGAGTACCAGCAAGTCCTTACTTAGTTCGCTCAAAACAAAACAACAACACTACTCTATGTTGTGCGTACAGGGAGACGCATGTATAGACATACAAAGTTTAGGGGAGTTTACGAATTCAAATTCGATACTTATATGTGTTTGTAAATAATATTTCTACAAACTAAAGGTTCAAAACCTTAGTCACAGACAATCTGTTCTCAATGCAATCCTTTATATAACCATCCTTAGCTATGTCGGTTTTCCACCGACCATGCCTTTTCAAACACCTTTCAGATATAACTGAACTTTTTGCTGCAGATGTAACCCCGCTTGCTCTCAGGGAATGGGTACACAGTTTCAAATCCGGTGCAACCAGTTTAGGTTTCTTAACTATAGTTTCTCTAGCTCTGGTATAGCTTAATTGCTTATTTTTCTTAATAAGAGACTCTATTTTTTTAACAGAACCCCGGCTTAAATAAATAATCATCCGATGATAAAGAGATACCAGCTGCATTCATATATCTAAATAACAATGATAAAGGACAAGCTTCTGAAACACCTTTGCAAATGACAACTTCCGATCCGTCTCTGTAAATGTCTGTTTTACTTTTTCTGATCTTTATGACTATGTGATCGTCGTTGAAATTAACATCTTTACATCGTAATTCTGTTCCTTCGCTAATACGAAGAAAACCGGTATATGCTAACATGATCATACACAAATCTCTTAAGCCTAAAACGTTAGTGCAATCAGTGTACATAAAACACAAATTCTTCAACATATCAGAAGTTAAAATGTCTTTCTTTTGAACTTGTTTCGAATTGTTACGCTTGGCACATTCTAATAATTGTTTCACAATGCTATTTTCAGTCGGATCAACAAGATCGTTAATGTTATGTGCCCACTTAATACCGTAATATGCGGACGTTATTACACTAACTGATTTCCCCTCGTCCAAAAGAGACGTGAAATACATGGCTACACTAATTGGCAGCGCGGGCTTTGACACTAAGATATGCTGAAAACAGAATTGTTCAAACAAAGCAAAACAGCTCTTGTACTTTTTGACCGTATTGTCCGCCCTTGACTGAAGAAGATATCCCGCAATTCTTTCCGCAATTGATGATTGTGTATCGATCCGCACTCCTGCCTGATCTAATTTACATTTTAGTGTTTGCTTCAAACCAATACCTGTTACAATATAAATAATAAATAAAACCCCAAATTCAAAGCCAACATATCAAATGTCAATGGGGTTTTAACAGATATGATGTTTTTTCGACCTAGATTTACAAAATCTTTCACCAATAGCTTGAATTCTCCGTTCTCATTAACTAGTTGTGACCAAAATGGCGTACTATTCCATTTCGGTACTATCAAAGTACTGTTAGTCCTTTCTCTGATAATCTTTCCAATACATTTTGAAATTAATCTTGGGGGAGGAACCAGCCAATTTCTATCGTTACTCCACGATTGCTGAAAACAATCAACAGCCTCTGTTCCTGGTTCCCACCATCTTGAATTAAACCTGATACATTTAGTATTCAAATGGGAAGCAAATCGATCAATTGAATGGGAACCCCATTTTCCATCTAAACTGTTATAAACAGTATCAGCGATTGTCCAATCATCGCAATCGTAACACCTACTAAGGTAATCGGCTTTGACGTTTTCGCGCCTTGGAATCCATTCAGGACAAAGCACAATGTTTTCTTGATCACATCCAACATTCAAGTTTACAGCAATATTTTGAATTGCAGAAATACGACTGCCATTAAGCAGAACTGAAATAACATTTTTATTGTCGCAATATACCTTGACTAAGGAATTCTGTAAAACGTTCGCATACGAACTAACGATGCGGTATGTTGATTCCGCTTCTCTCCAAGTCGAACTTTCGTCGTGCTCAGAAAATGACCATAAACCGACCATTTCAGAGTCGAACTCCAAGTCCGCTTCCGTGGACAACATTTCTTCCAAAGGATCCACATCCGGGGTTCCTAAATCATACTCGATATCACGAGTTTCGGTCACTTCCGGGACCAGACAATTTGTCTCAAAATCCACTTCCGGGGATCTTTGCCTCACATCATTCGATGACTCGTACTCATTTATACTTAAAAATTGTAATTGGAAATTTTCCTTGAGGTTTATGCACCGACTTACAGTCGGTATCCCCCCAGTGGGTAAATATTCTACATAACCACCATAACCTGTCCCACTGGCATCTGAAAATAGTCTATAACTGCATAACCGACCATCTTTGATGGGTTTTCCACGCTCATTTAGACTGACCAAATTTGTGTTCCAGAACGTTAGCTCAGTAATTACTTCAGGTGTAATTCTTACTGGGGCGTTCCAGCTAGCTCTTGAATCAATACATTTGTACATATACCTAGTCATCAATCTTGTCTTTCCACAAAAAACACTTTGCATGGATACAATCTGACCGATTAAGTTCGCCAGATATTTAACATGAATGAGAAACATAGTTTTAAACTTGATCTCCTTCAAAAGTATCTTTACTTTGCCATGAAGCCTTTCTATCCTGTCTTTGGCAATATATAGCCGATTATTGTGCATGTCTAAATCATGACCTAACCATGTGACCCTCAGTATAGGTATCCAATGACACTTCTCATGAGCCAACAAAAAAACAAATGCGAGTAACGTTTGCTTTGTAAACTCACTGGACCAAATAGCTTTTTCATAGCTAGCATCTCCGCCTATTCCGTCATCTAAAAACATAATGACTTTACGTCCTTTGCTCCTTAAGAACTTCACCACAACCCTCATAACTTTTGTAAATATATGACCTGCCGTTTTTATACCGAACGGAAGAGAATTGAAAATGAAATACCTCGTTTTATCGTTGTATTTACAACTAAAGCCAAGAAAAGTTATATGCGCCTGGTATATATCAATATGATGATACGTTCCTTTCAAATCGAAAGTATACAAAAATGATCTATTATCAAACATACATTCCGCGACTTTAATATCTTCAAATTTGACTTTGAAAAGATGGAGATACTCATTTATGTGTCTGCAATCAAGAACCAGTCTAGGTTTACCCTTTTTATTATATGCCACGGTCAAAGGGTTTACAACATGAGGAGGGGTTATCACCTCTGTAACTACACTCGTTTTTAACAAATTACTTATTTCGTCATGAACGAAACTCATATTTTCTCTAGCAGATTTATTATTCTTTAAAATTACTCTTTCTGGTACCATTTTTAAAGGTAACTTGTAACCGTTTTCAACAGTATCATGTATAAATACACTATCAGTGGCTTCTTTCCACTTTTCTAATTTAGCCTTTAGCCTGCCAACTGGTGTTATTACTTTTAATTCACCATTTTCCGTCTTTTCCACACAATGTACAACACTTGCTAAAGACCGTCCTACATCATTCTGAATAATTGCCGACGTATTTATACTTATCTTATTTTTTTTTCGATGCATTCGCCTGACAATCAGGCGAGCCCCTCCAATGGCCTGGTTTACCACAATCAAAACAAAGCCCCGGTCTGCGGGTAGATTGTGCAGGAGACGGCGTCGACGTCGTTGATGCATTGTTAGCCCCTTTCCGATATGGCCAAGCATTCGATGTCCGGCCTTTCTTCGTCTTTTCCGCTTTTATATTTTTGGAAGCTCTAGTCTCAGCCTTGTACATGCGTTTCTCGTCATCGGAGTCACTGGCAAGAGGGTTGGCCTCATACTCAGTTACCACCCGCCAGCCTAATTCCGAAGAATCCGCCCATTTTATCAATTTCTGTCTGTGCGCCACTAAAGTCTTGGCTGAAATTTAAAACAAAAATTCTTTCACAAATACTATATTAAAATCGTGTCACTAGTACCGACAACATAATCAATAACGTTGGCAATTTTCATAATGCCTACGCGGTAGGAGCACTGCCATTAAATCAATAAATTTAAAATATATATGTTTATATATATTACTGAAGTAATGAATATCTTTTAGTAAAATGTACCTTCTGCTATCTTTTGTCGACATTCAAATTGTTTGTCAACTTGCAGCGAACGATCAGCCTCCTCTAGAGCAACATTGACTTTCGAGTTGAATTTGAACTGCTCTTCATTAGATTTTCGTTTAAACGAATGCCCACTTATTATGTTGCTAATCTGTGATAATTGATGACAATTAGAAGTCCCACTTATCTTTTCAAAGACGCTTTCCATGCTGGCTATAATCTCCGCTTTATACGTCTGGAGTGATACTCTAAGTCTTTCGTCTATCAGTTGTTGGATGCTACCACTTGAATTCGGATCATCTTCCATGATTTTAAATCTTAGAAATGCGACTGCCTCTGTCGATTGTCTCGCTAGAAGTGAGTTCTCGAAACGCCCAAGCTATAAATAGCTATCGCACATACATCCCGTGCGTATACAAAACCGGTTTTGTAGCTTCCCTCCGTGAGGACAAAGGTACTCAGCTATACGTTGTACCGTCGAGTACCAGCAATTATGAGCATTATTGCATTTATATAAACTTTTTCTTTAAGCTTTTCGGTGTTATAGCTGTTTTTAAATACAAATATATTCGAGTTTTAGTATATAAAACTGCATTATCTTTAACTCAAAGCAGAGGATAGACATATGCCATCTGCAACAAATATACTATTAACATATTGCAAGAGTATCGATTGAAATAAAGAGAGTGAAATACAGGAGCGAGAATTATACGAATGGGTGAACTTTTTATCAATTCGATTTATTTAAATTTGCAAACAGCGTTGATCAACATTTATTTCTTGTGTATATTTCTGGCTACCTTTTACATACTATTTGAAGACTTCATTACTCACGGCGACAGTCTACTTATTCATGATCCCGGTAAACAAACCCGTACTAGGCTAGGAAATGTGCCTTGCTAAAGGGCAAACCAAAGGGCACTCCACAATGACTGTTGCGCAACGACTGGGGATCGAACCGGGACACCCGGTTACAAATCCAACGCTAACCATTCTTGCACGGCAGAGTCCTCTTCTTGGGTTTATGGATATGGTGTTAACCACTTTACTGCGCCACAAGTATAAAGTCAAGCCAGCGGGCGCCTTCATGCTGGCTGGCCAGGCTCTATACTATACTGTTGGCTGCTGAATTTAAATGTTATATATGCCGATTCCCGGTAGCTCACTTTGTAGCGATTTGGGCTGTTAATCAAGGTATTAGTGAGTTAGAACTCAAGCTTGGCCTACACTATTTCAGACGCTTAATAAAGGTCACTATGACAAGCAGCATTCGTCTTCAACAATGGGCTAACAGTCTATATGGAAAAGTAGCCTGTTGCTTTGAAAGTCTGTTGTGTGCAGTACAGGTGTGGCACATTCAGAACAATTAGTAAATGAACTTATTGCCGTAATATGACTGAAACAATTGTTGACAACGGCGTAGAACCAAATCAATCAATCATTTATAATCAAAATAACGAAATACATAGATTTATAATAAAAATAACATGGATTTATAATTAAAATAACGATATACATATATTTCTATATGCACTTCTGCATCTCCTCTTAAACGATCGCCATTCTACCCTCCGTACTTTCATATTGTGTTGAATACATGTTCTATAACACAAGATAGACACAACATTCAGCATTCAATGGATACATTCTGAGGCAGGGTCAATTAGTGTTCACAAGATCAACAAGAAATTATGATCTTGGAAACATTTCATTTTGGCCTCATGCATTATTTCTTGTCTGTCATGGTGGGGAATTTTTTAGATATTAGTTCACATGGTACTTTTATTAATGATTATATTACCCAATATCTCTATGGATATCTGACCATGGCCATTCTCATAACAGTACAGTGTATTCCTATTGTTTGACTGTATTGGGCCAACTGTTGCATTCACAGTATGCAATCCATTAATGTAATGTTTTCAAAGATGACAGTAAACTTAGCAGTGTAATCTACAAAAACAGTTGTGTTTTACAGTTCATTTCACTCCCTTGTTGCTGCCAATGAAACAACAGTTGTGTTCAGAATGTATATCTTTAAACAATTTGAAAGAAGACCTTCATGGGAACATTTCTGTGAAGATTTGTTGAAATTTGCCCAGTGGATTAGGATGAGATGTCATTTGAAGCTAAACATTTAATTTACCACTTTTCCGATGCCACCTGGTAACTTTGTCGTTCAAACAATCATTATAGCTTAAACAAGTATGAAGAGGGTCAATGAAGGAACAAATCAGACAAGCACTTTCATAAGAATTTTGTTTTAAAATGTTTTCATTTTGCCGTTCGTTGCCTTTTTTCAACCGATCAACATGGCTCTCGTAGAGAGTCACTGAAGGAACAATTATAATTAATAACCTTTGAATCAGACAAGCAGATTGCTTTCAAAAATGGCTATATAGCCGAGAGCGAGGATAAACAACGGCAGAACACGAACGATCAAGGGGATTTAGGTGAGAAGAATTTTCAATACTGGGCATTTTACTCCCTTTCTGATACCGCACAATCAAAAGTATTTATATCTTTGAACATAATTAAGAAACGAACGACCAAAGAACATTCCTGTGAAGTTGGTTTTAAATTTGTCTAGTGGATAAGGATGAGATTCATTGGAAGCTTCAAGTTCAAATTCTTTAGTTTTCAGATGCCACCTGGTTTCCATGACTTTCAACTAATCAATAAGACTTAAAAACATGCAGAGAGTCACTGAATGAACAGTACTGCTAAATTATCTTGAAATCAGAAAGTACATGTTTTAAAATTATGTCATTTTGCCCCTATTCTGATTCCGACTGATTGTCGTGTTTAATAACCAACCAATATCATTATATGTCCATCCAATGAACATTTCTACAACCTTTTTATTTGTATCAGAGAAGTGAATTCAGATGAAAATTATTTTAAAAAATTTGGCATATTTCACACTTTCTGAGTCATAGAAATTTAGATCTGATCTTTGTACTTAAAATAAAAATGTAAAAACACTCGGTACAACAGATAAGCTTATTATGTTAATTGAGTAAAAAAGTGGTTGAGTATTTGGAAAAATAATTTAGTTTTTCAATATTCATTACCCCATTAACCTCGTTTCAATTGAGTATTTTAACACATAGTTGCCTTATCATTTAGTTTTCATCAATCAACCTGGTTTAATTCTGATTAGCACTTATGCTTCTTATCTAGGCATGCCTTGATCCTCTTACTTACAGATGTCACCTACATCTTCTATGTATTCTATATTGTTTATCTCCCATTTACAAAAAGCCAATGTTGGAAATTCGAGATTGGCATTTTAACTGTAAATGAGCAAAAGGGCTATTTATTTAAATGTAAAATAATATGATTCTAAATTAAAAAAATCTAGTTGAACACTGATAGATAATTTAGTATGAAGAAGATTAATTTGTTTCTTATTAATACCCACAACATGCTTTTTTGTTTTATCTAAAAGTCTATACTTAGAAACGAAACTCTAAATTAAGTTTCTCACATGTTCTCTAATTTTTCTTGCTCGGGTATAGTTCAAATTACGCCAAATACACCCGCTGTCATGATGATCTCCACCCAAATAGTCCATGAAAAGACCTTTGTTGGCGAAGAAATGAGTGTTACCATCACCAGCATGCATTGGATATATGACAATGAGTTTAAAATCATTGTAAATGTGTATAGGATGCACTGGAAATGATTGATTTGATCACTTTTAATATTTGAACCTGGTTTGAAAGTGAAAGTAAAGAATGCTAAACACAGGTTTTGTTGGGACCCGATTTGATCCAAACTGACGGTTACCATTTTTGCCTGGTGAATTATTGCTTGCATTATGTATGACCCCCCACCCCCATTTTCTTAGGATAATTTTAAAGCTTAGAGGTAACTCTTTTCAATGATATATGGTATCCTACATGAGAAGCGCTTAGAAAGTGTGACAATTGTGGACTGAAACTAGTCGATTTACAAAGACGGAATGTATTTGGTGTATTGTAACTTTCAGGGCCGTACAGGGGTGAGTGGGGTTTATCATTCTAGCGGTTTTTAGACAATCTTTCCTATTTATATATAAATATTGTTGAACAAGAGGAATTTAACGTTTGATTGGTTGTTTTTAGATAACAGCTTTGTTTACTTTCCACATGTTGGACCGCTTAATTAATCTATAAATCGTTCTCTAGACTGGTTCAAACGTACTCAAAAACGACAACAGTGGAGAACGTACATGTACTCAAAGTGTATTATAGTTTTCCTGTGATAATGAATTCTAAGTACGGAGAACGTTTTCGAAATGAGAACGGTAGAGTTTAATAGTTTCGGGGCCAGCTAGTATCCGATTCGATGATTAGAACCGGCGAATCGGGTAAATGTGGTCCTACATGTAAGACAGTTTCGCGTCACCGTGATTCACTTTTTGATGAAACAGTCTGCAACAATGTATGTACCAGACTTGATGTTCACGTTATTGTCAAACGGGACTGGAAACATGACTCAGGAAATATTCAAAATTTATTTAATATATAAATAATTCAGTACGATGTCTCATATGTACAATGGAATGTACTTACATGTTTTGAATCAGGCTTATTTTGAAAAATGAAAATGTAATAAAATTAACGATATAAATATAAGAGCCTCGGCTAACGTTTAGGTATATGCTCACAATGAAAACCTATGTGTCACTGCGTTGACTTGTAGACCATGTGGGAGACCTCGAAATCAGTCCCCGACATCATGCAAACAAAACAAACAAACAAATACAAAATATATACACTTTATATGATTAAAACTCTTTAATAATCGAATTTTCGACCACTTGGTCTTTATTAAGATTAAACAAAGACAACAGAAAATTATGTGCAGTCCATCTTTGTTTCGAATAGATCAAGTTGTGATGAGGAGACGTCGTCAGGACAATATGACGTCAGTTCCGTCGCGGCGTCATACAATTCTCGTACTTTTCCATCTGCTGAAATACGGCATTCTATGGACAAATATCTTCCCTTCCTGTGATTATACGCGCGTTTTTTCATGACTTAGGACCGAGTCATCCAGCATATGAAAATAATTAAATATAACTGGCTGAAGTGTGTACAAAAACCTGCAATAATACTACTTAATATTATTAAAATTACTTATAACAATAACAACAACGATATATCATTATCGTCTTTATTACAATAATAATAATGATAATAATAGTGATGCACTAATGATGATGGTTATGATGATACTAAAGACGATAATGATATATCGTTGTTGTTATTGTTATAAGTAATTTTAATAATATTAGGTAGTATTAATTGCAGGTTTTTGTCGTATAAAGTGTTTTACTGACTTTCTTCCCTTTGGAAGACATAATATACAAACTGTTTACATAATATATAGATTTAGATGATGGCAATAAACTACACTTGCAGCTCTACTCACTTGACAATGATGTGCTTTTAACACTTAGACAAGTTGAACCGAGTTTGTGGAACCTGTTTCACCAGCATATATTGTTGGCTGACCAATTCAACAATCTTTCGATTGCCAGTACATTTAACTAATTTAGCATTGAAAGTGTTAAATGACACAAAAACACAGACTCTATTGCATTATATATGAGCTACCGCCTCGGTTGTGTAGTGGTAGAGCGTCCGAATTTGCGCGGAAGGTCGCAATTTGGGTCTCAGGCTGCGTCATGCCAAAATGTTTACACATGGTAGTTATGGATTTCCATCTAAGGCGCTCAGAGTTATTGGGTTAGCATTACGACTTTAATTTTTTTAATTCGTTTATTTGATTTGTAGGTTATATGAATCTTACTAGATATAATGCACATATGTTTTAGTATAGTGTCAAACTATATATGTTTAGGGTGTATTCGTGATTTTTTAGTTGCTCTATCGCATATTGAAATACAAACACATACATTTCTTGCATGCAATTTAATATATCATTATTTATTGTACAAAGCCATTGAATATATGTTAATGTAGAAATAGGCGTTAAATCAAATAAAGCAGTTTCCGTTTCAGTGTCAGTTTCAGATTCAGTATTACAAATATGCTGACGATGAAGACTGTGATATACATGCTCGCCACAGTCTTCACTATCCTCAAATACATTAAGACCCAAACTCGCTAACGCGACTCATATATAAAACTATTGAATTTAGCACTATTCGTTCATATGAAAACAGTCGTTGTTATTTCACTTGAAAGACAAACAGTGTTCTCTTGCAGCTAGACTATAAATCCGACATAATTACAATATACATAACACTACTAACATGATGTGTTCATTTCAACAGCAAACCGCCGTGTTCGAGTAAACGGCGATTTTAGAAATGGACTACCAGCTTCGATCTACGCTCGTACCGCCTCGGTAGTGTAGTGGTAGAGCATCTACCTTTGGCGAAGTAGGTCACGGGTCCGATACCCGGTCGGGTTAACACATTTCTTTGAAAATGGTAGTAATGGCTGCCCTTCTTGGCGAGCAGGGTTGAGTGGTTAACATTACCACTGACTGGCTGGTGTCATGATAAATAGACCAGAAGTACTGGTACCGTACCAAGAAAATGTCGTGATATAACTGTAAGATTGTTGAAAGCGGCGCAAAAAAACCACCAATCAGTCGATCTACTCTCATAATGAAATTACCTTCAAAACTCGGTACCGGTTATTCATCCAGGTGCCACGTGTTAGTGTTCTGTCGACGTGAATTTACTTTAATTATGTTAAAATGGCATAAAGTCACAATGTAAATAACAAATATTAATAATATTAATCATGTGTTCCTAGAAAATAAGTAGAAGTCTTAAATATCTTCTAATAATGTATAAGTTAACGTGAATGTTGAATTAATTACATCTTACCTTTATTTGGAGGTAATACGTTCACTTGGTGAAGGGTTAAATGGCTATAAACAAGTCGGTGTCGTAATCTGAATTGATATCAAAGTCGTGTACCAACGTGTTACCTTTCCGTTATTATTATACCTACGAGGTTGGCCACGTTTGGCGTACTTTGTAAAAGAAAAGAAATATTTTCTTAGCAGTATTAACATATAATAAGGCTTTTCACTACACACAGCTATAATACCTGCGCTCAATATTGTATTAAAACATCAAGAAAAAAATCCCAAAATATAACAACTGTACCTAAATGTAAACGTACACCTTGAGTGAATCGTTATTATTATGAGTGAAATCACCCTTTCTAAACATGTGTAGTTTATAAAGACATACTGGTTGTTTTTCTAAATGTGTTACTCCGAGTTCGTTGATTGAGTTTAAAGTAATGTGTCAAATTTCAATTATTATGCTTCGTCTGCTTAGAAAATTCGTGATCGTCTCCCTGATAGTAGGGGTAAGAGTGTCCGCCTTAGGAATGGTATACACTGGTTCGATCCCTATTCGAGTCGTACCAAAGACATTTGTATAAAATGGTAAATACTTCCCTCCTTGGCACTGAACAACTTTGCCGACTACGCATTACATTTTATATAATATAAAAGCACTCTGTTTTTCTACTCTGTAAACAATATATGCTCCGACATCGGTATTGTAGTTTGAAGCAACTGTGTCAATTTCCAGGTTAAATGCTTTCCTTTGGCAAGATACAACTGAATTGACTTGTCACTCAGATTTATTTTAAAATCATACAGCTCAGGCTCACTCTGTGACAAATGTAAGGACAATCCACTATGGATGCTTCGTACCGGGTTCTTACCAGGTAGTCAGGTCAAAAATATTCTCACTCTGTGACCAATTAAAACGTACCTGGTCGCCAACGTGTTGAGGTGGTAAGGGTGTCTGCCTTGGGAGCGATAGACCAAGTTTCGATCCTCGTTGGGTTAATACCAAAGACATTTACTTCCTTGACGCTCAAGAGTATGGGAATAGCATTATGATACATACATTAGTGTCAGGTTAACACTACATGTATCGATGGTAAATTACCCAGAAACGCTGCAAAGAAACTTAACTACTGCTGAAATGATGGTAAACAGAAATCAACGAAATTTGAAAGATCCTTATAAGAAACGAGTTTGGGTCTGTATGATACTCTTGTTTGACATCATTTAAAGCCTTTCTTACGTTCATTTTTCAGAAGATGCATTTATCTATAAGATGTATACGGACGTTGGAGACTTTTGTGAGACTCTATTGATGTACAGGCTAGTCTTAGCAATTTTCATCATGATAAACCTAAATTACATCAGATATGATAACACGTTGAACTTTTATTTAACCTGAATGTGTTGATGCAAGCGACATGTAGATAAACAATGTACAATCCTTATTGTATTGACAAGCTTGATTCATAAATGTGTTGGATATAGAAGCAAACCATTGGATAAGTTGTGTTCCTTCGTAAGTACTTACATTTCTTTAATCATAAATAGATATGTTGTATTCTTACGTACGCGTTGTCAATTTGATCACACAAAGTACATGTACATGTATATACTCTAGATTGAACACAACAAATTAATCCCTCGAGCTACTGATATATCGAGCCATTTAATGTGGTCCTGTTAGCGTCACCGAGGTTAGACTGTTTTTGACTTGTCTTTTATTTCAAACGTCTTGGTTGTTTCTATATTCAAACCAGGTATGGAATATACCCATTGAGTGACACTTCATTCCAGCTGGACGATCGTTCACTCGTTACAACGCAAACCAAACCGAACACAAACCCTAAAGGATAAGACGAAGCATAAACAAGTATGGAAAGTCAAAGCCATCTACAGTCATATAAGTAGTTTAAACACATTTCTGAATCTGTTTTTAAAATTGTATTTCAAAAGTGAAAGACAATTTCACTTTATGTTTTGCTATAGGTAAAGTTATTATATGTATCCTACTTTAAATCACAGCGAGCTACCACTGACTCTAATTTCGTGTTTGTTCACAACTTAGACTAAGAACGTTTTTAGAATTACTGTCATATTTACTGCTTACGTGCAACGAGTATGTATATAGCTTCCACAGTTCTTAATATGTGCATTTTTAAATTGAGCTAAACCACTCTTCTGTTGGTTACACTTTTTCAGTGGGACAAAAACAATCCAGACAAAAAAAAGAAATACATGATATAAGTAAGTAAGTTAATTGTTAATTATTGTGACATATGTTAACAATTTATAATATACATTTATAATTTAACAACAAGTATTTGGTATAGCACACCCTACCCCATGGGCCTATAAGTCACCAAAGAATATACGTTACATTATATGTATCGTACAAATATACATGAATTATATACAACAAATCGTGATCGGACGTTCAATTATCTAAAAACTGTTTTCAGAATTAATAAACTGCAGTATTTGTAACCTTTCCGTCGTAAATAAATATTAAGCTAACAACCATGAAGACATCATATTGACAAATATCTAAGTTAGATCATAGTAGAAATAATTGTGAGAAAAGTGGCTATTGGTTGTTTCAGTCAACACCTCCGTTCCCAACAATGCTTTCACAAGTCGTCTTTAAGTGTTTAGTCAGAAGGTATTTTCATATTGAAATTATTTTCATTTAGTTAACAGTATACGCCGTTTTAGTATATACCCGTTCAGAATAAATGTGACTGTCTTTTAATAAATTGCTCTTAATAAAACATTAACATAAAGTGGATTTTAATTATACCACTGTAAATAGTATTTCTTATTTTGCCATACAATTTACACCTCAATAGGAAGTTCTCTTCAATTTCTATTTCCTGAGAATTACAAACTTTGCACAGTCTATAGTTAAAATTTTCGCCAAGGTAAAGGCCTGTCTCTATGCGGTAAAATTACACATCTTAACTGCGCGCTCATTTTTCTTTAGATTTAATTCTAAATATATTTCACATGAAAATTCTCTTTTAAAGTGTTTATAGCTGCGGAGGTTAAGCATTTCTTTTTTTCCAATTCTGATTGCAATAGGCTGGAGCAGATCTAACTTCAGCATCACGCGTTTTAGTTTTGAACTCCAATTACTTCGATTTGAATTAAAGTACATAAGGCAAACTTGTTTGGTTAATCTGTTATTGTCAAATGTTATAATTCCAATATAATAGCGTACCATTACTATCCACCTTCGATAATTACTTGTCTCCAATGAACGCAAGTGTTGGAACAAAACAGTGAACACCCAAACTATCACATACCGCATTGCGCGATTTTGTTAATCATCTATTGATTGATTAGTCTTTCCACCCACAAGCTTGAGCAGTAATCCAAAATAGGCGTCACACATGAATCATAGTGAATGATTTAAACCCGACGTTCTTGTAATTGTGGATTTTAGAGATAATATTTCCTAATGCGCGTCGTATTTCCTTCGCTAGCGTTTCAAAATTTAATTTAATTCAAAAGTACCTTTGTACTGAAATACTATCCCTAGGTAGTTGTATTTATCAACTGTTTGAAGAACATTGTTGCCTACATTAATAATATAATCTGATTGTTTTGCTCTATTTCTTTGGAAATGGACGCACTTCGACTTGGAAATGGACGCACTTCGACTTGTCCTTGTTTATCAAATCTCGCAACCTTTACACCAATAATGTAAGGTGTTTAACACTGTTTGTAGTTTTTGCGCTTAGTCTGCAATTAATGCAATGTCATCGGCATACAGCAGAAGCGATAGCTTTCTGTCTACTATATCAACACTAAGGTCAAGGTCATTTATTTATGTGACTAGATCATTAGCAAATATCGAGAAAATTGTTGGAAAAGTACAATCACCTTGTTTCAGTCCAGTTTTGCAATCGAACCAGTCAGTTATTTACACGAATACACGCACTTGTCCGTGTATACATACATGTACTCTTAATTGAGTTATAATGACTCTAAGGGTTGCGGGGTTAGCATGACGACTGATTGGCTGGGGTCAGGATAAATGGACCAGCAGAACTGGTAACTTACCCAGGAAACGCCGTTATACAAATACAAAAATATTGAAAGCGGCGTTAAACACTATACAAAACAAACAGACAAATCATATCATTATTATCAACAGGATATTAGTTAATGACACTAGTGATAACAGTTGACATATTTCATGTTATATGTTCGAGATAACGAAACCCTTGTTGATGTAAAGAAGGTTAAACGTCGATATTTGACTATTTGTTTCAATGTGGAAAATATGAATTTTAATCAGTCAATACGATTATATTAACAACCAATACAACATTTAGCACGTTTGAAAGGGCCTGTCTGACAAACCACATATTTCAAACAACGAAAACCATTTCGATTTATTAATGCGGTAAAATCTACGTATACCAATGCCGATTATCCAAACTTCACAATAACGGATGTATTAATAGGCCTGTCAACATAACTGATTGAGAGAATTAATTATGTATTGAATATAATGCGTTTTAATCCGTGAGAGGTAACATAGGGTTCTATAACATGAGTTATTTAGGTGCTACCTTTTAATAGAAAAACGGTTTACTTTTGAAAATGAGAATTAAACGAGGCATATGAATTCACCACTACGTTCCGTGTGCGGACAGTGCAACATTTGTACAAACTCATTCGCTAAATACAATTGTATTGCATTAAACTTTCAGTTAAAGAAATGGCTAACAAAAAAAACAACCTTCCAATCTTCTGCGGTCAATAATGTTAATATTTGGGCTCTGTCATGAGAGACTACGAAGAGAGAGATGAAGAGAGAGAGAGAGAGAGAGAGAGAGAGAGAGAGAGAGAGTGTGTGCTTGTGTGAGAGAGCGAGAATGTGTGTCTGTGTGAGAGAGATAGAGAGAGAGAGAGAGAGAGAGAGAGAGAGAGAGAGAGAGAGAGAGAGAGAGAGAGAGAGAGAGAGAGAGAGAGAGAGAGAGAGAGAGAGAGAGAGAGAGAGAGAGAGAGAGAGAGAGAGAGAGAGTGTATGTGTGTGTGAAAGAGAGAAAGAGAGAGCAAGAGAGGGATAGATAGAAAGGCAGAGAGATAGAGAGAGAACGGAATAGCGAAATAGACAAAGACAAAGAGAGACAAAGAGATATATATGGAGAGAGAAAGAGAGAAAGAGAGTGGTATAGAGGGAGAGAGATAGAGAGAGAGAGAAACAAATAAAGAACGAGAGTGAGAGAGAGAGACAGACATACATACAGACATACAGCCAGAGAGACAGAACGACATAAATGATACACACAGAGAGACGTAGAGAGATAATGAGAGAGAGAAAGAGAGAGAGAGAGAAGGAGGGAGAGATATAGACATGTAGAAAGAGAGAGATAGAGACAAAGACAGAGACAGAGACAGAGACATAGCGAGAGACAGAGACATAGCGAGAGACAGAGTGAGTAAGAGTCATGTTTTCGGCCTACTCAATATTGTGTTAGTATATATATATATATAGCGAGAGAGTCAGACAGACAGACAGACAGACAGCAAACATAACATTATACAGACATGCATACATACCGACAGGTAGTCATATATTACGATAGAAATACAGAGCCAGAGAGAGAGAAACAGAGCGAGCGAGAGTGTCAGTGAGAGAGATAGAGAGACAGAGAGAGAGAGAGATAGAGACAGAGACAGAGAGACATATACAGATACAGAGAGACCGAGAAAGAGACAGTGACAGATACACAGATAAGGAAAGAGAGACAGAGAAAGAAAGAAAGAAACAGGGACATAGAGAGAGACATACAGAGACTGATATATTGATAGAAAGACATAGAGAGACAGAGAGACAGAGAGACAGAGAGAGACAGAGAGAGACAGAGAGAGACAGAGATACATATACAGATACAGAGAGACAGAGACAGATACAGAGACAAACAGACACAGCTATACAGATACAGAGACACAAAGAGACAGGGACAGAGACAGAGACAGACAGAGACAGACAGAGGCAGACAGAGACCGAGACATAGACATACACAGAGAATGAGAGATATGTTTATCTTCAGTTTTGTTAGTATGAAGTCAAATCCAGATCTAAACAAAACAGAAAAAACAAAAATAACTACATATCTGCATCAATGATGAATGATTAACTATACATCGTTTCCCAATTACTTATGTGTTTATGTTTTATATTGTTTAAGAACCTGATCTGATACCTGAGGAATCTTTACAGACTACCCTGGAGGTAAGATTGTATTAGTAATTTGAGACCGCCCGAATGGTCAAATCACCGCATATACGTATGGCCAGGTCGGTGGTAATTTTTTCCGCAACTACTTAAATCGTTTTATATTACAAACACCTCTGCCACTCGTTAACTATATGACTCGTGGGATAATTGGTGCTTAAAACGTATTACAGAGAAATAGAACGTCTCCTTCAGCCCGTCTAGATACTTTTAAATTCGTCTGCTGCACATTTTGTATCAACTTTATTCGTTTTTTTTCTTACATTTACAATTAAGTAAAAACCATAAGTTCTATGTTATCATAAGCATACATATACATTTTTATTCACAATGATACTTAAAATCAATAAGTGTATGGATTAATAATTGTTGTAGAACTGAAAATTAAGCTTACTATATTAAGTCTAATAAATAAAATACTACGGTAAACTACATGCTTTCCGGCTCACTGTATGCAGATATACTGGCTCAACATATGCATATGTACAGACTAACCGTATTCAGATATACTGGTTTACAGTATGCAGATATACTGGTTTACAGTATGCATATATACTGGTTTACAGTATGCAGATATACTGGTTTACAGTATGCAGATATACTGGTTTACAGTATGCAGATATACTGGTTTACAGTATGCAGATATACTGGCTCACTGTATGCAGATATACTGGTTTACAGTATGCAGCTTTACTAACACACCGTATGCAGATATACTGGTTTACAGTATGCATATATACTGGCTCACTGTATGCATATATACTGGTTTACAGTATGCAGGATATACTGGTTTACAGTATGCAGATATACTGGCTCACTGTATGCAGGAATACTAGTTTACAGTATGCATATATACTGGTTTACAGTATGCAGATATACTGGTTCACAGTATGCAGATATACGAATTTACAGTATGCATATATACTGGTTTACAGTATGCAGATATACTGGTTTACAGTATGCATATATACTGGTTTACAGTATGCAGATATACTGGTTTACAGTATGCGGATATACTGGCTCACTGTATGCAGGTATACTGGTTTACAGTAAGCAGATATACTGGTTTACAGTATGCAGATATACTGGCTCACTGTATGCAGATATACTGGTTTATAGTCTGCAGATATACTGGCTCACTCTATGCAGGTATACTGGTTTACATTATGCAAATATACTGGTTTACAGTATGCAGTTATAATGGTTTACACTATGCAGATATACTGGTTTACAGTATGCAGATATACTGATGTACAGTATGCAGATATACTGGTTCACTGTATGCTGATATACTGGTTTACAGTATGCAGATCTACTGGTTCACCGTATGCAGATATACAATTTCACTGTATGCAGATATACTGGTTTACAGTAAGCAGATATACTGGTTCACTCTATGCAGATATACTGGTTCACCGTATGCAGATATACTAGCTTACAGTATGCATATGTACTAGCTCACCATATGCAGATATACTGGCTCACCGTATGCATATATACAGGCTCACCGTATGGAGATATACAGGTTCACCGTATGCAGATATAGAGGCTCTGTGTATGCAGATATACTGGCTCACCGTATACATATATACAGGCTCACCGTATACATATATACTGGCTCACCGTATGAAGATATACTGGCTCATCGTATGCATATATACTGGCTCACCGTATACATATATACAGGCTCACCGTATGCAGATAAACAGGATCACCGTATGCATGTGTACAGGCTTACAATATGTATATATACTGGCTCACCGTATGCATATATACAGGCTCACCATATGCAGATATACAGGCTCACCGTATGTAGATATACTGGCTGAACGTATGTAGATATACTGGCTCACCATATGCTGATATACAGGCTCACCGTATGCAGATATACAGGCTCACCGTATGTAGATATACAGGCTCACCGTATGTAGATATACTGGCTCACCGTATGTAGATATACTGGCTGAACGTATGTAGATATACTGGCTCACCATATACTGATATACAGGCTCACCGTATGGAGATATACTGGCTGAACGTATGTAGATATACTGGTTCACCGCATGCTGATATGCAAGCACGACGTATGCATATATACTGGCTCACCGTATGCATATAAACCGACCCACCGTATGCAGGCTTACTGGCTCACCGTATGAATATGTACAGCATTGCCGTATGCGTATGTACACGCTTGCTGTATGTAAATATACTGGCTCGCCGTATGCTGATATACTGGCTCACCGTATATTGATATACCGGCTCACCGTATACAGATATACTGGCTCACCGTATGCTGATATACACGCACGATGTATGCAAATATACTGGCTCGCCGTATGCAGATATACTGGCTCACCGTATGCCGATATACTGGCTCACCGTATATTGATATACTGGCTCACCGTATATTGATATACCGGCTCACCGTATGCAGATAAACAGGATCACCGCATGCATGTGTACATGCTTACTATATGTATATGTACTGACTCACCATACGCTGATATACAGACTCACCGTATGCAGATAAACAGGCTCACCGTATGTAGATATACAGGCTCACCGTATGCATATATACAGGCTCACCGTATGCATATATACAGGCTCACCATATGCTGATATACAGGCCCACCGTATGTAGATATACTGGCTAAACGTATGTAGATATACTGGTTCACCTTATGCTGATATACAGGCACACCGTATGCAGATAAACAGGCTCACCGTATGCATGTGTACAGGCTGACACTATGTATATATACTGGATCACCGTATGCATATATACAGGTTCACCATATGCAGATATACAGGTTCAACGTATGTAGATATACTGGCTGAACGTATGTAGATATACTGGTTAACCGTATGTAGATATACAGGCTCACCGTATGCATATATACAGGCTCACCGTATGCATATATACAGGCTCACCATATGCTGATATACAGGCCCACCGTATGTAGATATACTGGCTATACGTATGTAGATATACTGGTTCACCTTATGCTGATATACAGGCACACCGTATGCAGATAAACAGGCTCACCGTATGCATGTGTACAGGCTGACACTATGTATATATACTGGATCACCGTATGCATATATACAGGTTCACCATATGCAGATATACAGGTTCAACGTATGTAGATATACTGGCTGAACGTATGTAGATATACTGGTTAACCGTATGCTGATATACAGGCTCACCGTATGCATGTGTACAGGCTTACAATATGTATATATACTGGCTCACCGTATGCATATATACAGGCTCACCGTATGTATATATACTGGCTGAACGTATGTAGATATACTGGCTCACCATATGCTGATATACAGGCTCACCGTATGCAGTTATACAGGCTCACCGTATGTAGATATACAGGCTCACCGTATGTAGATATACTGGCTCACCGGATGTAGATATACTGGCTGAACATATGTAGATATACTGGCTCATCATATACTGGCTCATCATATACTGATATACAGGCTCACCGTATGCAGATATACTGGCTGAACGTATGTAAATATACTGGTTCACCGTATGCTGATATGCAAGCACGACGTATGCATATATACTGGCTCACCGTATGCATATAAACCGAATCACCGTATGCAGGCTTACTGGCTCACCGTATGAATATGTACAGCATTGCCGTATGCGTATGTACACGCATGCTGTATGCAAATATACTGGCTCGCCGTATGCTGATATACTGGCTCACCGTATATTGATATACCGGCACCGTATGCAGATATACTGGCTCACCGTATGCTGATATACTGGCTCACCGTATATTGATATACTGGCTCACCGTATATTGATATACCGGCTCACCATATGCAGATATACTGGCTCACCGTATGCTGATATACACGCACGATGTATGCATATATACTGGCTCAACGTATGCATATATACAGGCTCACTGTATGCAGATATACTTGCCCATCGTATGCATATGTACAAGCACACCGTATGCATATGTATTGGCTTGCCGTTTGCAGATGTACACGCTCATCCAATGTATATTATACAGGCTCGCCGTATGCTGATGTACATGCTCGTCCTATGCATATGGACATGTTTGTCCTCTGCATATGGACAGTTTCACCGTATGATGATATACAAGCACGACGTATGCATATGTAAATGCTCGTCATATGCATATATACGGGTCCTTCGTATTGAGATGTACAAGCTCACCGTATGCAGATGTATTGGCTCGTCGTTTGCAGATGTATAGGCTCGACGTATGCATATGTAAACGCTTACTGTATGCAGATGTACTACATGTAGCTCACCGTATACAGATATATAGGCTCACCGTATGCATATGTAAACGTTTGCTGTATGAAGATGTACTGGCTCACCGTATGCAGATGTACAGGCTCACCGTATGCAGATGTATTGGCTCGTCGTATGCAGATGTATTGGTTTACCGTATGCAGATGTATAAGCTCGCCGTATGTAAATGTGTAGGCTCATCGTATGCATCTGTATAGGCTCACCGTATGCAGATGTATTATATTGCCGTATGCAGATGTATTGGATCGCCGTATGCATATATATAGGATCGCCGTATCTAGCTTTATAGGCTTGCCAAATGCAGATGTATATGCTTGCCGTATGCAGATGTACATGTATAAAATCGCTGTATCTAGATGCCCTTCTCGCCGTATGCAGATGTATTAACTCTCCATATGCAGATGTACATGTTCGCCGTATGCAGATGTATAGGCTCGCTGTATCTAGATGTACAAGCTCGCCGTTTGCAGATGTACAGCCTTGACGTATGCACATGGACAGGCTCGCCGTATGCAGATGTACAGGCTCGCCATATACAGATGTACACGCTCGCCGTATGCAGATGTACATGTTCGTCGTATGCAGATGTATAGGCTCAACGTATGCAGACCGACAGTTTTGCCATTTGCAGATGTATAAACTCAAAATATTCAGATACACAGGCTCGCCATATTCATATACACAGGATTTCCGTATGCAGTTATGCAACCTTTCAACGTTTGCAGATGTACATGTTCGCAGTATGCAGATATACACGCTTGCCGTATGCATATATCCTGGTTCGCCGAATGCAGATGTACAGGTTTGTCGTTTGCAAATGTATAGGCTCTTCGTATGCAGATGTGTAGGCTCGCCGTTTGCAGATGGACATGCTTGCCGTTTGCAGATGTATATGTATACGTATGCAGAAGTATAGGTTCGCCGTCTGTAGATGTATAGGCTATCCATATGCAGATGGACAGGCTTGCCGTTTGCAGATGTATAGGCTCGCCGTATGCAGATGCACAGAATCACCGTTTGCAGAGGCACAGGCTCGCCGTATGCAGATACACATGATCAACGTTTGCAGATACACAGGATAACCGTTTTCAGATGCAAATGATCACCGTTTAGAAAACACACAAGATCACCGTTTGGAGATACACAGGATCACCGTTTGCAGATACATATGATCAGCGTTTGAAGCTATACAGGATCAGCGTTTGCAGATACACTGGATTAGCGTTTGCAGCTTCACATGATCACCGTTTGCAAATACACAGGATCACCGTTTGTAGATACACAAGATCACCGTTTGCAGATACACAGAATCACCGTTTGCAGATACACATGATCACCGTTTGCAGACACACAGAATCACCGTTTGCAGATACACATGATCACCGTTTGCAGATACACATGATCACCGTTTGCAGATACACATGATCACCGTTAGCAGATACACAGGATCGCCGTTTGAAGATACACATGATCGCCGTTTTAAGATACACATGATCACCGTTTGCAGATACACAGAATCACCGTTAGCAGATACACATGATCACCGTTTGCAGATACACATGATCACCGTTAGCAGATACACAGGATCGCCGTTTGAAGATACACATGATCACCGTTTTAAGATACACATGATCACCGTTTGCAAATACACAGGATCGCCGTTTGAAGATACACATGATCACCGTTTTAAGATACACATGATCACCGTTTGCAGATACACAGAATCACCGTTAGCAGATACACATGATCACCGTTTTGCAGATACACAGGATCACTGTTTGCAGACACACATGATCACCGTTAGCAAATACACAGGATCGCCGTTTGAAGATATACATGATCACCGTTTGCAGCTACACATGATCAACATTTGAAGATACACAGGATCAATGTTTGCATAAACACAAGATCATCGTTTGAAGATTAGCAGGATCCCCGTTTGCAGATACACATGATCACCGTTAGCAGATACACAGGATCACCGTTTGAAGATACACATGATCACCGTTTGCAGATGCACATGATCACCGTTTGCAGATGCACATGATCACCGTTTGCAGATACACATGATCACCGTTTGCAGATGCACATGATCACCGTTTGAAGATACACAGGATCGCCGTTTGAAGATACACATGATCACCGTTTGAAGATACACATGATCACCGTTTGCAGATGCACATGATCAGCGTTTGCAGATACACAGGCTCGCCGTTTGAAGATACACATGATCACCGTTTGCAGATGCACATGATCAGCGTTTGCAGATACACAGGCTCGCCGTTTGAAGATACACATGATCACCGTTTGCAGATACACAATATCACCGTTTGAAGAAACACAGGATCAACGTTTGCAGATACACATGATCACCGTTTGAAGAAACACAGGATCACCGTTTGAAAATGAACAGGATCACCGTTTGCAGATGAACAGGATCAATGTTTGCAGATACACATGATCACCGTTGGAAGGTGAACAGGATCACCGTTTGCTGATATACATTATCATTGTTTAAAGATGAACAGGATCACCGTTTGCAGATATACATGATCACCGTTTAAAGATGAACAGGATCACCGTTTTCAGATATATATGATCACCGTTGGCAGATACACATGATCACCATTTGCAGATACATATGATCAGCGTTTGCAGATACACAAGATCACCGTTTGCAGATACACATGATCACCGTTTGCAGATACATATGATCAGCGTTTGAAGATACACATGATCACCGGTTGCAGATACACATGATCAGCATTTGCAGATGTACATGATCACAGTTTGCAGATACACAGGATCACCGTTTGCAGATACACAATATCGCTGTTTGAAGATGGACAGGATCATTGTTTTCAGATATACAGGATCACCGTTTGTAGATGCACATTATCACCGTTTGCAGATACACAGGATCATCGTTTGCAGATACACAGGATCACCGTTTGCAGATACACATGCTCGCAGTATGCAGATACACAGGCTCGCCGTATGCACATGTACAGGTTCTCCAAAGAGAGTTATACAGACACGACATATGGAGATGTAATGGCTTGTTAAATTGAACTTAGTCACAGTGTTCCAATTGCGATTTGATGATGGTTTTACTCTTGGGAGATATTTTTAAATTTCAGCAAGTTTGAAAGCTTTTACGAAGCTGTGAACATTTATCAGCAGAAGGTTTTTTTTATGATATGGAGTTGACCCAAGCAACGTTGGAACTATTAAACGAATTCTTATATTTTACAGAAACCAGTAATATACGTGTATGCGTGTATTCCGAACTCAATGTTCCGCACATTTTTAGAGACACAGCTGGGTGCAACATATCGTCTGGTGGATATTAAAGCTGAAGACAACATTGGTAATGAAGTGGTGTTAGTGTATAAAAGACTAATTGGAAGGGAGACAGATGTCATCGATGAAGCTTTGACTAAGTCACCTGGTAAGTCAAATAACTGAATAAATAAGGCACTATTTCATATGCCCGTCGTGGCGCCAAGTAAGAATTTGAATCCGGCATAATCTCAATATTTTTTTAAAACATATAGAAGAGTTGTATGAAGTCTTAAACTATAGCGTTTAACTTGCACGTCGACTGCTTCAACATTGAACTTGTTTCCAATATATAAAATAAGGAGACATATTTTATGTGTCAAGTATAAAGAGCATTATCACCATTATTATCATTATTATAATTATTATTATTATTATTCTAATTATCATTTCTATTATTATTTTTATTATTATTATTGTTATTTTTATTATTGTTATTATCATTATCAATATTGTTATAATTATTATTATTATTATTACTATTATTGTTGCTATTATTATTATTGTTATTATTATATTGTTATTAGTATTTATTATTATTATCTACATAGTAAAGCATTCGTGGCTTTCATTGACTTTAAATGTGCCTTTGATAGCGTATGGCACAATGCGCTATTTTATAAACTCCATAATCTAGGAATAGTTGGAAAAGTATGGAGGATAATAAGGGATTCCTATAAAAACTTGAATTGCTTTGTCATGGCAAATGGCAATAAATCACTCTCAGTCCCGGTAAAACGCGGCGTACGTCAGGGAGGGGTCGTTTCCACATTTTCTTATCTTATCTTTATAAATTACTTACTTAAAGAACTTGAAAATTCAGAGTATAGCCTACGTCTCTATTCGCCAATCCATGCTAAATGTGGTAATCCTGCGTTAGCTGATGGTTTATCTGTAATTGCATTAACGCCTATGTATCTGCAAAATTTGCTTGACATTGTGTACAGGTATTCGAAGTAAATTGCAAGAAATCCAATGTAGTTGTATTTAACAATAACAAAAAGAAAAATGCCCCTGTCAAGTTTTTACTTGGAGAATCCTACATTCACGAAATTGACAGCGTTGTAAATCTCGGAATTCGACAGGATGGATCTCTAAAATTAACAAATCGCATTTCAGAACGCTGTCAGAAAGCAAAAACTGCCTTTTATGCAATGGCTGATCTTGGTATGAGACCTAATGCATTAAATTCATTAACTTCTGTTAAGCTGTATAGCACAATCATCATCCCAATAGCCTTGTATTGGTGTGAGCTATGGAGTAATATAACAAGTTGCGACGTACTCAAGCTCAACCGTTTGCAACATTTTACTGTAAAAACTATTCAGGGCTTTAATATCAGAACAAGGTCTAATATGTGCGAATCAATGCTTGGAATTAAGCGAATCACATCATTGATTGACAAAAAGAAGTTAATATTCCTGCACAAAATCTTGAGCCTTGAGAATAGCTCTCTTTGCAAAAGGATTTTCATGAGAAAATTTATGCAATTCGTATATAACCCGACAAAATCAATACGTGGTTACATTCCAGATATATGTTCATTGTTGAATAAATACAACTTAAATTTTCTTATGAATATGTATGTAAATGACGGTTGCTTCCTGCCACATAAACCAGTATGGAAACAATGTATCAATAATGCTGTTGACCAGTTGGAAACAAATGAGTGGTTAATGAGGATGCAATCGACTGATTTCGTCAGGTTCAGTCGATTGCATACATCAATCGCAGCCTGCAACCTGTATAATCTCTATGGTACAAGAATAACTGCACATAAAATAGCCTTTATGGCTAAATTGTGGGTGACTGTTGCTTCAGAAAAACCTTCGTCATGTGGTCTGTGTGGCCGTATACATTTAGATGTTATCAAACATAGAATAACAGAATGTAGCGCAACATATGATAAGAAACGATTATTTCTTAGTGGCATATACACCAATATTGGCCATGAAGTATATACTGAGCTAATACTTGCAACCAGTGAAACGTTTTTGATGATGGTTTTAGGTGCAAGCCCTACATCAGTCACCACTGATTCAGAGTATTACTTTCGCTGCGAAGCTATATTATTCGCATACAAATGTTTTAACGGCCCATCTTAGACGATACAATAACTCTGTGTATGTGTGAATACGTGGGTATATGTGTATATGTGTGTGTGAATATATATATGTATATGTATGTGTATATATGTGTGTGTGTGTAAATATATGCATATATACATATTGTGACTAGTTACAATCTGAGTACTATTATGTAAAGATTGATTTTCAATTTCCATATCATTTTATGTATAGAAACTAGTCCAATTACTTGTTGTTAACAGTTGATATAATGAATGTATTCAATTATTCTCCGAACGGAGGAAATAAAGAGAATGAATGAATATTATTAGTATTATTCTTATTATTATTATTATTATTATCATTTATTATCATAACCATTATTATAATGATTAATGTTATTATTATTTTGTATTATCATCAATATAATCAAATTGCTGTGAAAGCTGTGCCTGCATTTTCGAAATTTACTGCATCTCTTCAGGTGACGGAAGCAAAAGGATTCTTGTGATGTTTAAAGATGTACCTCTGCAAACAAACCAAAGCCAACATTATGATCCCTGTCGACCGAATGCTGGTGCTGCTTCCATCGTACGCTGGGAATTCTCATCTAAAACAAACAAGCTTTACACTTCTAAAGCAAACGATAAAGGCTTTGAGATCCTGTCTGATGAACTTAAGGCACTTACGCAAGAAAAGTTACAAGAGGTTTAGTTTCAAATCATAATGTTACATATTTTATGATTATAAGACAAAACATACTGAAGGTTTAGATGGACTCCTTAAAGCCCTCTATGCTGATATCAGGCTTTACGGTGCGAGCTCTTTTCTTTGCCTTCAATTATATCATCATACAGTTAAAACCAGCAGCGTGACCAATTTTCATTTAAGCGTGTCCCTACTAAATATATCATATTACAATTTACGCCTTTTTTACATTTGTAAATAGTCTTGAACCTAGCTTAGTGGTCGAAGATATAGTGAACTTAAATAATTGAGAACTTAGAGAATGCACAAGCTCGTCGTATTTAGTTGCATTATGACCCCAAATCGCCCGACGCGAAAAATATATTTACAGTGTAATTATAAAAACAATTAATTACATACACTCTGAGTGGTGAAGGTATGAATACCGTATGATCCAGTATTCACATCATTTTATGAGGTTGATTCATTTATCGATTAAGATAAGATTGATTGGAGCTCAAACAGCAATTTCTCACACACGTCCTCCACACACCACTCTATCACGCTTTGCCGGCACCCGTTCCGCATAGCATATTGTGTCCATGGGTGAATGATCAACACTCATAGGTAGATTTTCTTTTTTGATGGAATACAGTTGACGGCGGAACGATTAAAAGGATTCATATATTTTACAGAAACCACTCGTACACGTGTATGCGTACACTCAGCCAGACTCAATGCTCCGGAGCTTTTTAGAAAAACAGTTAGGTACAGCGTATCGTCTGGTGGATACTAAAGCTAAAGATAACATTGATAATGAAGTGGTGTTAGTGTATAAAATATTGACTCTCTGGGAGAAATATATCACCAATGTCGATTTGACTAAGTCACCTGGTAAGTCAATTTCTTTTTTAACTAGTATTATATAATAATATAACATAGACTTAGATAGACATATATTTTGTTTACTTATACATATACATGCATCTTGTAATACAAACAAATAAAAACATAATGTCATGGTCATTTTAAAAGAAAAAAAATCAGTGGATTGAGGATAAACTACTTTGATTTGAAACGTGCTACTATAGCGTAATAGAAGAATGAGACGTTTATCCATTTCGTTGATTGATAAGTCGAATTGGTGTTTATTACAATCATATATTTATTCATCCTCTACATGGGAGATTTGTTAACATCAAGATAAACTATTGTATATACATGCACAATATGATACAATGAAAAAAAAAAAAAAAAAAAAATATATATATATAGTGAATTCAAAGCGACATTACAAGTGCGATGTTCTGGTTCACGTACTGGTTGTGATGCATTGATATTACAGTATCAACATTAACTTTTTATTGTAATTCATATGCAGAAACTGTGGTTCTTAAAAATGTGAATACACATCTGTAAAAACAGTTCTGCACAATGAAACGTTCGTCCTGGCTTGCGCCTAGTAGTGCACCAATCAAAATCAACTCTTCCCAATCTGATAAGATTAAAATGGAAACAATCTGAAAGAATATGCACGTATTTGTTTAAATAACGTTTTTTACAAAGTTTACACAATGAATTGATTTGGACAGCTTTTTTAACCCAAAAGGTTGAAATGAATTTTGTAATATTATAATCTGTTTCTATCTGGCCCGCATCGTTCCAACGCACGATATGTTCATTCTGAGAGACGAGTGACAGTTTCGCTAGTCCCTAAACCCGATGTGCAATTAGTACAAGATTATGTGTACTCAGAAAAACAGGTCAATTTAAGCAGGTTAAAGAACAATTGAACACCCGAGCAAAATCTGCCTTCCCGGCACAACCCTTAATAAAAATGAGCATTGCTACAAAACGTACATATAAATAAAAGAAAAGAAAAAATATGGGTTATCAAAAACAAAACAACTTAAAACGCTCAATTACAAAAATGCAAAAGAGTACTGGAACTTACTAAAATCGGTATATAGAGGCGGAAGCCTCAACCGAATGGTCAAATCAATGTATCATATTTCAAGCAGTATTTTAAAGCTGTAAAATTAAATCTTGAGATTATTTACAGCTTTAAAATACTGCTAATGATGTCGTATTTTTATTTAACTCAAGGAATTAAGACACAGAACTACAGGCAAATGTTCGATATCTTCAGTAGAAATCATCAAGGTGTGTACAGACTTAAAGAATAATCGGTCGGGTGGACCAGATAATGTTTTAAATGAATTCTTTAAATACGGTATTGATTATTTAGAACCTGATATAAAACCTCTATTTAATAAGATGTTTGACATTGGCTACTTCCCCTCTGACAAAATGGACTGAAGGTTATATTGTACCTCTATTTAAAAACGGGGACGCAAAAAAAAAAAACACAAATTACAGGAGAATTACCCTACTCAGTACTTTCGGAAAGTTATCTTTATGATTTCTTAAAAACAGACTAAGTAAATGGGTCTGATGATTATCACATATATATTGAGGCTCAAGCAGGTTTTTGAAAGAATATGGGTACAGACGATAACATTTTCGTCCTCCACGGGCTAATTAACAAGTTTATCAATGAAAATAAGGAATAATATGTATGTTTTATCGATTGTACAAAAGCCTTTGATTTACTTGTTAAAGAGAACATATTCTATAAACTCATAAAATATTGTGTAACAGGCAAAATACTACAACTTTTAAAATCTCCATATTTAAACATTAAATCACGAATTAAATTCGATAATAAATTAAGCGACAGCTTCAGTTGTTGCCTAGAGGCGCCGCAGGGCGATTGTATGTCACCATTTATTTTTGCTATGTACGTAAACGATTTGGAGGAATACATGTCTGTGAATGATTTTCAAGGAGTCAATTTAGAAATGTTACAATTATTTTTACTGTTATACGCAGACTATATTGTTTTATTTTCAGAAAGTATTACTGGTTTACAAAAGTTCTTGATATAATACTAGAATATTGTAAAAAATGACAACTAACAATCAATGTAGATAAAAACGAAAGCCATGGTCTTACGAAAAGGTGGGCGCATATCTAATAAAGTTGAATTTAAATATGACGGGAATCTTTTAGAAATAGTAAACAAATTCTCAGATTTAGATATTACTTTTCAACGGGTGGTTCTTTTAAAAATACTTTTGAGACATTAGGAGGTCAAGCCATGAAAGATATCTTTGCCTTAAAGCAATATCTTACAACTTTTCCCCATATTTCTATAAAACATACACTTGATTTATTCGGTAAGGTGATTTGTCCTATTCTTAAATACGGTGCTACGGTGTGGGGTTTCGCTGAGTGTGAACGACTTGAAAGAATACACACTAGGTTTGGCAAAGAAATACTAAATGTTAGAATACAAAAACCAAACAATTTTGTACATGGAGAACTTGGAAGAATCCCTCTGAAATTACAGCGTTTATCATGCATCATAAAGTATTGGATTAAAGTAACAAATAAAGAAAGATGGTCGAAAATATATAAAGTTAATGCATAACACATGTTAATGATATAAGCGCAAATGATGAAATTACCAACTGGACATCTAAAGTTAAATATTTATTGAACAGTATGGGTTTTGGCTATGTATGGTTAAATCAAGATGTAGAAAATGCAGACATGTTTATGAATATTTTTAAACAAAGGATTCGAGACGTTTTTATTAAAAATTAGGGAAAATGACCTAAGTAATATGTCAAGATCAACTACATACAATCTCTTTAAATCTTTTGTATTTCTGGAATATCTTAACAACATATCAATAATGAAATACAGAACTTCTAAGCTCAGAGTTTCTAGTCATAAACTTGACATTGAATCAGGAAGATGGAGACAACCAGTAAATACTCCAAGAACAGAGAGGGTATGTAAGGTTTGTCATACTTTAGAAGATGAATTTCATTTCGTAATCGAACGCTCTCTACATAAAGAATTTCGAAAACATATATATATAAGTTGAAATTGAAATTGAAATGGTTTATTGTATAATCAGGCCACCGGCCTATAATAACATATACACAAAGAAACAATACGTAATTGCATAAGGAGGTATGAATGTGATCATTCTGTCATGAAGTTACACATAATGATTTAACTTTGCAACAACACGACCTGTTCTGATTGCTCGTTACGGGCAACCAGAACAGATACTACACTCTTATCAAACTTATGCAATACCAGCAGTGTGAGAATCTAAAAACTATGGCAAATACAAATAGTTTATAGCACAAACAATCCGAACCTACTACATAGCACCACATTCTTTTCCAGCACTCTCTATAAAAAGACCTTTGAAAATAGCGCAGGAAGAGTCCAGATTGCTCGTAACGGGCCATCTCTTCCTGCACCACTGTCCATTATGACAGTTATTTGAACTCACGTCAATGCCAATACCTTTAAATTAAATTAGAGAGACCAATACAATATATGGAGCAAAGGGGTTAAACAACAAAGGTTACCAGCAAAGTGCATTGTATAAATAACAAAAAATGTACATATACACAAATAGACATTACATAATTATATAAAGAGGTACACAATGCAGTATTGTAATATGAAGTTAATCAAATATACTTGAAATGAGTATTGTTTGTACTCAAATTTATATACACAGTAGCACAACAACTAAAACTGTTACACGTGACTGATGAATGTACATAACTAATAGAAAGGTAGTATATCACACCTCTTGTACGTTCATGTATTCTCCTCTTTTCTGGAATGCATACTACAAGAACATTGCCAAATTACGGACTACTGTTTCATTTGTACATGACTTTATTTTTAAAAAAGGACCTTTCATTAGGAATATTTAAAAATATTTTATTTATGTAAGATTCGCGTAGATCTGTATATTATGGACAGAACAATAAGAAATGCAACTCACAATGTCTACCTTTTTCGACCATTAATGAATGAGATGCGGTCCTGAAATTTGCTAGACAAGTTCTAAATTTATTAACATCAATAATAGATAAATACGATTCTTGACACATAATTGTTTAAAGCAACAGTAATACGTAAGTGTCTTGTTTTCTAAACATCCAGACATCCACTCCTGCATGTACTGATCTCTTAGACGCTGGTTTTACTTAAAAATAAAATATTTTCATTTTCTATATGTTGATGTTGCCAGACAACGTCCGAAGCCGTTTCTATACAAGTTAGTTCTAACAAATGTTACCCAATTACTATATCCAAGTTTATGACATTCCAGTATTTTAATACTCTTTTTGATGCCATAATTTGAACTGGACATCTACCAGTATCACCTAAAACTGAAAGATTACATGCGTCCATACTTATATTCAACAGTCTTTTGTATGCATATATTTGCACATGCTCGATGTAATTCATATATTGAAGACCCCATAACTCAGACCGATATAGCATAATTGGGCATATCCTTATGTCAAAGACTTTAACAAATGTATTAACAGGAATATACAAGAAAAAGTTGATGCAAGGCAACAATGTCGCCGGAAAAGACTGCATTAGTTTATTTATTAACGCATATGCATTCTTGGCTTTCATTAGTCTAAACATAAACATATTGTTTTCATTAAGGACTAATTCCAGGATTTTTGAAATTCCACATACAAATTTCAGGATTTGTTTTGGTCACGATTTTGGATTTTTTGTTTAGTCAATGAAACCACAACAAATACAGTTTGGGATTTAAATAGACATGCAAAAAAACACTATCTTACCCTTTCCATGTCTAAAGCAAGAATGAAAACCTTTAAAACATTAAGAAAACGGTTACATTGCTGAAGACATGAATTGCTGAAGGCATGAACTTTCTCCTTTTTAATAATAATTAATATGAATTAAGGCAAAGCCTCTGAAAGTTTCGGGAAGTGCATTCAGTCTCAACATATTAAATTCCCTACTAAGATGTTGTGCACTAACGCATTTACTATTTGCTCAATTGATAATGGATATAGTTGTCAATCCAGGGGAAGAGAGTTCAAGTTCAAGCTGAGTCAACTTACTTATGTCAAAAGATACTTTTAACAGTGAATATTTAACATTTTCCTAAGAGCTTTAAAGAGTATAGATCATATTATGACCATGTAATTTAAGGAATATCCTGATAGCCATAATGGATAAATGCATTACTATTTTGAATAAAAAACCCATTTCTGCCAACTAAACTTGAAATCAGACAAGCAGTTGCAGAGGAAAAACGTTTAGATTTGTCATTTTACCATTTTTCTGATGCCACATTTCAGGATTACTTTGAAATAATCAATGTATTAACAGGAATATACAAGAGAAAGTTGATGCAAGGCAACAATGTCGACGAAAGAGACTGCATTAATGTACTTATTAACACGTATGCATTCTTGACTTTCATGAGTCTAAACATACACATAGTGTTTTCATTAAGGACTAATTCCAGGATTTTTGAAATTCCACATATAAATTTCAGGATTTGTTTTGGTCAGGATTTTGGACTTTTTGTTTAGTCAATGAAACCACAACAAATACTGTTTAGGATTTAAATAGACATGCAAAAGAACACTATATAACCATTTCCATGTCTAAAGCAAGAATGAAAACTTTTAAAACATTGAGAAAACGGTTACATTGCTGAAGACATGAATTGCTGAAGACATGAACTTCCTCCTTTTTAATAATAATAAATATGAATTAAGGCAAAGCCTATGACAGTTTCGGGAAGTGCATTCCGTCTCAACATATTAAATTCCCTACTAAGATGTTGTGCACTAACGCATCTATTTTTTGCTCAATTGATAATGGATATAGTTGTCAATCCAGGGGTAGAGAGTTTCAAGTTCAAGCTAAGTCAACTTACTTATGTCAAAAGATACTTTTACCAGTGAATATTGAACATTTTCCTAAGAGCTTTAAAGAGTATAGATCATATTATGACCATGTAATTTAAGGAATATCCTGATAGCCATAATAAATGCGATAATTAACATATAAAATATGTTTATGTCTTTGGATAAATGCATCAACATTTTTTAATAAAAAAAACAAAACATTTCTGCCAACTAAACTTGAAATTAGACAAGCAGTTGCAGAGGAAAAACGTTTAGATTTGTCATTTTACCATTTTTCTGATGCCACATTTCAGCATTGCTTTGAACTAATCAATATCCCTTGAACAATTTATGTAGAGGGTTAATTAAAGAACGTTTTTCGCCAAACTATCTTGACATAAGACAAGCAGTTTAAGAGGAAATTAGTTATGTTACTCCCTATTTGATCCCGCCTGACAGCATTGATCTTAAACCACTCTGGAAAGGACAACATAATTGTTTTTTTAAGCCAAATTATCTTAAAACAAGACCCCAAACTCTGATGATGCCTGGCAACATTGTCTTTTAATTAATAAATATGACTTGAATAATTGTATGGATGGTCACATAAGGAAAATTAATGAAACAGTGTTATAACTTTGAAATGATACCAGCAACTTCCTTCTTTTTTCATGCCACGTGCGGACAATATTTTTCAACCAATCAATATGATTTGAATATTTTTAGGGTTGCTGGTGGATATTGCATAATTGATTGAGGATGTTCACAAAATCTGTGCTGATATAGATTAAATTGTATGTATTTAGCTACAGTGTCATTTTGTCCCAACTGATATTTCAACTCAAAACTCCTGGCTAGACCAGGTGTTTTACCAGTTAAAGCTATAAGGTCTCAAAATGTAGCTAAACACATTTAATTTACGATCAAAATTGTCCTCAAATAAAGCCACAAGTGGTAAATGCCTCGTGTTTTTTACCAAAAAAGAGAATTCCTAATGAATCAGAGGTTGTGATAGTTTAATTGTAATTTAAAAAACCTAACAAATGATGTTTTTCTAAACATTGAATTGTTATCTTACAACACTATAATATTCTTATTACTGTTTAGACTTATGCAACCATGTCCCTTATATGATCTCACCTATTTGCTACGTAAAACATGAGTATAAGAAGTTTTCGAAATTCAATTACAAGTAGAATACGCCATGCTTTTCAAAGATTGAAATAATTTAATCAATTTTGAAGAGGATAACCGAAGGAACAATTGTGCCAAATCATTTTCAAATCAGGCCAGTATTTAAAAGAAAAATGCATTTCCATTGCAAAGAGGATAAGAATTAAGGAACATTCTTATGAAGGTGCATTGCAATGGACAAAGTGGTTTAGAACGAGACATTGTTTAACACTTTCCCACTTGTAGATGACTTTTGAAATCACTGTGACAAAAGGAGATAACGCTCATAGTGAATATTTTATATATTCTCACATGGATGCTTTCTGATGCCTCTGTAGCAGACGGATTTTTGAAAACATAGTGATAAAAGAAGAAATTGCGCAAGACGAGCAATTTCTTCTTTTTCCACAATGTTTTCCACTTATAGTCATAGGTTGTCCATTCAATTATAGAGATTTTCTATTTTTTTGACAAAATATGTTCAAAGTCGTCTGCTGCAGAATTATCGTATGAGGGAAAGGGTTAAACATATTGAACAATTATTTCATTTCTTATCAATAATTTTACTTTTATAACAGGGCTCCTTCTGGCCAGGTAGCCTCTGTTGTGGGTTCTTTGTTCGAGGGTCAGGTAAATCTCAATAACGAACGGAATCATCATTATACATTTTATTATGTATGTACAGAAACATCATCCTAAAAATATACATATAACAATAATAAGTAAAACAATACAAGAAAAGGTACAGTTGACAATTAGCAACACGGATTACGGACTAATGGCTGCATATTACTGGTATAAAGGGTCATTATGTCATTTGCTGACATGATGCTCTTTTATTTACAAACAAAGAATTACATGTAACGTATAGCAGACTATCAAACAACATAATCTGAACAATACAATGTATACAATACAATGTAGCATACAATACAAATACAATACAAAGCTACACTTAATTTACACTTACCAATTTAGGGCATTAGATGATCATACACACATCTGTCTCATTATATTCGTGTCAATTATTGCTGTTATAAATTCAATGCAAATCCAACATTTCCAAATTACCAGTCTAATATAGTGTTAACCAAACAAGGGAAAATGACTGACTGACCAAATCAAATTGTCATGTGACCAAAATTGGCGGGAGCAATTAGCATGAATTTAGACAGGTGAACTCAACTCAACAAGTTATATAAACTTGACATGTCACATCAAAAGTGACCCTATTACACTTTCATTGATAGAGATTTTCCATTTGCTTTGCTTAGGTATAGATGTTTTCAAAATGGTCTGTTGCATATTTGTTTTATGTGAGAAATCATTTAGGTTAATAATTTTAATTTAAACTGATATTCAATTCTCATTTGGGGCTACACCCCTAAACTCTTGCTTCATCATTAATTCAATTATACTGTGCACAAACAAAACAAAACAAATTTTTAACACATAACAATAGGTGACTAGGTCAAATTGAATACACTTTGTGGCAACATATCATAAACAACAATGTTTTTATGCCTGTTAGTAAAAATAACCATATTCAAGAATGCAGATCTTTTGAATGGACATGCACAGTACATTTAACCTATTTGAATCAATAAAATCTGTTCACAATTGATGGTTATGATTTCATGCTAATCCAGTTTAACTGCCGATGTATCACAAACTAATTTTAACAGACATCATTAATTAAACACTTTAAAGCTTTCCCACATATAACAAATCTGAAATAGACAAAATTGAAAATGTCTACTAAAAAATAAGGAACATCTCTATAATCGTAGGTACAATTAGTGACTCCATTTCTGAAAAAGGTTCAAAACATCGTGGCAAAAAGAGAAACTGTTTGTTTTGAGCAAGTTAACCTTTTGTCACGATGTTTTTAAAAGTTATCTGTGCCGGACGCATCAAAATGCGTATTTAGGTGGGAAAGGATTAGACACATATACTATATATATATAATTACTAAAGTTATTTACAATTTAAAAACAAATACAAACAAGTGAAAAATAAACCATAACATTCTTTTCATATAACTCTTTCTGTGCCAAAGGCAATTTCTAGGTATTTTCACACCATGCAGATTCAGTGTGGACAGCTAATATTTGATTCTGCATTGTTCATCTGAATATTTTAACAAATATCCTGTCAGTGTGCAGAAAGTGTTGATTTAGACTGCTGACTGCTCTGTTTATTATAATGAATTTGATTATACGACAAAGGAACCATCATTCATTTATTCACACCTATATACACTATTAATTAAGCAGGCAGTCAAAAAGATGCTTTACCATGCTAACACTATGCACAAACAAAACAGGTCAGAATGCTCTTACCTAATCAACCTAATAACAACCCTGATCTTCTTGACATGTCCTTGAAAAATCTACCATCAACCATTTCAAATATTTACAAAATTGTTGTTACTGGAACATTTTGTATTTTAACTGTAACAGTTTTAAATCAAAGCAACACTATATATGTTAGTATAACAGAACTTTAAACTAACATACATCTGACGAGACACCTGTAAAGATTGAAGACAATTTGCCACACATTGATCACCATCAGGCATCAACCATTTTGAAGTTTATTTCATATTGCCAGACGCATCTTAATTCTGATCAGGGGCTGATCCCCCAAACCTCTGCAATTTCAATATTTGAAGTCAATTTGCACACATGATAACAATTGTTTAGATCTTCTTAAAATTTACATACACATTCCAGTTCGCAAAAATTCATGATTTCAGGGGACTTGCATCTATAGATCTTTGCCATAGAATTAACATGTATCTGAATAAACCTGTACAGAATGAAGACAATTTGCCACACATGGGTCAACGTCTGTCCTTTTGAATGATTGTTAGAATAGTTTATTTCATATTGCCAGACAAATATTGCACAAATAATAATAATTGTTTAGATTTTCTCACAAACTTACATGCACATTCCAGCTCTCAAAAAGACATGATTTTTCAGGGGACTTGCATCTATAGATCATCTTTGCCATATATTTAACATCTGTATAAATCCATACAGAATGAAGATAATTTGCCACACATGGGTCATTATTTGCCCTTTTGAATGAATGTTAGATAAGTTTATTTCATATCGCCAGATGAATTTAACTTGATCAGGGACTGCGCCCCCAAACCGCTGCAATTTCATTCTAAAAATCTAAGTTAAGTTGAACACATAATACAAATTGTTTAGATCTTCTTAGAACCTTACAAACATTCCAGCTCGCAAAAAAACATGAATTCAGGTGACTTGCATCTATAGATCTTTGCCATAGATTTACCATCTAAATTATAAAATAAACCTATACAGAATGAAGATAATTTGCCACTGTACATTGGTCAACATCAGCCCCTTTGAATAAAAGTTAAAATAGTTTATTTCATTTTGCCAGACGCATCTAACTTTCTATTAACATCAGGGGCTGCGCCCCCGAACCCCTGCAATTTCAATCTGAAAGAACAAGTTTAGTTGCACACATAGAAAGAAAATACTTGTTTACATCTTATTAAAAACCAGCATGTACATTCCATCTTGCAATTTGATTTCATTGACTGTGTAGTGTACATGTACTTAAATAATAAGTAGTATATGTTTAAACTTGAACCTAAATGAATCCACAAAATCTTGTTGTAATAGAAGGTAGTAACAGAGTTTATTAAATGAACATTTTTACCTGTGTGCCTAAAACACGGTGGACGACCTCGGCGGTGTTTTTCGTAGAACGTCTGCTTTTGGTGCGGGTATTCCCACATAGAAAGAAGTTGCATATATGATCATTTGGTTATTATCCTGCATATGCACAATAAACCAAAAGTCCAAATTATTTGGACTGGGTTCGGGAATGGTAGTAATGGATGCCCTTCTTGATGCTCATAGTTGCGGGGTTAGCATTACAACTGACTGGCTGGTGTCAGGATAAATGGACCAGTAGCACTGCTAACTTAACCAGTACACGCCGTCATATAACTAGAGATTTATTGAAAGCGGCATAAAACAATGACACAGTTGAGAGATATAACAAGTAGTAGAGGTATCAATGCGATAAAGCCAAAGTGTAACCGTACAGTATCAGGGCAAGGACCTAGTGACTAGTCTCAATATATCGCTGTTACATATTGCATTGCAACTAATGATGCGCACAGTCAAAATAAAAAATCGCATTCCTAGTACAGAAACCTGGACTAGGCAAGGATTTAAGGAAAACCGATGACAGGACGTAGTTTATTATCGTAAAAAGCTGAAATAAAGAAAACCATAAAATGTACTACTTGTCATGATAATGACTGTTCATCGGTTCAACTTGGATAGGGAGTTGTCTTGTCTACAGATCTGCCCAGGTTCATTAGATTCTACACATTCACACCAATGGACCCAACAACTGATGACTTATAATTAATAAGCTGATCCATTGGTTAAATGAATACAGATTGGTATTAACTAAATATAAAGAAATGTTATCTTTATCCATAAAGAAGTAATCATAACACAATCTAAACCATCACTATAATGTCTGCCTCAAGGTGACGCAAGATTACAACATATATGAACAGAGAATATCATCAGTGGTTCTACTTATCAGAGAAGCAGATGAACAAAAGACAATACATACTGTTCACAACTTCACATTTGACTATGAGTGCGTTAAACATTGGGTACGAAACGGAATCCTAGTTTCATTTTAAGATATAAGAAGCATTGGACATGTCTGACATGGAAATAATGTTGCGATGTGCTTAAAAACTATTTATATAATCATATGCTTGTAAGGATGCAGCTCAAACTTACATTATGGCTCGGCAAAACACTCCGAGTCTGCACAGTTTTGTTGTCTTTACAAGCATGTCAAACATGAACGGTGCAACTCTTAACCTTTCGCAACAATGCAAATCATTCTCATGTTTCGCACTAATATGGTTTCGTGACACACAGATTAAACAAAACAACATGACTCCCTACACATTTCATGTGCACAAATTTGCCTTCGAATAAACTAAGTGAACACAATTTGTGACAAATGGGCCATGATCAGCCGTTTTGAATGAATCACGATAGCACCAGCTTACCTGACCGTCGTTGTCTTTCAACAGTTATGGACAGTTTAACACAATAAATCCATTGAACAGTTTTCTAAATGGTAGAATGACGGGTGTTTCCTGTTTTTTGTTACCTACGAACGCATATCGGATATACAAGATCGAACAATTTAATCGAGTCGATTCGGGCCAGAGGTCAAGAATCCGCCATTTTTAACGTGGTTAATGAAAAGCTTGAGAATTTGAATGCGCTAAGTGGCACTGACGTCATTTTTATGGCATTGTTCTCTGAACAGAATCTTCGATACATGTTCAATGATGTAAACATTTGATATACAGTCTGAAATCGTTTCGTGACAAATGAGAAATCAATTAATCGAACGACATTTTTGTCTGCATAACTCGTAAATGACATGTAATCGCTTTTCTAAGTTTACATTTTACTTCCGGTTACTTCCCCTTATATTTTGGCAATATCAAACTAGGTCAAAAACTGAGGAGAAAGTAAATGAATTCTACACAGATCAAGACATCTCTTTGAATATGAAAATAACATTCTGTAAGTTAAAATTGCTATTAATAGCATAATTCGACGTGATTTTTATCACGATATTGACACATAACAGTCTGCAGCAAGTCTAGCAGGGACTCTTTTGTCTTCGTAAATAAGACAAAAAAACATAAATGAGAGTCAAAATAAAGAAACTGCAAATACTTAAAACATCGGATTATTTATTTCATTTTTGATGTGTCAAAACTATGCGTTTTTAAACAAACACAATTGTAATATGTTAAAGACATTTTATTTTGTTTTTTTCTAATAATAACTCGTCCTCCATTGTCATTTCGGAAAACCTATTAAAAATTTAAGTCACGGGCTTCTGCCCGGCGTCTAATAACATTTTGTTGAATATACTGAATAAGAACCTTCTTCGTCTTAATTGAGACGTCTTCTTCCATGTTATACATAGATAATCTATTTGAAAAGTTAATACCAACATGTGAAAAATTCTGTACAACTTCTATGTATTTTCTATTGAAAATCCATTGTTCTTTTTTGGACAACTGACCACCTTTTTTAAAAATAAAATACTTAGTTTTTGGTATATTCACTTTTGATTTATAACTGTTGCAAAAGGTACTTAAAATATTCAATTGTTTTTGTAACCACTAATATTATCTGAAATAAGACCAATGTCATCTGCAAACATCAACAAAATTATTTCGGTTAAATTTGGAAAAAGCTGAATGCCTCTGACGTCACTGCTTTTCATTACATAAGTAAGTCAAGGCCTTATATCCCCAAATTTATAGAACTATTAACAACTACGAAACCTAAAACAATTAACAAATTAGGCATATTCATCCAAAAAGGCTTTCGCAAAAGAATAAATACTCTATACAAATGATATTATCAAAATTAATCTTGAACTCTATCTCCAATACAATATAATGCTGATAGTTATGTTCTGGTGTTTTCTTCCTTTTAAACGTGTATTACATGTACTTTGATAGTGTATGTGTTTTGCATATAAAGTGACAAATGTTTTGCATTTTACAATGTTAATTGTTTGGTATTTCATTCGATTAATTAATCGATCAGTTGATTAATTAATATTTGAACTACTCAATGACGTATTCATCTAAACACACATACGGGCACAGGAAAGCACACATATATCCACACGAACGCACGCACGCACGTACGCACACACACACACAAACACACACTGATGAATACTATGAATTAAAAGATATTATGAACTCTCCTTTATATGCATAATGGAGTCACTTCCTAAATGCACGTAAATGAAATCATCCTTTAATCGTTTTCACCATCCAATGGGAGTTTTATCATACGGGGTTAGCATCCAATGGGAGTTTTATCGTACGGGGTGAACATCCAATGGTTTTTTTTTTTTGTCCTACGGGGTTAAATTCCAATGAGGGTTTATCCTAAGAGGTTAACATCGAATAAGAGTTTTATCCTACGGGGTTAACATCCAATGGGAGTTTTATCCTACGAGGGTGTCATCCAATGAGAGTTTTATTCTACGGGGTTAACATCCAATGTTTCTTTTTTTCCGACGCGGTTAACATCCGATGGGAGTTTATCATACAGGGTTAACATCCAATGGGGATTTTCCATCCTACGAGGTTAACATCCAATGGCTTTTCTTTATCCTACGGGGTTAACATTCGATAAGAGTTTTACACTACAGGGTTAACATCCAATGAGGGATTTTATCCTACATGGTTAACATCTAATGAGAGTTTTATCCTACGGGGTTAACATCCAATGGGAGTTTTATCCTACGAGGTTAACATCCAACTAGGGATTTTGTCCTGCGAGGTTAACATCCGATGAAAGTTTTATCCTACGGGGTTAACATCCGATTGGAGTTTCATCATACGAGGTTAACATCCAATTTTTTGTTTAACCTACGGGGTTTACATCCAATGGGTTTTTTATCCTACGGGGTAAACATCCGATGGGAGTCTTATCCTACGAAGTTTACATTCAACGGGGTATATTATCCTACGGGGTTAACCTACAATAGGAGCTTTATCCTACGGGGTTAGCATCCAATTGTTTTTTTTATCCTACGAGTGTAACAGCCAATTTGGATTTAACCTACGCGGTTAACATCCAATGGGATTTTTATCCAACGAGGTTAAAATTAAATTGGGGATTTTATCCAACAGGGTTAAACATCCAATGGGAGTTTCATATTACGTGGTTACCATCCGATGGGAATTTCATCCTACGGGGTTATCATCCGATGAGAGTTTTATCCTACGAGTTAACATTCAATGGGAGTTTCATCCTACGAGTTAACATCCAATGGGAGTTTCATCCTATGGGGTTAACATCCAATGGGAGTTTTATCCTACGGGGTTAACATCTAACGGGAGTTTCATCCTACGGGGTTAACATCCAATGGGAGTTTCATCCTGCAGGGTTATCATCCACTGGGAGTTTCAACCTACGGCGTTATCATCCAATGGGTTTTTTATCCTACGGGGTTAACCTACAATCGGGGTTTTATCCTGCGGGTGAACATCCGTTTGGAATGTTATCCTACGAGATTAACATCCAATGCTTTTTTGGTATCCTACGGGGTTATTCTACAATGGAAATGTTATTCTACAATGGAAATTTTTATTCTATAATGGAAATTCTATCCTACGAGGTTTACATCCAACGTTTTTTTTTATCCTACGGGGTTAACGTCCAATGGGAGTTTTTTCCTACGGGGTTAACATCCAATGGGAGTTTTATCCTACAAAGTTAACATCCAATGTTTTTTTGTATCCTTCTAGGTTAACATCGAATGGGGTTACAACTTACAAACTTACAACGGTGGGAGGGGGGGGGGGGGGGGGGGGGGGGGGGTGAGGATAGTGATATCCTTATCCTTTATTAGACTTCAATATGATATTTACACATTCAGAGATTTGTGATTTTTTTTGGTTACCACAAATAAGTAGAATTTATTTTACTTATTTTACTCTTGCTTGTGTTTGCATATGTAATCCAGTCTATAATTGTTTGAACTATTTTGTGGCGTATTGATATGATAAAAATAGTTTTCTCAGTTTATTTACATCACGTGACTTCAAAATCTCACTTGTAACTATGGTATCGTTGCTATTGCAATTATACCAACAATTAAAGTGTGTTTGTATAATTAAATATACAATAAAGATAAAAAAGTTTATCACTGGTTAACATTTTTTATTTTTTTTGAATAAATATCAGTGTAATTGCAAAAATGTTATTCTGAAAGGAGACAACTCTACAAGACAACGTGTATTACGAATAACTTTCTAGTATAATTATATACTCCCTATCAGAGAGATGGAACTTTTCTTTGTCTGGGGTTTAGCAATTTAACGATATAATAACAACTTTATTTTAAAACAATACTTTACCACTATGAAACCACATAAGTCACTCACTCTATAAATGAGTATCAAGAAACGTTCAGCTAAACCTCGAACATTCAAGAAATTATTAACGATTAAAATCTTTCCTAGACAAAACGTAGGTTCCACAATTGCGGTCTTCATTAACTGTCGACTTATTTACGATCTATATTTAATCATTGATATATCTAGATAGATGCTACAACTGAACCGCCTGTTTAATACAAATTGTAAATATCACTTCAACAGTCTGCAATAACTCGATAAGATTAAATAATACCTCTCTCTCTCTTTCAAAGAGTTTGAATTGAGTGAGATATAAACAGATCTATAAATGAAAGTGTTGTTGAAACATTGTAACAATAGCAGAATTTGCTCGTCATGAACACATTCTACCTTTACCACAATCTTTCAAACGAGATTTCAAAGATGAATAAATATTTGCCTCAAAGCACGTCAATAATGTTCTTAAAAATATTACGAAGACGAATTGCAATGTGTCTGCATAAGGACAAGGCTTGAAAAACGACTTTCAAAGCATGTCGAGACATCCTATATAGACAGATCTATAAATGCATGTGGAAGAGGCGTAAAATCCATACGAAGCTCTATGAATGCAAGTATAAGAAATGAGTAAATTTTACTTCTGCAAAATCTTTATGAGATGCGTAAGTATGACGAAAATATGTAAATAGAAAAATTGCTTTATGAATGAAGGCATAATTAAATATGAGTGTTCTCAATTCGCATATTACAAGCAAATAAAGAACGTGTTATAAATAACATGTCCTCTCCGCGTTTCACGGCTATTGAAAGCAATTAGAACATTACCAGCCAATTAAGACATCTCCACAGCACGCGACCATAAACAGCAGTGTGACAAAATAATGAGGAATGTCTGCAAGTAGTTAATGTATAAAAGACTTCCAAGACAAATATGTATATAAAAGTAATATTCTAACACTATTGACAGTTTCTCTTATACACAAAGAGGGATTTGAGTGTGATATAACACGCAGTATATCACTCTAACTTCCGGAACTATTTTTGGCTTTTGAATTTCCCTCCCGCGTATTTTTCATATAATGTGTCTTCGCCCATATGGGTATGCTAATATTGGACCAATATGGGACCTTTGTGGGCAAGCCCATGTGGGTTTGCCCATAAGGGTCCCAGATGGGTCCCATATTACAGCACCTTTAGGAAAAACGTATATTTATTTATTTATTTATTTAAAAAATATTGACTTTGAGCTAGTATGTGACTACCTTGATTTAAACTGCGGTTATTTTATCTAAAAATAGTAATTCAACACATACGCGTATATTTTACAACCAATGTGGGACCCATACGGGTCCCATTTTGGCCTCCCGATAAACATCAACATCCCTGAACAGGTGCGGGAAATTAATTTAATTTATTTTTAATATAGGTTTTAATTGTTATGAATTAAAATGTATAATGTATCATTTAGACATAGTTATTATCAAGAATTTAATAATCGCATGATTAAAAATAAAATAAATTTCGAGCATGCGCAGACGTGAATTCCGCTGTCATAATATTCAAATGTTTCTTTGTTGACATTTAAGTTGAATTTTGATTTATTGCTTATTCTGATTATATGCATGCCTTTATATGAACCATACAGGAGAATATTTAATAAAGTGTTAGTGTTAAAGCATAGAGTGTGTTGCTTTCTTGCAGTATAATATTATAATATAGTCGTTTGCGCCATAATATCTCTCTGTTCCAGGAAGAAGAAAGAGTTAAAACATAACAATTATTAAAATGGAAGTACAAGAATCATGCACCTGCTGTTACATTCCAGCTTAAAGAATTTCGCATGTTTGTATCCGATGTTTCTGACAAGTGATTGTTTGTTGAAAGTCAAGCAAACTTAAAATTGAAAAAAAGTGCAAATGGATCTAGCCAAGAAATGCAAGATCTGCCCACAATGGAAGTATCTGGGCTGCCTATGATAGGACCCATATTGAGTACAAGGGCTGCGCATGTGGGACTCATATGGGTCCCATATTGCATGTTTATGGGGCAGCCCATATGTGACCCATGTGGAACCCTGTTGCACTCCCCACCTGGGTCCCATAAGGGCAGCCGATATGGGACCAATGTAGGTGTCCATAAGGGACCCATATGGGTCCTATAAATATTGCTAGCTTGGTAGTGTGCATGCGTAACTACGATGGGCTTGACATTTATGAATGAAGTCACGTGACGTAAACAAATCGTAGTAAATTGTTTCGTCTACAGTATCAGTAACAACAACAACCAATTAGGTAAAATCGTTTTTAAATGGCCTCACCAATGCATTATATGCTTGTTATAGGCGCCATATGCACAACAATTCGATTAAAAGGTGACTGGAGAGTAGTAGCCATATGACGTTATCAAGGAAATCAACGTCATGTTTGAACAGAACATAGTGTCCCCCAAGTTGTATTCCTTTAAGTTATAAAAAAAGTGCTAGCATTGAAATATACCTCATTGTGAGCAATATACCGGCTCTTATATCACGATTTGTCGATCAGGTGTGTAGTAAGTAATCACTCAGGCCATTCGGCCTTCGTAATTAATTTCTACACACCTGAATTCCAAATCGTGATATAAGAGCCGGTATATCACTCAAAATGAGATATTTTTCCTAATTAACAACCTGCAGCAGACGATTCTGAAAACACCTGAGAGGACCTTTCTCCTTTTCCCACTACATTTCAAGAAGTAAAAATAAATTAATATATGCATTATATTGTAAATAATGTAAATGTACTTATAAATGTAGATGCTAGAGAACATGTAAGAAGTATAACTGAAAGTCGGTTTTAAGGATTAATGAGAACATTTTTGGGAAAGGAGAAACTCCTCATTGTGGATATTTTCTCCTCATCCAACAATATTTTATGAAATGTGTAGCAGACGGTTTTGAAAACATTTAAAATCAAGAACTGAATGTACTGATTTAGGCTAGATATTGATTTACAATAAAATGATTAATCATTCGATGGTCAACTGGTGTACGTTAATTTCGTTCCTATTTCATTTTAGTTAGTTTTAAATGACCTTTTATTGTCCACACTTTTACTCCGCTAAAATTAAATTGGCAAAAACAACTACTTTAATTAACCCTTTCCCAAATACAACTCTGCAGCAGATCATTTTGAAAACTTATGGGACTGCCTCTGTGATGTATTGGTAGAGCCTCCACCTCTGGTGCGGGAGGTCGTGGGTTCGATCCCCGACAGGAAAATACAAAATACTTTAAAAATGGTAGTAAAGGCTGCTCTCCTTGGTGCTCAGCGTTGCGGGATTAGCATAACGACTTACTGGCTGGTGTGAGGATAAATAGACAAGAAGTACTGGAAACTTCCAATGAAGCGCCGGCATATAATTGAATACTTGTTGAAAGTGGCGTTAAACACCAAACAATCAATCAATGTAAACATATGTAAAAAATTATGGAAAAGCGTATGTCAAGACATTTGTAAACACAAATATATGTCCAAATGTGCCTCAATGCGTATAATCAGTGGTACGTATCAGCTGTCATCATATAATTATAACATAAAGTATAAAAATTAATTCAAATAATTATTCATAAAATAATAGATTTTAACAAGTTTGCTAATTACACGTAGTATAATAGTATATAACTACTATATGGTTAAAGGGGGTTAACCACTACCGAATAAAAAGAGTTGTAATATGTCATAAATAAAAACATAGTCTCAACAAGTGTTAGTTTCTTATTACCTGAAAAGTCATCCTTAATGGGGAAACATAACAACTGCATAATTTGCTTTCTCCACGAAATGTCTTACAATTTGTTCTATTTTATTAATTCGACGAAAAGGTCAGTCCTCGAATTTGTTTATAACTCTGGTCCTATGTATAAAGATTTGTTCACAAGAACGTGGGGCGTAACAATATTTATAATAATGTTTACTGCTGAAATATTTGTATTTCTTAAAATAAATTTAATTTAAAAGCCGAAAATACATTTATAGTTTCAAAGTAAAGTAACTGAACTATATTCATCAATCTGGGTGTACATAAAAAGATTATTAGGAAGATTTAACTTTGAATTTATCGCACTTTATTGATTAGCATATGTATAATTGTTATAGGGCATATTTGATTCGGGTCATGATACAAACGCATAAGATGGAGATAATAACATAACAATGTGGAAGACAGTGGTACAGAGGTAGAGCGTCGGCCTCTTGTACCAAAGGTCCCGGGTTCGAACAAATAAACACGAATGAGATATTCTTTGTACATGAACTGATTTATAAGGCATATTTGGAAAAACATGAATATAACGTTAACCATATTTCTACATGAAATGTACAGGTTTGGGCGCCAAAGTGACTAACATTATGACACAAAACCACTGACGTAACGTCATTTTCATAGTTTGGTTTCCGCGTTCTTGAGCGTAATACTCGAAACGAAACTAGTAGTGTCATATGATATTTGTATAGTGTCATATGATATTTATGTAATGGCAAGTTGACACTCCCAGAGAGGGCTTTATGTGATAAATGAAATTATAATCATTGAATCGAGTTGCAAAAATAGTTGAAAAAGGAGAAAATGCTCATTATGTTTTCAAATGTCTACTGCTGCATATATGCCGAAAAGTGTCTTTTTTGGGGAAAGGTATACAGTAGTGCAATCAACCCTAAGTGTGGAAGACAGTGGTGCAGAGGTAGAGCGTCGGCCGCTCACATCAAAGGTCCCTGGTTCGAGTCCCGTGATGAGCGGGTCCTGACTTTGGGATTTTTCCACACAATCGGCGCGAGTACTGGTTAAGTATCCAGGAAGCAGACATCGAGCGTGATTAATATAAGCTTAAAGCCTGTTTCGCAATCGATTTAAAATAAATAAGTTTAAACTAACCCTAAGAGTAGATAGGGATTGCATTTCATTATTTATATTCTGGTTTCCTAATCGAATAGTACAGTATCAGGTATTGTGCGTGCATAGAACACATCGGAATTTTATGTACCGCGATATTCGTGAAAGTCAACTTAATATTAGATGTAAACATTGTGTCAAAAAGAGATATTGCTCATTATTCCACAAAGTATTCAAAGTAGTCTGTTGCATGGATAACTTAAGGTGTAAATCATGTGGTGGGAAAGGGATAGCATAAATTAAAATTATTCTGGCAACTGATCTTCATTCAAGCAAATAACAGTTAGTACTTAAAAGAAAATGTCGTATGTGCTCATTTTTCATGATGTTTATAATGTTATTTATTATTTAGATTAAAATGATGTTAGAGTTAAGTCGTTATGCATACATAAATCCCCCTCGTTACTTCTATATCTATAAAAGCAGAAATCCCTTTCAGATGACAAAAAGCAACTACTATTTTAACATAGTTTATGCACATATTTTGCTAGATTTTTCGAGGATTTCGTTAGATATTTGGGAGATTGTTGTAGACATTGGCAGATTTTGGTGGTTTCTGGTTGATTTCGGTATTTCAATGCACCGCATTTGTTATCGTTTTCCTTCTTTGTTCAAACAATTATTGCATGGAAATTTGACAGTCCGAATGACTTTTTGGCAGTCAGGACTGAGGGACTGACGACTTTCGCGAAGACTGCGTAGCATTGAAAGGGGAAACAAAATTACCATGAAGAGCATAGCTCAGACGGTAAAATTACAATTTCCATCGCTAAATATCCGTCAATGAATGTTGGTTCTCAGATATCTAGGCATGAATAGTCAAATGTTTTGTGATGATTTATGTTATTTTGAGCAAAACAAAAAATATTCTTACCTGAAGTTAAGAAATGACGGTTGGCAAACCCTGAGAGTAATACAAAGTTCTTGTTGTCAGCCTTTTTTATAAACAAAACAGTTGTTCTAGTTATCTCAGGAACCAGTTGTATGTGATGTCAACCAGATATGGATAAATGAATGTAATGGGTGTTGTTTTTATAAGTATACTAGAACTGGGCCTTAGACGATTTACAATCTGATATTTTCCATACAGAAAATAGCGAAAGGTTCAACCTCAAGACAAGCTATTGTTAATATTATTATTATAATTATCATTATTATTATTATTATTATTATGTTATTTACTTTTATTATCATTATTATTATCAGATTGGTGTGAAAACTGTGCCTGCATTTTCGAAATTTTCGTCATCTTTTCAGGCAATGGAAGCAAAAGAATTCTTGTGATGTTCAAAGATGAACCTCGGAGAAAAGACCTAAGCAAACCTTATGATCCCTGTCGACCGAATTCTGGTGCTGCTTCCATAGTCGGCTTGGAATTCTCATCTAAAACAAACACGCTTTACACTTCTAAAGCAAACGATAGGGCCTTTGGGATCCTGTCTGATGAACTTAAGAAAATTTCGCAAGTAAAGTTAAAAGATGTTTATTTTCAAATCTTATTGTTACAATTTTCATAATTATACGCACAAAAAAAGAAAATGGGTTGTTTCGTTCAGGTAACAGGTGTGAGATATTTTTTTTTTAATAACCCATGAAGCTTTATGAAATGAAACTGGCCAAATCCATGGGGCCATTTTGGGTATTTATAAAATGAGTCGAAAAAAAACGGATTGAAAATTATTGTCGTCTTTTTAATCATTTTTTTTAAACACGGATTGAAAATTATTGTCGTCTTTTTAATCATGTTTTTATAAATCGATATTTAACGTCATTAGAGTGCTGTGTTATTGTGGGAATTAACATTTGTAAAAAAAAGTAAAAAATAAATGGAACTTAGTAAGAAATAGGGTTTCCCGTTGGTAAAAAAAACCCGACAGCATTAGCCTTCTACCCCCGAACCGAATTTGTGACTGTATCGTAGCCAAAGAAGGACGTGACGTCATTTCCGTTAGACTTCATCTTGGCGTAACGTCAATGGAGCGACGTCGTTTCCCGCAAAAAAGTGGTATCAACATGAAAGACCAAAAATTCCTATACATGACCTATTGACTCACTCATTCAAAGTATAATTTTTTATCAAACATTGTGGCAAAAGGATAACTTTCTCATAAGGAGCAATTGTTCTTTTGGCAACAACCTTTTCCTAAATCGTCTGTTGCAAAGGTCTCAGAAACCGTCTCTAATAGTGAAAGAGTTTAGCAGAATTGTGACCCCTTACATAATTTGTTAAAGTCATATTGAATGGTTGAAAAAGGCAGTCGCCAGGTGGCATCAGAAAAGGGCTGATCTATTTGCTTCTTTACCATAATGTAGGTGATCGATTAAAGATCATCTTGGCCCTCATGTTTTAAATTCGTTCATTATAAATGTATTCCTTGATTTTCTGAAAGTCTTTACTTTATTATTTTCTGTTCGTAATAATAGGCGTATTACCAATGATCTAATTTAAATCGAATTGAGTTTAGCCAAAGAGTTCTGATTGCATTTTGATAATGCTTTTTATCTTGGGATATTTTTTTGAAATTTCGTCACGACATTAAGTTTGAAAAACAGTAAAGACGCAGTAAATAATTATCAAACAGAAGAAGTTCTTTTCTCGTTGGTGGAGTACAGTTGATCCAAGCAGCGTCGGAACTATTAAACGAATTCTTATATTTTACAGAAACTAGTACACGTGTATGCGCGTATTCCAAACCCAATGATCCGGACATTTTTAAAAACACAGCTAGGTGCAACCTATCGTCTGGTGGATATTAAAGCTGAAGATTACATAGGAAATGAAGTGGTGTTAGTGTATAAAAAATTGATTGGAAGGGAGAAAGATGTCATCGATGAAGCTTTGACTAAGTCACCTGGTAAGTAAAATAACTGAATAAATAAGGCACTATTTCATTTTCCCGTCGTGGCGCGAAGTAAGAATTTGAATCCGGCATGATCGCATTTTTTTTTTTAAATAGAGAAGAGTTGTACGAAGTCTTCAAATGTAGCATTTAACTAGCTATTTGACTGCTTTAACATTGATCTTGTTCCCAATATATAAATTCAAAGTATAAAAAACATTATCACCATAATTAACATTATCACACTCCTTATTATTATATTATTATTATTATTATAATTTTTTACATATTCTGTATCTGTTCAGGGGATGGAAGCAAAAGGATTATCGTGATGTTCAAAGATGTACCTCTGGAAAAGAACCTAAGCAAACATTATGATCATTGTCCGAAGAAGGAAGGTGCTGCTGACATCATTCGCTTGGAATACTCATCTGTTGACAACACGCTTTACACTTCGGCAGCAAACGATAGGGCCTTTGAGATTATGTTCGATGCACTTAAGACACTTACACAATAACAATTATAGTTACGAGAAGTTGAGTCTAAAATATTAAATGAAACATATGCTATGATTATACAACAAAATAAAACTGAAAATATAGATGATGTTCCAACAGCCCTCAACGCTCGGAGGTTTAACGATCAGAGCTCTTTTTCTTTGCATTTACTTATATCATCATACCGAAAAAGCCAGCAGTGTGGCCTTTCTCATTGCTCCCTTTATACATTGCAAAACGTTTTGAAACCAGCCTTGTATAGAATAAAGAGTTAAACTATTTATACGAGAAATTTGAGAATTACTTGTTACGATTAGTTACAATAATAGGTGTTTGCAACTGTATACATTTTATACATAAATGACATCAGAGATATATTATATTTAACTATTGACTGGTCTAAACTATTAACAATATGTTATCGTGATTTTGAGCTGAAACCACATGGAACATCATAGAGCAATTAAAACTGTCGTCTGAGGCAGTTTCATCATTCTACTGTTAGAAGCTTAATTGCTTTGAACGAGCTTTTTGAGATAATAAATTTGAATTTCTTATATTATCGGCAATGTTGATTTGTACATGTATTTAATAGAAACAATATATTAATAATACTGAATTATAATTGTCCATATTATAATTGTCTATGCGAACCACACTTATATCCTTACGTATGCGCTTCTCGATAGCATTAAATGCAAGTATATAGTCAGGATAAAATACTTCTTCGTCCTCGTACTGACCAAAATTGTATAACATGTACAACCGATATCATATATATATATAACCGCGCCAATTTGTCAAGAGTCATTTTGCCTATCATAAATATATGCTTTTCACATTCACTGTTTTCAAAACAATGGAAAATATGTTGGTCGAGCTTGGGTTCAAACTTACAACCACTGTATTGACAGCCCCATGAGCTACCGTGGCTAGGCTATACAGAAGTATTGCCTGTGGCTGGGAGGGGGGGGACTCAATATGAATGGCAGCCAAAGTCTGACCCTTGCTTGAACTGTTAGAGCTGGTTAAATGGGTCTGAACGATTGGAGTCAATGCAACTCTTGAGCTCCAGTAGGTGGGTGGTATTGGTTTAATAACCTTAACGTTTTTATTGCGATATAAGGTGAAGGAACACTTTAAAAAATAAAGTACAGAGTTTGTATCCAACAACTGTTACAAAGGGAACCCCTTTTCTTGAACATTCAGACGAGCTCTTGACTCTTGATAGTCATGATTGTCTAATTGACGCTGTGAAGCAATCTTTAGAAAATTTAAACACTTTTTGTCGATGCAAATATGAAGAATATGTCAATGAAGTATTTATAAATAGATGCATACAACGTCAAATTAAGAAAAATAATTTTACTTTTTAAAACTCTACAAAACAATTCAAAATCAAGAGCAAAACTACACACATGGGAGCTCAAGAATGAATTTTCCCTCTTCATTCGGCTATTTCGTGTATGTCAGGGTCGCAAGGGCGACCTAGACAACCGTTTATCCCATTAAATTATTCTTGGTCCCAATCTATATCTCTATCATTCTGATTGGACAATGTGAACTCTTTTTCGACGTGTAGAAGTAGCGAATGTGCCGTAACAGTACCACGGGAGATGTTTTGAGTGCAGCGTTTGCTGATCGATCGTGTACCAACATGAGCGTGTCTCGTTATTTAGCAGATAAATAGAAGACATTATTATCAACTTTAGATGAATGATCTTGCACTCCATTTTCAACTATACTTAAGTTTTTATCAGACAGCTTTGAAAACAACAAAGCAAAACTTGAAAAATCTCCGTAAATGGGAGTTTAAGTATTCAATAGAGTTTAAAACTTAGTGGCAAATGGAAAATTTGCTCATTATGAGCAATTTCTCTTTTTGTCACAATTGTTAAAAGTTATCTGCTGCAGGTGCATGAGAATGCGTCTTCTTGAGGAAAAGGGTTAAGCATTTGAATTTTCCAGTAGATGGTTTCAAAACATATCATAAACTGGAAAAACTGATCTTGAGCATATATGAAACTGAATGTTTTTTCAGTGAAATAGATTATCGCACTGCTATATATTTTATGAATAATTATTAAAACTCAAAGAATAATGATAGACTCAATTGATACGTATAAGCACGGCCATACACATGAACATATACACTATAACAATAAACCAGTACCACATAACTATATGTTACTTAAGCCTTTCCCTCATATAGACGCTTTCTGACACCTCTGCGATAAGGGGCTTATTGAAAACATGGCGACAAAAGAAGAATTTGCTCAAATCGAGCAAATAAGTTTTTAACATTGCACTGGTGCTAGCTAAAATTTTTTTGTCAGATAAATTGTCAGATAAATTGGTGGTCTGTTCCTTTGTTGTCGATATATGTCATCATATAATCAACCTGCAAATACAATAACGCAGTGAAAGTATTCTTGCAAATACAGGCTCCTATCAAATGAAAGTATAACAATAAATAAGGAAACATTGCTCATCATTAAAAATCATCGACAAGTGTAATGTATTCAATATTATAGGTTATTGCATATATATGGGAAAATATTGTGTTGTTAGAGTTCCTTCGGCTGAGTTGCCCGAGCGTGTGATGCAGAACTCCTCCGAAGTAGCGAGTTTCAGCACAATAGATTCCCATAAACATGCAATAACCTTTTTATTATATAATTTGATATTGGCTATTTAAAATGTGTCGTTTTGTTTCACCATTTTAAAAATTAACACTCGTTTTGGATTGTTTCTATAAATAAACATTAACGATATATTGCGCATTTATACTGTCCTTTCCGATGCTTGCTAGGGTCATGGAACATAACATTTACGAACCTCCATTATTGTTCCCCATGTGGTTTCGACTCATAATTGAATCGTCGACAATGATGTGTAACGCTTTTTCTAACAGTTTTTCATAAAATATTATCTTATTCTGGTATTTACGCCTGGATATTTGTGTTATTTATTCAGATTCAGATTCCCAAAGTATGTTACAGTAAAGCGAATACACGTCTTCTATACTGCGTTGATAAACTTCACATCGGAGCATGACAAAACAAAATCTGAAGAGCTACATTTATAACAATCATTTGATCATCCTAGCAGTTATGAATCCCTCTTTATGTTTTGTTCATGTGTAATTAAGATACACGTATAATAGATCGTCAACTACAATCAAAACCACTTTTTAGCATATATATATATAAATTGTTGTTATTAATCCTCCTTTGCAGAAGATACATTGTAAACATACAATACAATACAATACAAACACAATAATCAATTTTCTACAAAATGTACATGAAATTGTAAAAGTAAGAAAATCAGGACAGACAAAATGACAGAGGAGTATATAATTAATGTTCATAGTTTATAGGAAATTGCGATGTGAACTCCATATTGAAAACATGGTGTAAATGGATGAAATTATAGTAGGAAAATGAGAAATAAGAAAAACTTCCATCTTTTCAACAACATTTTCAAAAAGTACATTATTATATTTTACAGCCTTGTACATCAATGAACGTATACTAGATGAAGTTTATCAGTACAAAACACATATAACAAAGTGCAAACAAGCAAACCTTGAATGCAATACAACATAGGAAGACAACGTGGTGAAACTAACAGAGCATCTACTGAACATTAGCCGGCATCTAATAACACAATTTAGAACATTGTATTCAGACATACATGTACATTTCATAGCAAAGCTTGAAAAGTGAGCAACCCCGCAATATTGAATAAATGCTTCTGCTGCCACAACAAATTTAAAAACTGCCCATCACAGAATAGACACTTCAGAGAAAAATACATGTATTACATACATAGAAGTATCTTATTTGTGTATAAACCAGTTGTAGACATATATATATATATTGGATTTAAGTCCACATTGCACGAATACATGAACACAGTTCATATACGTACTTGCCCATGGATTCTTCACATACAGAATTGTTTAAGTCAGACAGAATATATAAAACTTTACGTTCTGGTGTTTCAATCATAAAATCCAGGTATTTGACAGTGCCATACATTAGAAATAACGCTTTAAATAAACGTTCACTGTGTTTAAGATTCTTAACACAAAAGAACATAACATGTATTACTAAAGGGTGAGTGTACATATCACACTTTCTTTAAAAAAAAAAATTCCACTTTATTTGCCACGTCCATAGGTATGGAGAGGTCGTGGCCATCCTCCCTCATACCTTACACAAATTGTTACTTGAATAATATTTGTAGTCTAAGGAAATTATATGAATTTACCTAATGAATCATCTATAAGGAGTTTGGGCAGTTTCTTTTCATTCTGTAGCGTAATATGTTTTGAGAAAAACAGTGTGGGAAAAAGGAGAAATTTGATCAAATTCTTCTTTTACCACAATGTTTTATTTTATAGATTTGTTTTGAGTTTTATTTACGTGTAACACATAGTTGTTATCAGTTAAAAAACAAAGTATGTGTACACACAACACAGAATTTATGAAACATAGTGAGAAAATGTAACCAGACTGTGCGGAAGTGAAAACCTTAATCATTGGTGATCAAGATCGACCTGCGTTTATCACAATTTGATTTGGATCGACAATGTATGCAAGGTTATTGTCAATTACTGTAGCATTTCACTGTTATAGGAGTCCCAATGCGGATATACTCTTGTTTGAAAGTGCGAAAAAACATACGAAAACACAAGAGTTTACCTGGGAATATTCTGTGATAAAAGGAAAGTGTAGGAAATAATCTTAATGTTGACAAAGTCATATAAAGCTCATCAATCGATCAATCAATGTTTTCAAATGTATTTTGCGGTTATGATATAGTGCGATTCTGCATTCATTTTTCAGAGTAATAAGTATGTTTATAGGTTTTGTTCTCATGTTAGACATGAAGTAGGATTTGTAGACTGTGAATGAAATAATATTCAGTATAAAAATTATATCATCATATTCTCTTGCTTCGGGTTTGTAGCCTGTTACAAGAGATTTTAAACAAACTACGTTATCGTATCCAATGGATGAAAAGAAAACAATAATCTGTTGCCAAAAGTGCACAATACTGTTGCACTGTAATAAGAAATGTTCTATAGTTTCCGTGTCACCGCAAACAGAGCAGATATCGTTATCTGATATTTTCCATTTTTTAAGATTATGTTTTGTAGCACTTATGTTGTGGATCAATTTATATATAAACTGCTTGATCCTGTTGTTTGCGCAGTTTTTATGAATAGAACAGTAAATGTCTGCCCAGTTGATTTGGGTTTTGAGAGTATCATTCCAGTACTTGTGAATGTATGGTTTTTCAAAGTAAGATTTTTGAAGTATTGAATATACGTCATTATTTGTTAATTTGAGGAACTTTTGATGTGGTAGGGTTAATTTAATGTTTACTTTTGTTTTAAGGGAAATGTCCGACTTCAATATTCGTTTCCATGTGTTAGATATGGATGATTTTACTACGTTTATTTCTCTGATCCAGTCACTTTTGTCTTTTAATTTTTGGAGTACTTTTGTTTCGCAAATGGAACCGCTGTTTGAAATAATGTTGTCTATAAACAGTAGGCCCGAATAGATCCATTTACGAAAAATCAAGGTTTTATTAAGTTTGTATTTAATATTTGCGTTTCCCCATAATAATTGATTTCTTATGTCGTGAAATTTTTCATTTTTAGATTTTGCATTCGTTATTTTCTTAAATTCTATCCATACTTTTAGAATGTCTGAATAAAAGGGTGGCAATTTGTGTTTTATTTTCGGAAGAAATTTTATCGAGTCAAAGTTCATATAAAATATCAGTAGCTTTTTTCCGTACTGGTTAAGGTAAAATTTCGTGATTTCTTGCCAGTTTGAATCACCGTCAGTTAACATAAGTCTTTTAACCCAGCTTACTTTTATAGATTTTACAAATAGTTTTATATCAATCATTTTCATACCTCCCTCTCTTATATCTCCAATTAAGGTGTTTCTTTTAATTTTTTTCTCTTTTTTCTCCCCATAGGAAATCAAAGAACTGTTTGTTGATTGAGTTCAATACGTAATCAGGTACATGTATGGACTGAAAGAGATAGGTGAACATAGGTAGCAAATTTAGTTTTATTAGTTTTATCTTTCCGAAAAAAGTGAGATGTCTTTGTTTAAGTTTATTAATGTGTTTTTGACAGTTTTCTAATTTCAAGTCCCAATTTTTCTTGTTACTTAAGTTATGGTTTGTTGAAAAATATACACCAAGAGCTTTAATTTCTTTTACACATCTTATTTTGCCTATATCATGATTTCTATTTTTAGCTAAGCCGATCCACATTATTTCTGTTTTATTCTTATTAAGTTTGATGCCTGAGTAGATTCCAAAGTGATCAATTATTTCAAGAGCTTTGTGAATTTGGGTTTCGTTGTTTACAAATAGTGTAGTGTCATCTGCTAGTTGACTAATTTTCAAATTATTTATGGCATTGTTTGTTACTTGTATACCTTGAATTTCATTACACGTCCGTATTTGTGTAGCTAGTATTTCTGCGGCCAAAATAAAAAGAAGAGAGGACATTGGGCATCCTTGACCTTGTAAGTGCAAATTTGTGTGATTTACATCCGTTGTTTTATACACTAGCTGTTATTTTACAGTAGAAGGTTTTTACCCACGATATGAAGAACTCGCAAAATCCATATAATTTTAAGGTTTCGAATAAAAATGTCCATTCAACAGTGTCAAATGCTTTTCTGAAGTCTAAGAATAGTAGAGCACCTTCCATGCTCGTTATATCTGCATAGTCAATTACATCTTGTATTTGTCTTATATTGTTACTTACAAGTCTAGTTTTGATGTATCCTTGCTGGTCATTATTGATAAGAGTAGGTAGGATTGTTTGTAAACGTTTTGCTAAAACACGCGCAGCTATTTTGTAATCAACATTTAAAAGGGATATAGGGCGCCAATTTTCAATGTTTCAATGTTTTTTGAATCGCCTTTTTTGTAAATTAGAGACAAAACGCTATGTTTTTGAGTATTTGATAGTTCCCCTTTCGAGTAGCCGTAATTTAGTGATTGTAACACAATATCTCCAATGTTTGGCCAATTTTTTTTGTAAAATTCAACCGTTAAACCATCACTTCCTGGACTTTTGTTTAATTTCATCTCGTTTAAGGCGGATATACATTCATCGTTGAATAAGGTTCCATCACAAATTTTGGAGGATATGTTGCTCAGTTTAATTTCTACTTTTACTCGTGAAAGATAATAACTAATTTCTTTTTTATCTGTATTGTTTGTTGAATAAAGATGTTTGTAAAAGGATACTTCTTCTTCGAGTATATCTGATATAGAAACAAGTTTTCTTTCTTTCTCCTACCTTAAGTGTTGTAATTGTTTTTCGGGTTTGTCGGCTTTTTCAAGATTTAAGAAGTATTTAAGATTTGTCTCCCCTTCATCAACGAAATTTGCTCTTGCTCTGATTTGTGCACCTGTTGCTTTTTCGTTATAGATGTTTTTAATTTCGTGTTCTAGTTTATTTATGTAATCTGGGTTTGATTTTTTATTGTCAAAAAGTGTTTTTAATTCATTTTCAAGATCGGTCAGTCTACTTTTTGTTTTTGAGTTTTTTGAGATTGAGTATTTTATAGTTCTATCTTTGATGTAACATTTTAATATTTCCCATATTGTTTGAGCATTATGTGGATTAGGATGTTTACTAAATTGTGTAGTTATTGACGTAATGAGTGTTTCGATTATCTGTTTGTAATCTGTGTCATGTAGTAAGGAGTTGTTCATTTTCCAATAACCTTTTCATCGGTTATTTGGTATTTTTATTTTCAGGGAAATAGCGAGATGATCTGTGCTGTCGTTTAATGCGGGTCTTATATCGCGACTTGATATTAAGGGGTGTTCATTTTCTCTTATTAGCCAAAAATCTATCCTACCTTTTTCTATACCGTTCTTCCTTTTCCACGTAAACTGATTTTTATTTGGATTGACAACTCGCCATATATCTGAGAGACTATGAGTTTTTATAAGAGAAGTGAGATTCGGCACTGGTGCGTTTTTTGGTGTTTAACTTGACGTTACTCTATCTATACTAGATAATACATCATTAAAGTCGCCACCTATTATAATTTGACTGTCTGTATTTGTTTGAATGAGGTCCGACATCGTTTTACAAAATTTATTTCTAACTGTTTCTTTATTTGGGCTATACATATTTACCATACTGAACATACTTTCATTAATTGTGCTGTTTAGGATAACGTATCTTCCATTTTTGTCGCGTAGAGAATCGGTATGTGTAAAATTTAGCTTATTTGAAATAAGTATACTGCATCCGCAACTATGATTTGATCCTAAAGCATTATAAAGGCTATAATTACTAAATTGTTTATCAACAGTATCTATTATGTCAGAGGTAAAGTGTGTTTCTTGGAGGTATATAATGTAAGCTTTTTGTTGATTTATCCATTCTTTAAGTCGTTCTCTTTTTGAATAATCTCTTAAGCTATTTGCGTTCAGAGATACAAAATGCAGTAGTTCAAAGGACGATGTCATATTTTATTTGTGCTGAGGAGCGTATGTTGCAAAATAAATCGTATTTTCCTTTAAAGATACTATAACTATGTTGTGTTTACAAGTGATAAGAATGTATTTCAATGCATTAAAATCCTACATGTATCAACATTATATACCTGCTATGAATAATAAACATAACATGAAAGAAATGTTCTTTGCTTTTTAGGAAGGCAATCAAGGAGAGATTTCCAATTTCAAAGGATATCAGCTTGTTATATAATAAAAACTATTTTAAGACATCTTTTACAACCAACCAAAATTGATATATGTAAAACAGTGTGGAAAAACAATCTGTTAAAAACGAGTTACAATTTCCTTTGAAAAAAATGTACGGACAGTTTATGAAAACATTGAAAAAACCCTCATATTCCTTTACAACAATATCCATCCGTATTGTCAACGAGATATGAAAATTATTGCAAAGATATATTCCAATTGTATGTTTGAATCCCATTTAATATAGAGATACAACATGTATTTAACAAATTGAAAACATTTGGGAAGAAAAGCAATATTTACTGCAGCAATATCCAGCATGCGTATACTGGCAATGCAAAAAGAGTATATCCTTTTATGTATAAGCGGGGAAAAGTTCCATGTTTAGATAGAAACCAAATAAAACAGACCATGTCCTCATTTAAGACCTCTGTGTGTGAGTCGGATCTTGCGCTCGACAGAAAGCACGTGCAGTAATAGTTGTTTATACATCCCCGTTTATCAATGAAATTCCTTTGTATACTATCAAAGTGGATACACATCGTATCATTTGACATTTTGAAAATACTAGAGCTAAAGTTTGTGGACGTAGTAGATACACTGATTGGATAATACAGGATAATCGAATTATGTATATGTACATGTTCCGCGATTTAATTAATTGTATTATTTTATAACTACAGACATATACTTATTGAATAACAGATTGCAATTATATATTTCTGTATCGTCTTAGTCCAAAAGCAAAACCACCAATCTGTCTTATTGGTTGTTATCATAGAAAACAAATTATCACTGTTCTCTGTATTTTTGAGGTTAATAAACATTGCATATTAACCATCTGAGATTCATTGTACTTACTTTATATACTTTGGTAATACTTTGATTATATTTAAATTTGCACTTTTATGTACTTTAGATATATACCGCTCACTGTTTGTTTGTTGTTTGTAATTCACTGAGAGCTTAGGTTTGCACTTTGCCCCTCTTTTTCTTTGATACGTCACTAATTCTTTCGATTGACGTTGGTAGGGATCGAACTACAGATTGGCTTTTCGTCTTTTTTCTTTTTAGGGTTTATTTTGGTGTTTTCATTGTCTGTCGTTTGCATGAACCTGTCAATAGGTGTCTGTTTTGAATGTTTAGTTTTTGTTTGTTTAGGGGTCTCCAGTGGGATGACTTTTATGTTTTTACGCCTGTAGTGTTTTCCTCGTCTGTGTGTACGTCGTAGGTTGTGGGTTGGGATGTCGAGCTATCATGGTATTCCTCAGTGTCAGAAGCTTCTGAATTGGTCTGATCGTGTTCCTGGATATCTTTGATATTCGTGGGACAATCATCTTGTTTATGACCGTATTTGAAACATTTACTGCATTTCCAATCATTTAGACAAGTGTATGACATATGACCTTCTCCAAGACATTTTCTACATTTAATGGTAGGTTTGATTTGCCCTTTATGGATTATCTTTGCTCGGAATTTTCCAAGAATCATGAATCTTTGCAGGGGCTCTTTGAGGGACAATTCACTGACAATTACAATCCGGTCACTATTGTCACAATTGGTTAGCTTTTCGTCTATTCGAAGCTTTTCTCTATAAAGAGTTATGATTTCGCAACCGATTTTTATCAATTCTCTTGTGATAGTTCCGTCGTCTGCTGATAATGGTATATTTTGTACTCTTATACGAATTGTGCTCTCTGTGTCTAAACGGTTAGGGTTTGTGGGGAGAATCGGGACATCTTTTCCACGTATTCTAATGCCTTCAGTGACAAGAGTCGCTTTATCGTCTAAGTTGTCTTTGTATATTCTCCACAATCCGTTTACTCTTTGTAAACCAGTTATATGTGTAGGATTAATTGTTTCTCCTAAAGCCTTGTACAGTTCTTCGTGTTTTATGTACTCATCATATGTTGGTTTCCTTGTACCAAAAAGAGAGCGTTCTCTTAAAAAAACAAACGGCGTGCCAAGGTCGACGCCATTTTGAAAATCACTCACCCCGGCCTGGTTTATTTCTGAAAAATCCATATCTAGTCCTAGTATCCTTTAATTTTCACTATCCTGTTTTATCACAACACACGCATTGGTGTTTAATTGGTTAATTGTTTAAAAGATGTAATAAGTGTTCACCTTATTGTTTTTATATAGACAAAAATACACATATCACACTTTCTACATGTTACTGGAACACTGTTAAACACAAAACTGATCATTTGAATAATCGACTTACACTGCGGCATTACATTTCTGTTTGACTTGGAAAACATCCATATGTTGGAAGGGACAATTTCATTAAACGTTGGATGTAACTTTGGGAAAAGACTTACTGAACAATTTTCTGTTATATTTCGATATATTCTAGTACTAAAATACAAGTATAATTGTTTATTTATGGTATTTTTCCACATTGTTTTGGTAGGAAATATTCTGTCTGTGATATATGAGCTGATGAAATTGGTAAGATTATATTTACCGACAAGTTTGAAACAATCGGCAATGTAACCTCTTCATCTACTGGGTTATTCGTATTTTCTATTAAACGTCTTGTAAAAACAGATTTAACTAAAAAACTTGGATCTATCCTACAAAGTTGGCCAAATAGCGTTAGTTTCCGTCAATAAATTTCAGCCGCAATAGGCAAAATTCCAATTAAAGATAAAGCAATGTCGGAGTTAGTATATTTAGAGATCGCTTGCATCTGCTTTATACAATAGCTATGACTACGTTCAATTAACAGAGTTTGATCATCACTGAGAGCATCCCGTAGTTCACACCCGTATAAAGCTTTGGGTAGGACTATACTTTTATACACTATTTCTGCGGACAGAGGATGAATAACATTTTCGAAGAGGCCACAATAGACAAGAGTTAAAAAGGTCGATCTTAACTTTTGGCAACATTCCTCAACATTTATAGATCTGTTGCAATATTTGCCAAGCGTAATACCGAGATGGTTATAAGTATTTAACTCAGAGACAGTGTCATTACCTAATGACCATGAACGTGTTGCAGATCTATATGCATTAGGTATTTCGTTCATAACGATAACAGCTGATTTTCCTGAATTATAAAGACTTGTTATGCATAAAGACTTGTTATGCATACCGTAGTTATAACAAATGTTCATAAGCCGGTCTAAGCCATGCTTCGATAGGAACATTAATACCATGTCCTCTGCTGACTTCGGACATACACACGTAAATCCATACAGTTGATATCCTACTGGTGACTCAGTTAGTTGGTCCATTAGGTCATTAATAAAGATTAGGTATAAAAAAGGACTGAGAACCCCTCCCTGTTTGGTTCCCTGCAATACTGGAAACCAGTCAGATAGAAAACCGTTACTTTTAATACAACTTGACATGCCTTTATACAGGTTTTGAATTGACATGAACATGTATGGGTCGATTTCTTTGTTGTATAGTTTGATGAAAAGGGACTCATGCCAAACACAATCAAAAGCACTTTTTACATCTAAGAAACAGATGTATAGCTTACTCAGATGTTCAATCGCAAAATTAAAACATTCGTGTACAATATAGGAAGTCATAATACACCCCAATCCTTTTCTAAACCCGCCTTGCTGATTATGTATGATACCAAAAGAACTTTTATTATCTATACGAGACAGAAGAACAGACTTTTCAATAATACTAAAGAGAGGGTAATAGCCCTATAGATTTTAGGTTCGTTTTTAGGCTTATTGTGGCCCTTGTGTATGACGGTAATTAAACCCTTTTTCATGACATTGGATGTATATGATAGTGTTGAAAAGATTGGTAAATAATTGTATTATAACATAACAACTGTAAACAAACTGCTCATAATACAGCCCATCGGTCCCACTACTTTTATTCTTTTTCACACTTTTAATAACTTGATTTATTTCTATAAGAGTAATTTCAGTAAATGTATAGGAAGGAATAGTTTGACTGAGGGAGTAATTTAAATCCTGTAATTCTTTTGTGTCTTTCTGATTTAAGTCTGTATCGCAATTGGAGTTTTCTGAGGGTGTGTACATATTGCGAAAATATTCGAACCATTGTTCATTGATAGCTTTTGGATCACGATATACAATTTCATTAAACGTTATCTCTGAACCAGTGGCTGACTTTTGTTCTCATTTCCTATTCACTAATTTCCAAAAACGAGTTGCTGTCGCTTTCCGCATATTTGTCGATATCGGCATGTATTTGATCTATGTACTGTTTACATTTAGTCCGATGCTGTTTTCTAAATCCTCGCTTTAAATTCTTATAATTTCGATATGTGATATCATCAGGATCTCTATTTCGGCCATTTGCTGCCTTGTTAACATTTTCAGTAAATGTTTCACAGAAACTGTCACTGTTATTTGTCGTAGACATATTATGCTTAATCAATGCCTTGAAAGTGTCATCATAATTATTAAAGTCCTTAAACAATTGAACATGTTCCGAAGTTACTTTTTGTCAGTTTATACCATTACATGTGTACTTAGGCTCATAATTGTTTTTTACTTCATCAATTTTTATTTAGGAAATGATTGGAAGATGACTGGTAAAGTTTAATGCATTATCATCAGGTATAAGACAAAAACTGACTAAATCAACCTGTTCTAATGGTGAAAGGCTAAAATCAATCATGGTATGTGAGCCAGCACTATAGCTGTAGTTTGTATAATTTAGACCCGTACACGATTGTAGAGCATGTATTGCCACATAGTTCGGTCTCAAAATGAGATCATTTAAGCAGTTTGCACGACTACTAGCTTTTTTCGAAAAAGTACTAACAATTTCAGTATTAAAATCACCCATAATTATTACAGTTCCCATTTGCCTGTATGTATTAATAATATTGTCTAGAGATTCGATGTACTCTTTGTAGACTGACAGAGAAGGATTTGTACAAGAGAGATAAACTTGAAATATAACAAAATGTTGGTTTGGCTAAGCATAATTTGAATTCCAATAATTATATCATCATCTAGAAATATTGGCGAAACAAAATTGTCAAATATGTTATGCCATAAAAGACAGACGCCTCTCTGTCAAACCTTTCTACTACATGGAACACGCAAATCAGAATATGATATAGCAACACTATTTTACATGTTGTCAATTGAATTAAGAAAACACAGATCTTGTTCATATAGCCCCACATACATCTATATTATACCTATTCAACGTATCATACAGGTATGTACTACTGGACATAATTCCAGTCGCATTCCACGTACACACGTTCATTGCCATTATACTGTTTATTTAATCGACATTACTATTCAAATGAGAGTAGCTGTTGGCATGTTCAATGGTCGATTTGCGGGACTCGTGGTCAGCATACAGTTCAGCCCTTTTGCCTTCATATGATTTCCGACGTGTAAACTGGTGGGAATTACTTTGCATATACCTTCTTTTATACTCAACTTGTGATACCCATAGTCTGCATGTAATTTCCTCCGGCCAAAAATATGGAGTACTAAGGATCAATGCCTTTTCATAGTTATACGCATTTAGTCTAACAAAAACTGACCCATTTCTCTTATTCTGAAAGATTTTAACATGTGATACTGTTGGGCCTCGTTTTGATACGTATTCGGTAATTCTGTTTTCAGTAATAGTGGACCTAAATCCTCCGAGATAAAACCTTGTACTGCGCTTTTTGATATGTAACATAAAGTCATCATCATTTTGAGTGTCATGCTGAAGATTATCCTAACTGGCATACTGAGAATCACGATAACTGTCATGCTGAAAGTTATCGTGACCGTCACGCTGAAAGTTATCATCCAACAGAGAATTACTGGTACTGGTATTTTCCTTAGCAGTTTATCACGTTTTACAACACTGCTATAAGACGAGAACTTATCATCCTTTTTAACACCTTTACCTGGTCTGATTCCGGTCAATATAACTGAAATCGGCATGCCACTACCTTCTTCCTTACTTTTATTAGAGCTATTGATTACAGGGAGTGCATCAGAAAAATGGGGATCATTGTCAACATCCATACCGGAATTCTGACTAGGGTCCGCATTTTCCACATCATTTTGAGCTGACAACTCTCATTCAGGAAGAGGAACAGATTGTTTTTTGTGTATGTCTATCGATTTTTTATCTACGTATCATCTATAAAATATGTACCAAACACTGTACTACGAACAGTATTTATAAGCACATTTTTTTCCTAGGACTATCAGAGTCTGGAACCCCCTTCATTCGGACCTTGCGCAGAACACGGCTGTAGACTGATTCAAGTCATATCTGCAGTTATACACAACCTAACCATACGTTTTTTATTTCATTTTTATTTGTAAATATGCCTAATTGTTGGATGGCGTTACTTCCTCCTTAACAGGTGTTTGGTCATTATATTTGGAATGGAGACAGATCAGATTGCAAATGTCAAAAACGAAGAACAACAACTTACTTGTAGAAAAGTGTTGATCAATGATGAACCATAATGAAATACTTCGTATTGTTCATCAATAATTGGAAAATTTGATTGAAAATGTTAAAACGATCTCAGTCTATTCATATATTTTTTAATTTCTAGCGAAAATAGATGGATGCTATATTCAGCTATGTTAAGAGAATGTTAGCTTAGCATTGTGGGAAATAGTGATAACATTAACCAGTGTTTAACTATTTAACCATGGGTTACATAACCACAGGGCTAAACAAAGTTGAGCAACAGAAATTTAATCCTTGGTTTACTTATAACAGATTAAATATTTAACTAATGTAACACAAGTTAAACAACCGGCCCCAAATCGATATTACTGCCAAGTATACGATATTACCCGACCGAGCCATGAACCCTGACCTGCTGCAATCAGTAAGGACATTCTAACTACTAAACAATATAAACGGTCTATATTGATTACGAAAAGTCCAAAACGCATTCAAGTTCTTATTGTTTATAATATATATAGGTATATGCTATTTACGAACAAGAGGTTGAATCGCTCACCTGAAGATTTTATTACAGTTTTGACTATATGCATATAAGGCTAAACAGCCCACCCCCCTGAAAGCCATGTTTTTTACCAATCAACACGGCTTGAAGTAATCTGATAGAGGGTCACACAAGAAACATTTCTGTAAAGAATTATTTGAAAATCTGCCAGTAACTTTTGGGCGAGAACACTTTTTAAGCTTCCACTATAGCCATGGGTCACCCAAGAAACATTTCTACAACATTATTTAAAATCGGCCTCATTTTTTCGGAGGAGAAGTTCCGCCGTCTGACGGTCATGTTTTTTGACCAATCAACATTGCTTGAAGTAATCTGATAGAGGGGTACCCAATGATCTTTTCTACAAAATTACAAAACTCATTCATTTATAATAGTTAATAATCATATAATTTAAAATCTAGAAAAACAAATTTAGAATAATAAACATTAAAAAACATAATAATGAATCCCATTCTGAGTTCAAATTATATATTGTAAGTTTTAATATATTAGAGATAGTTCGTTATAATATATCTTAGGTCAGATGTAGTTTGACTATTTTGCAGCACACATTCAGGTGATTTCATTTTTTAAACATACTTTTGGTGTATATAAACTGTTTTTCAAAATTGCGAAATGCAAACTGAAATGCAAAATATAAAGCTACAAAGAACAGAATGTTTAATATTAGAAAATAAATGATCTTTTAACCCTTAAGCACATGAAGATGCATTTTGAATCATTGCAGCAGACAAATTTTGAAATCATTGTCGCAAATGAGGATATTGCTCATGATGTGCAAGTTCTCCTTTTGCAACAACATTTTCAACTTCATTCTAGAACCAAAATTTTAGTTATTGAGAATTGCTTATGGTTTCCTAAAGCATCTTGTCTAGAATCGGCTTAACAAATTATTACAACAACAAGCTTGCAATAAACATAAACCTAGCAGAGTTAGAAAATAGACAGTACTATGGGTCGAAGTGGTCAACAATTGTTCAGCAAACACCAAAGCTAAGAACTTATAAGCTGTTTACCACAGAATATTAACTGAACATAAGTAAAAACGAGTGCTCACTTTTAGCTCAGCTATGATGCGGCATTTTGCCTTTGAGAATTGAGACAGGCCGATACACTGGCGAACAAATCGACGATCGTATATATGTTTATACTGTGATAGCTCACACAAAGAGTCAGAAACATATTTTGTTTTGGTCGGATTGTAAAGTTCCGAGCATCTTTAAAATAGTCTGATTAAAGCTTTTCGTTTGTCCATTTTCCATTGGATGATATGGTGTTTTTCGGATATTTGCTCGGAAGTGGTCTTGAACTACAGTTGTTGCCTTGATCACTACACAGCTGAACCGGAAAACCAGAAAACCAGAAGTAACCCTCATACAATGCTTTGGCTGTCGTATGCCACATGTCAATGCCACCTTTACAGGGCTGAAGTTCATGAAAGTAAATGCAAATATGTTCCATTGACCCTGTAATCATAATGGGTACTTAATTTACTTTGTTTAGTGACAGGGCTCTGAGAATGCATCTCTGACATTGTTCAATCCATTTGTGTACATCTGATTCGATATTCGGCCAATACAATCGCTGTCTGGCTAACCATAAGGAATTATCATTGTCTAGGTGTATTACAAGTTGTTACACTAGTTGAGCATCTTGGGCTGCGGTTCGGTACAATACACCATTCTTTACAGAAAGACGACGGACAATTTCCCGCACGACAAGGGGTTCTGCAGAATTAGGCATCGGTCTCATCCCCCCGTGTTAACTGCTGCCAAGAACTTCAACCAATCATTAAAGGGCATGGTCAGTCTTATGCTCTTGCTTCCACCCAACACTAGCCATTTGCTCAGTTAGATACTGTGACTCATAGTCCACGTAGGAAGCAGTGAGCAAATGAAGCGGATATAATTGCAGCCTGATGTATTGACTTAAGCGCGTCATGAAAATAATTACGTCTGGATAGGCCCTCTGCATCACCGTTGCGTTTACCACTACGGTATTCAATGGGTAACTTAAAATTAGCAAAACCAGCTTACCATCTTTGATGACTGGCATCAAGCTTAGCAGACGATGTAACGTAATTCATAGGATTGCTGTCTCTACGTACTAGAAATTCATTTCCATACAGATAATCATGACACACCGTTTTAAAGCTACAAATTAAAGCTCGTATGTCGGATAGATTCCTTTACTTGGTATAAAGCCGCGACTGGTGTAGGCATTAACTCGTTCTATGCTGTCTTGGCTCTTATACAAGACTGAGCCACAAGACCAAGGCTAAGGCTACTGGCATCTATATAAAGGATGAAAGGCAGATTGTAATCGGAATAAGCTAATATAGGGCCTGTCACAAGATTAGCTTTTATACATATCAAAAGCTGTCTGTTAGGGTATTCCCCATGACCATGGTGTTGGTGGTTTAGCCTTGATATACTTTTGCTTTCTTTGATTTATAGATGCATCCGTGTCCTTGCAAAAGGAGACTGAGAGGATGAAGAATTTGAGTGTAGCTCTGGATAAACTTAAGGTAATATCCAGTAAAGCCAAGACATTGTCTTACTGATTTGATATCATGGTATGTTGGCCAATCCTGTCCGGCAGCCAGTTTACTGGGATATGTTGCAATACCACCGTCAAAATATACATGGCCGAAGTAAATCACCGATGCTTAAAAAAAACTCGCATCTAGACGGATTTACCTTCAACTTGTTCAGGTCGGGGACTCTAAACGGTCTTGATGGTCAGTAAATGTAGACGAACAGATTAGGTTGTCGTGTTAAAATATAAGCCAATCACGAAGATGCATATCGCCCATACATCTCTGCATCATCCGCTGAGAAGTGGCGAGAGGATTAGTAAGCCCAAACATCATACGGTTCCATTCATAGAAATCCTGTTGGCCAACACTCAATGGTTTCTTTGGCTTATCATTTTCCTCAAGTTCAATTTATCTATAAGCGGAGTGGATATCAATTTTTTAAAGGTATATGGCAGAGGAAAGGGCGTCAATTGTATCATAGCATCCTTCCTAAAGGTATTATTGAACTTGCGCCAATCAATTCAGAAACGTAGTGCACCGGAAGGTTTGCGAACATAGACTGCATTTGAAGAAAAAGGGGAATATGATTATCATATAACCCCTACATCTATCATTTCTCTAATATGCTGACGGACATCCTCGAACAGAGTGGGTGAAATACTACTCTTTGGCTGCTTTAATGGTGTCTCATCTTCTTAAACTAAACAAGCAATTTCCTCTATTGCCACAGAGTTTTCAACATCTCCAGTAATTTTACTTTCATTTATAGATATTTTCTATATTTTTGCTTAGATGCCCAGTTGTTTTAAAAGTTGTCTGCTGCAGAATATTTGTATGTGAATTGTGTTCATAACTAAAAATACTTTCAGACATTGTAATTGTAAACAGTATATATCAGCCTGTGAATACGCATGCTAATTTGGATTTTCTGTTCACAAAAGTCAACAGGTACCTTTTCCAAAGAACAAACTCATTAAATGCCTTCATTGTATGCATGTTTTCCGATTAGTGTGTATATTGTACTGTGTATATTGCAGGGATGCCTCTGTATTGCTTCTTTGTAATTTGGGTAACACTTGTTAAATTTTATTTACAGAAGTGTAGTGCCCCTTTAGAGATGAAGCTGTAGAGTTGGTGGAGCAATATTAGGGAGCCACTTCTCACTGCACCCGCTGAACTACTGCTGTAGGCTCTTTCCACAGTTGGTGAGGTCATACGTTTAGATATGGCTACAGTAAAAGGACCATTGAGGTTAACGCGTAGTCCACCTCCCACTCATTACACAAAGATTACAAATACAATTTACTTTCATGTTTATTAACCCTTTGCCAAATATAACACATCTGCAGTAGATAATTTTGAAAACATTTTGGAGAAACTGTTTAAATGAAAGTATAATAGCAGAATAGAGTTTTAAACATCGGTGGTCCTTTTAAAACTGTTCAACGATTTAAATTTTATGAAGAGAATTAAAATCTTTAAAATTCCGCTACTCTGAATCCGCTTGTAGTCTTCCATAATAAGTTGATAGTGTTGAAATGTTCCTTGGGTGACCCTCTACAATAAATGTTCAAGCCTTATTGATTGGTAAGAAAACATGGTAGCCATGTGGCATCAGAAAGGGTGTATAATTAAATGTTAGCTTCAAATTACATCTTCCTATCCACTGCATCAATTTCCATCGGCATAACAACAAACACTTTAAAATATTATTCTTATTAATGTTCTCGTCTGATTTTAAGATAGTTCCTTTGGTGAGTGACACTGAAAATTATATGCCAAGCCATGCGGCATCATAACAGGGGTAAATGTTACTGTGGTGTTCTTCTCTCAAAGTATTCAAGGATTAACTAACTTATTTTAACTGCCCTTGTTCCATTTTCAGTTAATTTCCACTTTTGATAAAATCTTCACCTGAATTAGCAGTAGTAATTGCTACTATACTAAGATTCAGATGATTGATTAAGGATCCGCATAACTCTCTTGTTCAACTTTGCATTGACAATTAAAGACTTGCATGGAAATATTTATATTTAGCTTCAAACAACATACATCGTAACATTTTTAGCAAATTTAATTACAACTTCAAACGAATGTTCCTTCGGTAGTACCAAATTGTTAAACATTTAAAAGATTATATGTAGAACTTTGTTTGCTGAGGCATTGTTAAGAGAGTAGGTGGTGTCTAGACGTAATTATTGTTCTCCTCTATGTGTGCTCGTTTGATTCTATGATAATTTACTTAAATGTTTCTTTGATAACCATCAATAATGAGCAAATTTACAAAACTTAAAAATTCATGTATATGAAAGTGTTTGTCTGATTTAAACAATGATTTGGCTAAAATGTTAATTTAGTGCCCTTCTACATAAGTGTTTTGAAACTGAAAGGTGCTTTCCGAAAAGAAGTACTTTTTCCCTTCAAACTACATCTCCTAAAAAATTAGACAGATATAAACACTCCTTCAAAAGGTGGTTCATTTAAATTCCTTTTTCAAAATGATTTTTCAAAAATAAAAATTACTATTGCAGAGAAATATGAGTCCATGAAACACATTTTTGCTAATTAGGCCAAGGTATTCTGAAACAAATTTTATTTGACAAAAATTATTCATCAATTATCATTTGGCTAAACCATTTTCCACATACATCAAAATATATCAGTTTGAGTCTTGTAAAAGCTTTGATAAATAAACCTCTATGAATAAAGCTTTGATGATTGCATAGAGTTCAAACATTGTGATGAGCAGTTTATCCTAGTGCGACCATGTTTTCAATGCAGTCAGCTGAAGTAGCTTCAGAAAGCTTCTGTATGTGGGAAAAGGTTTAATTGAATTGTCGTTTGCCATTGTATTATAGAACAGCCAATGACGACCGTCCAGGAAAACATGCAACACTACATGTTTGTTATGAAACACTGTAAATAATTGTTCAAACCTGTTTTAATCCTATTTCATCCAGAATATATTATCCATTTTCAAAGAAAATGTGTGTCTAAATGAAAGTTTAATGGATGCATAGAATTAAAAAAAAAAAACATAAAAAGACAATACGCGTGGAAAATGTCTTCTTTTGTCACACTGCTTTCGACAGCCGTTTGCTGCAGATGCGTATACAAGCTTTGCTACGTGAAAATGTGTCTGCCAGCATGGAAGGTCACCTAATTATAAGTGATTATAAGTTAACTTTGCAAGTCCTAGCAGCAAGTGTATATTCCCCCAGAAAAAAACACGTCATACAAAAACGACTTTCAAGTCCGTTAAACCAGCTAAGATTCATATAAGCCTGCACAGCCTCAGCTGCATGATAAGGATGTTCGCTGTTCGCCATCAAATCACACAAGCATCTATGACAACAAAGGAGAAAAACAATGACACATTAAAAGTATTCAATTTGTAAATGTCTTAATCTAAGGAGGTTCGTATTCATTTGACGTATCAAATATACTCGGGGAAATTTCAGCACAAAATAATTACTCCGCTTTGTAATGTTTGTTCCGCTTTAGAACTATTTTTTTAAACCGAGCTTTATATTTGGTGTCTGTGTTTTTACGAACGTAGTTACTCCGAAAACGGTTTATTCATTTGATTTAAATGTACAAATGCCCCCTATTGAATAGAATTCGTACTAGCTTTGTACCCCTAAAGCAACATGCAAATATCCGTATTGAATCCATGCCCTGTTATATTAAGAATTCTTGCAAACTATGTTTGACAATAGAAGATCAGTTTTGCCTTGTGTCTTTAGGTATTTGACATATACACATAGGCACGTACATGCAGTGTGTTAGTAAAACACAATTTTATTTAAATAACGAGTGCATCACTTTCGATTGACCAAAACCTTTGAAGGTTCAAACCATATGAGCCGTTTCGCGAGAAAATCAACATTGTGGACTCTGCGTAAAGTATCGACCCGGATCAACCTTAGCATGCCGCGCAGACTAGCCCAGATAGACACGTTGTGCCTCCTTTGGATTTTCTGTTTCATGAATCATTACCCTATCCCCCTCAGACGGAATGTGTCGGCCCGGATTAGCCTGCACGGATTGCGCAGGCTGTTCTAAGTCGATACATTACGTAGATACCATTACGTTGCTTTTCTCGTGGGACGACTCATATTGAACAAAAATGATCAAAACTATTTAAAGACTAGAATAAGGTTACGGTAAACATCAAGCAATATGTCAGAGAGTTACATAATAACCATGTCAGAGCGCTTCCATTCAAGTGTTAAAATTAAACAGAAGCTCGACTTAAAAAAGGAGCTAGAAGAGTTCCGCAGTAGTAAGTGACAAATTGTTATCATTTTGCAAATGAATATACACGATTTATGGCTATGAAAAACTAATAAAAATAGTCCATTTTGAGATACAATCTTTCCGCATAATAATAATGTTTAGATATTAATCACACGTACGTAACAGCGGATATTAAATTAAATATAAACTAGTAGACTTAACATATTACCAATAATTATTTATACATTTTCTTTTCAAATCCGAATATAATATTCGATCATGTGAGAGACTTTGGAAAATCAATATCAAATACGTAAAATCTTCCCTTTCGTTGTTGATATCTTTTTAATCATTTTTTGTAAAGAAGACATATTATCTGATAAAAAATAGCTCACTCTGAAACCTGCCTGGGCTTCATCATCTTTATATTACATTTCAAAGAGCAATTGTTTGAGAGCATGTCATGCGTATGGCTTTTAAATCAACATGTTGTATACACGTATGAGTTCGTGTTGATTTAAACGCTTTACAATCAATGTCGTTAGAGCAACATATTTGTTGTACTTTGCATTGGTCATACCCACAAGGCTGCTGATTTGAAATAACTTTGCTTTTAGTTTTTTACAAATTGTTTGGTAAAATTGTACAACTTGTTGTAACTGCTGAATTAACAACGGACTTTACTAAAGGCATTATTTCAGCTGAATTAATTTGAAATGAATCCTGAAAAGAATCATTTAAAGTTTTGAATATAATCTCCCTTCCAATTATATTTTGTGAAAGGTAATAAATGTGCTAAATATCTAGATTTAGTGTGTTTAAAAAAACATATTTTTACTGATAAAACTGAATTGTGCATGCATAGAAATTAAATTAACATATAATTGCATATATACGCATGTAACATTATAATGTATTAGTCATAAAATATTCCTTATATAGAAAACGAATAATGTTTATGATTTGTGCATGACACCTTTAGCACATATACTAAAGGAGCATATTTAAACTACATCTTCTTTATGCATGTCCTTTCGCTTGATGTAGCAATGTGCTGTTGATACTATCTTGAATAAGGCAAACAGTAGTGGAGGATGTAGGTTGGGTTCCATGACATTTTGGTCGGTATAATTGATGACCGGGTAGACAGAACCTAGATTTACTTCATACAATTTGGCGGCACACTTCCTTGCCTGATCAACACGGCTGCTTCGTAAAATGACACTTGGATCATTGCTGACTTTCTCAGATATCTCGTCACAAGCTGTCAAAACTACGACTGGAGACAGTCCTGAAAAGTGTGCATAGATGGAACGGTCGATACGATTGTATATGTAGACATATTTACCAACTAGAGGTGTTGTTCTATACATCAAACGAAATAAATTGTCAAAAAGGCTACAAAATGTTTTGTAAATTAGAAAAAATGTTAATTGTATTAATTTCGATTACATAGAAGCGAAATGCTATAAAAAACACACAAATATAATTAGCAATTCATGCATAGGAACAGACAACAGATATCTAAATTAATCAAAAGGTATACCGTATCCCCTTATACGAAGCAACATCTGTTCCATGTTCGATCCCATACTTTCATCTTTTAACTTCTGTTCCAACCGATGCTCTGCTTCTGAGGCTTTACAGACAAACACTAAGGCTTGTTTCTTAGACGCAACATCTACTTCAATATCGTTCATCTTGGCTCCTGTATACTTAAAAAAATGTTAAACCAAAGTGCTATGTACTGTAAGTCATAAACATGAACCCATACATGCTGAAAAGTGTAGGTTCAGAAAAGTGTAAGCATCTGCTCCTTTTTGTCAGATATACAGTAGTTGACCTTTACCAGACTTTGCTGTTGCACAAGCTGATCTAAGCCTGCACTAGTTATCATAGTCAACTGGTACATTTTCCCATTGACAATGTCATATAGTTCCATCATCTTAAATTCACTCATTCCCATACAACTAGTTTGCGATACATTCCTTTCCAAGTAAAACAAACAACAATATGCCTTACTCAAGGCACATGCCAAAGTGTTTTTATCACCCGGGAATCAGGATGTAGTGTATTATTGTCTGATTCACTTTTAAAAAATTGCAATAAGCCTCAATCAAGCATTATTTACATATTGCACGTTTTAATAAAAATCATGCAAGCACAATGGGTTTGATACAAGCCGGATTTCCTACAGTTTGTCGTTGAGGAGAATGTTTTGACAGTTACGTAATCGCATTATCAATATTTCAAATTTGATTTAGTATTTTTTCCGAATCATACATAAATCATACATGACGATAATTGTTATCTATATTTCAGAATAACTTAAATATATATTACGTACTAAATATCCATCCCCTATATTTCCCTCGATGAGGTTCCCTATGTGATCGCATGTTTTGTCACCATTGATCCATAGACCATGTTTCTTTTCAGCTTCTTGGAGACCAGCTATATCCAATATAGATATATTTTGTAGCAACTCATTTTCTTCCTTGAACACAATTTCTGTCGCCTGAATGTAAACGATTAACAAATTATAGAGAAGTGTAACTGTATATTAAAGTTATTGAGATATCTCTCTAAGATATAATTTCCTCGGTAAGTTATGATATTATGTCTTTCCTGTAAATAAGATCGATTTTATAAATTTAGTCATACCTCTATAATAATTCGGTTTGTCGTACACAATGCCCCCATTTCATCAATCGCAACAACAAGTATGTTTAATGCGTTTTCGCAAGAATATTTCGACGACACTGTGTTGAAACTATGCACATTTGTATATGGGATATACGGTGTTTATGACTAGTGTCTATCCTTAAGAATACGAAAAGGCACTTCACTTGAAAGAGGTACCAGAGCTGTTGGTCGTGTTTAGGCTTGACCTTGGTTTGTTTGTTTGCCGAAATTGAATTAAAGTCTTAGTTATAGGAACAACCGGTTATATATTGTACAATTATTCCTAGACCAGGAATCTTTAAAATTGTAAGTTATCAAAGTCGTTGTAAGTAGTTTCCTGACGCATGTTGTTTGGGCGACAGGAACGTATGCATGTTTAAGAATTATAATTCACTAGTGACTATTAGTTAAATTTTGATTGCTTTAACATAATGTTTGTATTTTCCACGATTTTTAATAATTCAAATCAATGAAAACTTTATACTTTCAAACGATGTATGTTGTTGCCATTTTGCTACGACAATCAAAGTAAAACAAAAGGATCGCATTATAAGATCAATAAAATGGCGAGTTCACAATAAGTATTGGCCTCTGATTATTAAAATAAAATTTTAAGGAAACCTCTCCCATGATAAATGTACCAGTAGCACTTGTAACGTACTCAAGAAGCTGCGTGATATAACCTAAAAATGTGTTGAAAGTGACGCAAAACACCAAACAAACAAGCTTTAGGAGTAATATGTTATCACTGGAAACAATGTTCAAATTGACGTGAATATTGAGCAACAAGGAATCTTGTGGAAAACAGTTCAATCAATTGACCGGACAGTAGTATTGGCTCTGCTTACTCATGAACAATGATTTTCTCATTTAGAAGCGATGTCATTTAATAAACTACATCAAATAATTGCGATTTTCTTCTTTCTTTCACTCAATGTCTCCGCGCTTGTTCACGCAAAACAAATTCTGCTAGATAATATAAGAGTTCGTATATAATTAAGAAGTGGTCAAACTCGTTTTAAAGAACAACTTTAAGAAAGAAAGGTTTAGTTAAACTAGTTCATCAATTCATTATGCATATATATTTTAAAGTTCACTTCCTATTTCAACAAATCTTTGGTTATTTTATATCTCATTTTATTTAACGAGTTACATTCAACCTACTGTTTAAAGGGTATTTTACCGAGCCTGCGTAGATCAGACGGTAGCGACCAGGGCTGTCAATCAAGGGGGTTGTGAGTTCGAATCCCAGTTTGTCCAAAAAGAAATCCGACATTTGACAAAAGTCACTGTGACAAGCGTCATTCGTCTTTCACCAATAGGCTTACAGTCTATGTGGAAAAGCAGCCAGTTGCTTGGAAAGTATGTTGTGTGGAATACTGGTGTGGGAAAATCAGGAAACATATGAGTCGGTGAACTGGCCGCCGTGATATGACTGAAAAAATGTTGAAAACGGTGTATTTCCTCAAACAATCAATTAATCAATTAAAAGCTATTAAGATGTAAGTAAGGCTTACACATGCTGTAATAGAAGTACCTCCAGCCCCTTTTGGTAGGTAGGTTGTGATGCTGTTTTCGGAAATCGTCTTTAAAGATTCAATGAAAGATGACTTTCCTGATCCAATGAATCCAATTAATAAAATGACAAATTTCTCTTTATCCCATTTGGTCTTAAGCTGTATTAAAATCTCATCCGTTCCCTGAGACAATAATGAAAAAATACCTGTACTACAGATGTTACACATTGTTATGTTAAAATAAGAAATTTGAAAACATTCAATAATATTATCACATTTAAAAGTAAGACTATGTCCTACATGTACAAGAGAAATTATAGTATGTTAACCATTGTTAAATCCTGTGTTAGTTCTTCACGCTGAATATACTCTTTGGTAGCCGATTCTAGAAAAGCATCTGGGTTTTGAAAAAAAAAAACGTGTTCAAACAGACCAACAAAACATTCCATTACAATACTAATTTCAAATGGGCTTATTACAAACGCAAGATGTAACTCTCCATAGCTAGATATCCCCAATTTGGTGTAAGGTTTTCATTACTTAACATGTGTTTCACAGGTAAATTGTTGGTAAGCGTCACTAATCGTTTCCTACTTGCAGATTCATTGCTGTGAATCTGTAGCAGTCGAAATTTGAAAACAAATTAATTTCATCAAGATGTTATTACATCTCTCCAATAGTTATAGATTTTGCCACTTTAAGAGGTTTTTGAGAAAAAAATTCAATATTTTTGTCATGGTTGTCTGCTGCTGTTTGTTATTTCGGAAAGGGTAAGAAAGGTATTTTCGTTTGTTGTCAGTCCTACAGGTAAAAAAAAATCAGCACATTACCTGTAGCTTATTTTGATTCGTTTCATTTGAAAGACTATCTTCATCCTTAACCGGACTCTGATTCTGATCTTCAGCATCTTTATTACCGTCATCTGGCATTTGCTGTTCCGCAGCTGTAATCGAACATTATTCTTTAAAAGCAAAAAGCTACCTCCCAAGTATGTTTATCACATCGGTAGAAAAGACTGAAACTAGTTTCAACTAACCTAAGAGAATCAATGGGCGAGTAGGTATTCGTACTTGCGTTGCCGACATCAGCTATCGAGGCTCAAACATGTTTAAATCAGAATAGTTTCTCTCTCAATAGAATATCTTTGAAACCTCTTCAAAAACAAATATAAGAACACTCCGGAAGAATTAAAACATCTTTTTGTAATGATTGTAAGAAGTTGGACACACTTATTTGGAATGTTGACATTTTGGCCGTCAGCGCGAGGAAAGCGTTGGCACAATATTTGACACCGTCCATTGGAAGACGTAAACGTTGGCTTTCGTGAACAGTGCAGATCGATATCAGACTGTTCATTATAGTTTCTGATAAGCTTGAACAGATGTAAATGCTGATATGAACCTTCACTTTCCAGATATATCAACTTGAATTGTTTCAATAGACGAGCGTATATGCAGTTGACTTCACTGTATAGTCTACACATTTCTCTACCTATGATGTAAACATGTTAGAATAGAGAAATATACCTTTTTTAGACGATTTAGATTGACCTTTTCCCATGATCTGTTTTCTACGTCCTAGTAAATATAAAGAATAAAATTTAATCTGGAATATGCGAAAAGCAAGCGTAAACTATTTACAACCAGTGCATATCCACATCAGTCTGCGCATCCGCAGAGTCTGATCTGGCTCTGCACTGTACGCCAATAAGTCATAGACTGTGTCAAGAAACTGCATGTCAGTATGTATATGGACGCTCGGTATTGAAGGGCCATCAGTTAATTTTCCAAAATACAGGAGGTATGCTAGGGTTGATTTTCCTGGAGCACCGTTCATATGTAGAAGTAATTGAAGTAGAAACAGAAAGAAGAAGAAGATGAGAAAGAAGAAGAAGGACAAAACGAAATACAAGAACAAGAATAATAATAAGAAGAAGTAGAATAATAAGAAGAAATGTATGAATGTATGAATGTATATTGTTTTATGGCGCATCGTCAGCTAAGGTCATTTAGCGAGCAATTAAATTTAATTATTCATGATCCCTGGGTAAACAAACCAGTACTAGGCTAGAAAATGTGCCTTGCTCAAGGGCACTCCACCATGACCGTAGTGCCGCGACTGGGGATCGAACCCGGGACACCCGGTTTCGAAATCCCCGACGCTAACCACTCGACCACAGCGGATTAGGAGAAATAGAAGGAGGAGGATTAGAATAAGGAAAAGAAGAGAAGAAGAAGATGAAGAAGCTGAAGAAGGATAAAAACAAGAATATGAAGAAGAAAACGAAGATAAAGAAGAAGAAGAAGAAGAAGAAGAAGAAGAAGAAGAAGAAGAAGAAGAAGAAGAAGAGGAAGAAGAACAAAAGGAAGAAGAAGAAGAAGAAGAAGTAGAATAAGAATAAAAAAAAAATTAAGAAGAATAAGATGAAAAAGACGAGGAAATGGAAGAAGAAGAAGAAGAAGAAGAAGAAGAAGAATAAGAAGAAGAAGAAGAAGAAGAAGAAGAAGAAGAAGAATAAGAAGAAGAAGAAGAAGAAGAAGAAGAAGAAGAAGAAGAAGAAGAAGAAGAAGAAGGAAGAAGAAGAAGAAGAAGAAGAAGAAGAACAAAAAGAAGTAGAATTATAAGAAGAAATAGAATTAAAAGAAGAAATAGAAGAAGGGAGATGATTAAAATAAGGGGAAAAAGAAAAGAAGATGATGAACGGCAGGAGGAGAAAAAAAGAAAGAATAAGATGAAAAACAAGAAGAGGAAAAGGTGATATACAAAATGAAAAAAAAGAGAAATAAGAATAAATTGAGGGTAACTTACAGCTTAACAGCTTTTGTGTAAACTTTATCAATTCGAAACAAATAGATAACGCATCAAAAACCTCACCTCCCTACTAGGGTACACAAGCTGATATGTTAAACACACAATATACATAGTCAGCTTTCGCGTGTAATTAAGTATCACTTATTGAGTACAAAACGGGGCATAATTTCACATCAAAGTTGTCGAACTTAATCAATCAGCATATTTATTTATCATTCAGACGTTTTAAGTTTAAAGCAAATTTCCAATTTGCTTCATGGGATTGTCTCATGACATTTGGAAATTTAAATTTGCAAACGCTTTAAACATTTTCGTATGGCTACTTAACACTTTGACTTCCGGAACCGAGTTGTGAAGCACCAGTGTAAAGCATGGTCATCCGCGCCGTCTGACAAGATTATAAACTGTTAGCTGCCCGCACTGGACAATTCTAATATAAATATACTATCCAAAAAGCAAAGCTGGACAAGTCCATTTCAAACATTCAACACTGGAAGAAAGAAAGCCTAGTCCCTTTTCTTCTACGTTAATAGGTCTAGTTTTGAAATAGTATGGTCGTATTGCCATTCCATATATATAAATATACATTTATATATATTCATATCTGTTTTTGTTGTATGTCCATTATATGTGAACGGTCCAGGGCAAAGTAAAATTAGAGGAATGTTCAACAGCGAATATGATTATTCACACACTTTCTAAGAACATCCTTTGATCATTTGCATTGAACATCGAAGCAGGTATCGAGAGATGCTCGATCATAAACCTAGTATCTAGTCAGAACAGTTGGTTGTATTCAGCTTTAACTTGGTTAAAAACCATATTTTTCTTTATCAAATATTGTGATGTTTTTGTAAGAGATGACAATACATACATGAACATTTGGGTACATCATTATCATTATTATTTATGATTTATATCAAGATTAAGATTAACAGTAAGATTTTGCTCTGTTGCTGCCGTTACTTATCCAGGAAATGCCGTGATATAATTAAAAAGTGTTGAAAGCGGCGTGAAACATCATACAGACAAACACAATGACACTTTTATAAGCTTAAATTGTAGATGAGACAGTTGCTATTAAAATGTGTCGGTTGAATTTTTAATGTTTCGATTTTATTTTTTTCATTTCTGTATTTATAGATAGGCGTGTGTTCCATTGTAAACACAACGTAACCACGTTTAAGCTATGTCTATGGAACGGAACGAAACCTACAAACCTAAAACGAACTCTCTATAAAAGAAGATAAAAATCACATCACGGTAGCTCAGTCGGTAGCGACGCGAGCTGTCAATCCAGGGGTTGTGAGTTCGAATCCCGGCTCGGCCAACTTTCTTTCCGACGATTGACAAAAGTCAATGCGACATGCGTCATTCGTCTTCCACCAATGGGCTAAGTCTATGTGGAAAAGCAGCCAGTTACTTGGGAAGATTGTTGTGTGGAGTACTGGTGTGAGAAAACCAGGAAATGCATGAGTAGGTGAACTGGCCGCCGTGATATTACTGAGATTCTTTTCAAAACGGCGTTAAACCTCAATCAATCTACATGTTCAAATTAATCGGTATTGTACGTGTTATCCCGTCAAACCGATTGGATATCGGTATTCTACGAACAGTTTCCGACAAGTCACTCCCTTACTTTGCTATTTAATTATTTCTTCTTTTCTAAACCCAAATAGACTGAAATATGTTTTATTAAAATCTGTATAAATGTGTCTAGTGACATATATTACTGTGAAAGGTGCGATATAAATGTGAAACTAAAGCATCTTACTAGGAATATGGGATGTTGCATGGGTATATCAATGCATGTCAAATTCCTGTTTGAAATGTTAGTGTGGCAATGTTACAGTTTAATACGACCTATTTGACGAAGTAGTACCATGTACTGCGTAGTTAAAAAAGAATCCTCAATACAGATAACTTGAGTGTCCTTAGGCTAGTCATTCACACAAGTTTTATTTCATTTGCAACTTATTATTGAGGACAATGTTTAACAACAATTTAAGTTCAAACAGTATGCAGATATAATGAGTTACGAGGTTGCACTTTGATATAGATGCATATAGTTCTTGAAAACACGTAATTAATTTAAAGAGAGGGCCTTGTTTGAAGCGTATAAAACATAAAGCTTTACATGAAAATCAAAATCAAAGCTATTTGACCCCAAATGACCCAGTTTCAAACCCGACTCCAGACTTTAAATGGTAGTAATTGATGCCCTCCTTGGCGCTCATGGTTGCGGATTTATCATTACGACTGACTGGCTGGTTCCAAGATAAAATGGAACGGTAGTACTGGTTATTTACCAAGAAAACGCCGTGCTATAGCTGAATAACTTGATGTAGATAATTGTTTTGATCATGTTTGAAGAAGATTTCAATGGCAAGTGTGCTCACAGGGTTTTCTAGAATGTGTCATAGTCACTTAGTTCTAGACCCAACATGATTCAGTTTCGAGCCTGACTGCGATTTGATGGTGATAAATGTTCTGATGATTTTTACAAAAGTTTGAATAAACACGAGAGACATGATGGCCCTTGATTGCTCACCCGAGTTATGCCAACAACAAAGTCACTTACATACATGTAACTCATTGTGTGATCATGTAAGCTATTACTAAAATGTTAACAAGATTTTCTTCAAGGTTGCCTAGTGTCCTAGTCATTCACCGGACTAGAGCAATGTTCAAACCCATCCTAGATATCAGCCAAACACTCATTCTGGCAAAACTTTAACCAACGTTGCAACACCGACGCCACCGCCTGACTGTTATATTTCTATCAAATTACCTTAAACTCAGACATGCAGATTCAGAAGAAAAGTATTTCATTTGTCATTCAACAAAACCAACCACCCTTCTGATGCTGCAGTGTTTTGCATAGAATTTAAATGTTTAACAATTTTATTACAGGACCCCATCATAAAGAAACATTGATGTGATATTTGGTTGAAATCGGTGCAGTGGTTTAGGAGGAGATTAATAATTTAAATAAATAAGTAAGTACAAAACTAATCTACATGTCATTTTATTCTGTAATGAAGTAAAGTAGACAAATGCACTTTATTATATATCACATCATTTTAATAACATGATAAATGGTTTATAAAAAAGTTAATAAAAGTAATTTTCCAAAGCAATTAAGATTGATTGGAGTTTAATGCCATTTTTAACAGTATGTTTTATATATAAAACTTGAACCTGTACACAACATTCTTCCCAGGTAAAATAATATCATTTCAAACAGAAAATAGCCATTGATGCAGATCATAATATTTCCAAAGTCATATGCTGCAGATATGTTGTAAGTTGGTTTGGGTTAAGCAACATGAGCTGACTCTTCCATGGAAAAAAATACTTTGAAGACCAGAAAGGAAACTATAAGCATACATACATATGTACCTAAATAACAAGTATGACCTCAAGTGGAATTTTATATGGACAAACCAGAAAAATGCTCAAGACCAGCATTTTCTTCACCCATTAACCGGCACGGCAGACAGTTGATACATTTGCAGCTTGAGACATTTGTGCTTTTGTCGCATTTTCTTCAAAACTATTCAATAAATGATCTTTCATTTACAGATATTATATTTAACAAAGGAATTTTTAGTGATTTCTACAGATTCGCTGAACGTTTTGAAGGATTAACATCTTGGCCAAAATGTGAACATATCCGAAAATGAAATTTTCTTGTGGCAAAAAGAGTAATTTCTCCTTTTCTGAAGGTGTTTGTAAAAGTTGTCTGCTGAGCAGCATCCGGTGTGTCTACATGAGGTAAAGGGTTCTGTTTGATATTTACTTTCATGTAAATTTATCACAACCAAACGTTTGCACAGTAAGTAGTAGTTGTCTATACAACTTTTCTTGCAAATGGCACAGGATATGAAGACGAATACAAGGTGGTTTTAAATAAAACTGTAATTAAATAATCTTAATTTAACAAAATCCTTGATACAGGTGACTTCTTTTGCCCCCATAGCACACCTCATTTAGTTCGAAATAAAAAAACAGCTCATGACGTTAAATTTGTCTTTCTCTAACAACAATTTCGTAAAATAGTATAATATTGGCATATTAAATACATGTATACAAGTATGTATATCAAGCTATGAATAACTGGTCTACTGTAGCTAGATGAATCATGCCTTATCTTGAATTCAACAATCATTGCTAATAGTACATTTAAGATTAAAATGAACATTACTCAAATAATGCATTCATAACTCTTAAAAATAAGCTGCATGTCAAGTTAAATATTCTTATAATGATTGGTTCTAAAAAGTAACAAAATTTCTATTGTGTTTGCTTTTCTTGCTTATAATAATGATGCAAATAATAACATTGGAAACAACTAGATCTATCATATGACTAATATCCCAATATGTTACTCTGTTACAGGACATATATTATGTATACTATTCATGGTCTAGGCATGGCTGTTTAAATGTAAAATTATCAAGATCACAACTTTGTACAAAATATCAAACTGGATTGCCTCTCCTCTAGGTATAGAAGCTAGGTATCATCCAGCTATTGCAATGTTGGTGCTCAAACAAAAACACCACTGACCAACCGACAAAGTGATCATACAAAATACAAACAGATTCATGGTAGAAGTATAAAAGAAAAATAAATTGCTCATTTATTCCATCCAAGTAAAAAATCCTGTCTTAAAGTTTCTTCTGAATTTTTCACATAATTTTTACTCAATGTTTTCAAATGGAACATTATTTAAAAAGCTTATCTTTCAAATACAAAAACATTTACCTGGACAAGCAAATGTAAGCAACATCCTTATTTATTTCTTGAATGCCATTCCTTACTGCATCAATACCTTGAACCTGGTTATATTCAAAGAACGAGTTTAAATATTATTTTATTTATTTCTTACTATTTCCCAAACACAACAAATCAAAACTAAAACTACCACTGAAGATGATAAATACCCCCAAAACAGCACCTTGACCTACACCATAAGTTAATAAGTAAAAGGGCCATAGCTCTGTTAAATAACATGCAACTGTAAGATCTTTAGGATATGCACATGTCCTCTTGGAATATTTGAGGATCCACATAAATTGAAGGAATTTAGGAGAGGACATTGTTGAGAAAATGCTTCCTATGAAGTTTCATTCCAATGGTTAGAAAGCAAAATTCGTTTGAAACAAAAGGTTGACACAAGCACGCACACCGGACAATTCGCCATGACATAAGCTTGACTGGCTTTCACCTAGTGGAGCGAAAAACTGGTTATGCAAAACACGGCTAAAAGACCAACCTATTTCCAGTTGTAATCATTCTTTCTTAGTAAACTGTACAGCAGGCCATCTGCCACATGCTTGGACTGTATATTCTTTCCTTACTAATGACAAATAAAATGTATAAGAAAGGGAATGTTTATTGCTCCACATTTGATACAATAATGCAAAAGTGAAATTTCATTTACCGTTGTTCTTTCTGGCATACAACAAATTTGCAACACACTACTGACATACAACAAATCTGCAGCACATTACGTATATAGTATTATAGTAATATAGTACTTATATACACATATATAGGCAAAATGGATTTGCACATTATTATATGAGGGAGTTAATTTATTTCAGCCCTGCATTCAATGACTGATCATAACACACAATTCCAATAATGAACATATGAAGCAGGAGTTATTTTTATGTTTAATACTGATTGATTTTAAAGTATAAATGTCTAATAACCCTTTGCTTCATTCTGATGCTTCTTTTGAAATCCTTTTGCCAACAACTTTTCTACTTTTATTACTAGGATATTTTTCTTTATTTTTTGATTTCAAAGTCCTCTGCGACTGATTTGTTGTATGTATGGATGGCTTAAACACAGGGCTCATATATGCTATTATTCTGGTCAGTTTCTTTAAACAACATCTATTTTGGAAAGATAGCATCTACAAGCATGAAAGTATAGTTTGTAAACATGTATTTTTGAAAACATGGTTGTTGAAAAGGAAATTAAATTAAGATCATTTATCTTCTCCCACAATTGTTTCTAAAGCTATTTGCTGCATGTTTGTAAAAAGTCATCTGCTACAGAAAAATATTTTACCAGTGTACATGTATGGAACAACTATTCAACTATTCTGCTGCATTTCAAAAAACACACTTTCTATCAAAGAAATGATATCATGAAAATAATAGATACAAATAATTACATACACACCGTTTCTAAAAAGCCCATCATTATATTCATTTATCAAAAGTATGTAAGAAACAATCACATCCGGTCATTCCATAACATCCAATCTGTTTTGCCTTTATGGAGAAGTGGAAAGAAATATATAATTACAATTTAAGTCTTTAACCCTTTCCCTCATATAACAATTATGCAGCAGACGACTTTGAACATATTTTGTCAAAAAAATAGAAAATCTCTATAAGTGAATGGATAA